>OV656726.1:17200000-17800000 GCA_927399415.1 Macaria notata | reverse complement strand
GGGATTTTTCGTCAGTTGGCGGGACAGCCTCACGAGAGTGGCGGGCTCTCGGTTGGGTCCCCATCTACCTGCGGTCGGCCAGCGGTGCACCGTGCCACGGATCCCGCTACCCTCCATAACTAACCTCCCGATGCTTGTGGTTCGATACGCCTCAAGCTCGGTATGTACAATACATCACCGCTCTGACCCGACACCCATGAACGGTTTCACCGGACCACGCACCGGAACACGGCTGGGCCGCTTGGCGGTGCGACTTAGTCCGATGGGTGGTAACCAGCCACGGCCGAAGCCTACCACCGGTGTCGCCTAGTTTGCACCACCCGAGGACCACGTGTGGGGTTTCAAATCAGGGTATCCTCCCACGGACGGGGGCGATATGGTCCTCAAAAAGCGAAGGTACAGGAAGCACCCTCGCTTGAGTTAGAAAGGTGTAGTAAAAAAACCCCGAGAGGGGTTTTGTAGAATATTTAGTTACGCTTTTGGGATGAGGATAGATTTTTGCCAACCAGCTGGAACTGGGTACCGTTGATTCAAGGACCCAGCAGAGGGTTTCACAGACCGCGCACTTCTATAGGTAAGTATTACTATGAGCACATGGGGTTCTCTCCCCGACGTAAGTAGAAATGGCCGGTGTTCTGATCAAATCTCTCGAAGCCGTCCCCCCCGCCGGCAGAGTGCCGGCGGGGTGACCGAACAGCCTAAAAACAATTCTAGAACCTCCGGTATCGAGTTGCCGCATCTCAATTAAATCTCCCGATGCGGGACTCAAATAGGGGTAAACGAAGTTTCCCTTTCAACTCTAAAATATATCAATCTCTACTCTATACCTTGATAATTAAGTCTGCTACCTTATTCCTAATCCAAAAGCCTGAAATATGATAATAGTATTAAATACTGAACTTTGAGAAGTACAAAAGAAGAAATCAAAGTAGATCTGAATTAAGATATTTTACAATAGATTATCACTACTTTTGTGAGACCAATTATATAACAAATTAAAACTATGAACTAGATCGAACATGACCCGAGGTTCCTTTAATTGCGGGAATTAGTTAAGCTGGCCACACTGTCTGCAATGACCATGCCGAATCGACGTGGGCCAGACAGTGACAATGACAGCTAACTGACATAAGGATTGAATTTTTTTGACTTTTCTGTCATCGCACGACTTTCTCATTAAGCCAGATAATAGAAAAACCAAAGGATGTAGAATCCGACGGTTACAGGATACGAGCAGGTAGGATAGACAATCTATTGATAATTTTATGTATGTTTATGCTCCAATAGATATAATCTGGTTAGCAACGCGACTATCATCTTCACCACTAATATTTGTCAAGTTCCCAGAATGTATGTTGCCTCAATACTGAGTATTTAGTCCTCGAGTGAGTTGGGAGTATATCTGTGAGCAGCACACCGCGTCGGTTGCAATACGTGCCCTCGTTCAGGTCGCTGGGATTGTGGCTCACACAGTGTGTACACGGCTGCAGGTTCTATTGACGCGGTGACGGCTATTTGATCGCCACCATGATACTTTATATTTTACGATTTATATTAAGTAGGGGTTTTCAGTACAAATCGGCAATTTTATACTTTAATCCCTATTATTATCAGTGGCTGTAAACAAACGACATTGATTTTATTTTATTTATTTTATTTATTTCGGCTTAACATTGGTAATAACATTAATACAATTATCTTACACTAGTATTTTTATATAAAAAAAAATGTATTACCTATTAAAGCTAAGCACAGCATGCACAATTTTATTTTTATTACAATACTAAAGATAATGAAAATATATTTACAAACTAATCCTAGTTGAAAACAATAGGTAGAAAACATTGTTGTTTAGGAACTCAACAAGTCATGGATTTGAAATTTATGCAACAATAAAATATATTTAGTATGATACCAAGGTACCAAGGTGATCCAAATAACACAGCGCCAGATATGATTTCATTGGACTTTTAGAGTAATTCATCAAACAATATGTTGAAGTTTCAAACAAACAATGCGATAATAGCTATTAATATATATTATTTCCAAGTATATTAGTTGGAACTGTATAAATGTCGTTTGATGTGTGTAACTTTATTATCAAGTGACTGCAAATACGAGTAGATATAGTTTCCATTGGTGTAGGTTCCAAGTAACATTTTCGTGAAACTACAACATATTCGTGGAAAGCCTAATAGTTTGAAAGCTTTTTCAAATTGGCAAGTTTTCCTTGTTAAATTTGACTTTTCAGGTTTCGTTTCGGAGACACAGATTTTACGTATTACATACGTATATTTCAACGAGTTCATCATTCATGCTGTTCGGGGAACATATGTGTTTACGAACGAAGTTTCTCGGCAAGTTTTTCATTTTCCAAGCTTTTCTAGCTTGGCGTACGAAAGGAACAATTTACAATATTTTCCTAAAAATGCAAACTCAAGTGACCACAACTTTGGATTTATTCAACTTGATTTTCAGATTGAAAATTTCGCTAACTTGCATGAAGGAAGTAGAATAGGATCTGACGGATAGTGCGGATTGAAGCCAGGCTCTAATAATACGAATGCTGGCGTTGTATGCCTTCTTTGTTGGAACAGGAATACTGATTTGCTCTAAATACTTTCGTAATAAGTTGAAAACTGTAGCAAACTTGCTAACTATATAAAAGGAAAAGTAAGTTATTTTTGACGGGAAACCAAAATATATAGTTTTCTCTTCGAAATAGCTACATAATGTTATTTCCCTCACGAAATAGGTTCCAAGTGCTGGGTCCTGCGATGAAGCTGGTTCAGCGTGAACGCGCCAGGCGGCGACACAAGCTGCATGTTGCTGAGTCCACAACAAAAACCGGCGCCACGGTTGCAACGAAATTAGTTAGTTTGGCTTAAAACTTTAATTACTTGCCTCCAACTTTATGCAGTTGAGATTTTAAGTATGCAAATCAAATTGCCACTGAACCTTCGCTAACTTCGGACGGTTTCGAAGTTTAATTATTTTTAAAACAGTAAGCAAAAATTGTTAAAATTTCGAATGCGGGATTTAGGAAATAGCACCGAGCAGCGCTACCTGGCGAGCTGTGCTCCGGCGAGTATTACTTCACGTGGCTTCAACTTTGGCTATTCATTAGAAAAAGTACACTAAACTCTTATTTTATTAACTCATTTTTTAAGTATATATTTTTAACTGGAAAACTAAAAAGACACTATTGCTAACACACCTACGTACATGAAATTCACATACCATCAAAGCATCATTTCTAACATAAAAAAGCAGGACCCAAATATTTTCCCTTTAATGAAGGTACCTTTACTAACAAGAAGAATCCTGCGGCAAATCGTGGTACAAAGTAGGAACGATGTCTCTTTGAGGCCGCCTCTGGACGGCCGCGGGCGCGGGCGCGACGCGAGGCGGAATTATCATAAAGATGCCTTGTTGCCTCTATACTGACTATATAGAGCTTGGTGCGAGGGAGGTACGAAACATTCTATGCACTAGATTAAGGGCTCTCAAAACAAACATTGCTTAAGATGACTCAATAAGATATTGTTTTGTATGTTTTTTTCATGGAAAGACTAACCCAATCTAAACAAGTACCAGCATACACTATCTTGGGCCACAGTGTTCGCTTTTTCGAGGTGACATAATGGTTAAGTGCCTGATATAAAGAAAGCCTGAAAAGTGTTAAAAAACCTACAAAATGAAGCATGTCCTAACGTAACACATTTTGAATAGACACACTGTATTGTGTTAACTGGGAAACAAAAGCAGTAATGGTATGAAACAAATCACATCAAACCTAAACTGCTTATTCGATTGATTAAAATGGTATTGTGGACTCTTGTGTGGACTCAAGATGAGAAGCAGTAGATATTAATTTAAATTGAATGAAAATTAACTAAAGTTGGTTTTCTTTGTACAGTTGACTTATCGGTATTTATACCGATATACTCATGTATTTATTCAGCTTTAAGTAAACGTTTTTAAAATCCTCAAAACTTATCAAACCACTTTAATTTTCTCAGCTTTAAATCCTAAATTGTAGAAATTCCGAAAAAGATTAAGGAAAATCGTAAACTAGTAAGAAAATATACTCCTTTCTAAATAAATAAAACATTTATTTGACTGGAATAAGCCGGAGAATCTAAAAGGGATTGCAACAGGATTTGCAAACGCAGACGTTTTAAATTTGTATAGATTGTTAAAGTGCAGACACACAACTACGATGCACTTGACGCTACAAGACACAAGAACCTAGTCGACACAACACATTCAGAGTATTTACATTCGGTAGGACACGTTTATTTCGATAACTTCTTTGATCCACTTCATTACCTGATATTGATATTAAGAGACAATATTTATAATAGATACATAGATTCTATTTCCAAGACGCGACTGATATATTTCGTTCAAGTTTATTTTGTAGAATTCAACCCCAAGCCAATTTCAAATGTTCATAGATTCAATCATATTTCTAACATCTTTTAGCCAATTGATGCGTCTGGGGCTAAATTAAATATTTGAGTACAATTTAATTTTTAGGTGTTGAAAATACGATAAGTTCTTAAGCTGATTCAAGTCTGGACTGCATATTAGCTTGCTTGCAGAGTTTTTATTAGTTTTAGTAAGAAAAACAGATTTTATTAACACGTACTAGCGGATGCCACACTGCTACGAATGCGATGGATGGGCGGCCACACATTTGTTTTTATTTAGAATGTTAGATTGAACGAATATTAGTGTGATAACGAACGTTACCTAATAGACTCGTTAGTGAGTTTTGGTACTCTTGTGTGAAATAAAGTCCGTAAACTTTTATAGTATTCAGCTTTTAAGAATGTTTGTATTTAATTTGTATAAAAACATTTCATTTATGCTTCGCACAGTTTTTGACAAGAACATTGCGTTTGTCTCAATTGTGTTCAAGGTTCAAACAAAAGGTTTGAATGACGAGGACACAATGTATTACTTGTGACATGCTACGAGTAAAGCTGCTCTTAATATATTTATTTATTTTTTTATTTTTATGCTCTATATAATAATACACCAAGAAATAAATATACATCGGACTTCGAAAAAATCTATGCAGTGGCATGCGTTATCAAATAGCCTTTTAGAGCATACATGTGTTGCAATGGACAAACAATACCTTGTCCTCTGAATTTCGTTAAAAATAGATTTCACCACTATTCCCGCGTGGATATTTCAAAACTACAGCCATGAAAAAGTTCACTTTGTTAAGCTTTATGCAGTTGGTAGGATTTGGGATTTTCGAGATAGGCAGCCTAATCCTTGAAGGCTTTATTTGCTCGCGAACAAAATGTTTAGTTGACTGCTAATTAGTACTGTAACGTAAAACATGCTTTATTTTATATATCTACTCATGCTAGCCGGTAACTGTGTAACTATTATTGTCAATTATGTAAACAATAAACTGCTCTCACACAGTTAGGTATTTATCTATTGTATGACCTTTCTGAACAATGCAAGGTTTTTATCCTCCATTATTTTCTATTCACACAAAAATAGAACATTTCCCTCAGCCCGTGTTTCCGGCCGGGAGCCGGGAGCCGCACACAATCGGTTGATCACCATTATGTGGAACAAATCGTCCAAAAGACGAACAAAACTGTTATTTTCTTTGAGATAAAAAGGACATGATATTTTCTGAAATGTTTTAAGATGTCTTTAGACACGAAATTTTTGTTCACTGTCTTGAAAAATGTATCTCATGTCAAATATAGCTGTAGAAGTCCCTTGACTTAAAATAATAATAAATAACAGTATGTACAGTACAATAATTTCATACTAAACACAAGTAAAAAATAAAGTTTTTTTGATGTAAATCGATATATGAATAAAGCACGCACTGCTAGTGTGGCTTAGTAATTACAGTGTCATCAAATACTGCACACGATATTTCATGTCAACAATTTTATTATGCTATACAATAAGTTTCGAATTTGGTGCTGACTTTCTAATTAAAACTACTAAATTTGTATTTTAATTCAAAATTATATTTACATGTTCAAATTAAAATGTAAAATAGGTAGGTATTCACTTTTATTAATTTTAAAAGCAATGATATGTGTGGCACACGGTGCTTACCTCGTGTGCAACACATCATTGCTTAAAATAAAGTAAAGGCAACAGACAAACAAAACTATTATTAGTATGAACATACCACACCATGAAAAAGAGATATTACAGTTTATATAAATACATACAAATATTATATAGATCTCAGTGAACGTTGTGGTTTTTGTTCATAAAGTATGATATTACGGAATTATTTGGTTAGAGTGTACTTTACGTGACGCTAAACTTTTTTTTTTTTTTTGCCCAGGAAAACCTATTACAGGTACCACCCAAAAAACCCCGGGGAGGGCGGGTGGTTATGTGGGAGTCTCCGCCCCACTCTATAAGGGCGGCATACCCACTAAAAACCTGGGGTGTTCCATCTCCGCATCGTTGGTCCAGGGCCACGAGAGCGCGATGCATACATCCGCAGCCCTGGTGATGCTGGCCCGGTAACGGGCCCCGCCTCGGGGAGCTTCAGCTCAACCCTCAATGGACGACGTGTCAGAACACGGGACACGTCATGCATCCTGTGGGGACTCATTCCAGGGCAACAGGTTCCCCGACCTGCAACCCAGAGCCCCCAGGAGTCAGGCAGTAGCACGCCAAAGCGACCGCCCTACTCCAATGCGCCCTCTGCGCACGGAGTTCGGTTCCCGTGTCGCCGCTACTCGGCCGGTACACCGAACTCCTCTCGCCTCTCGGCGACCACCTCGGGTGCTCTTAAAGAGCACCCAGCTCCACCCACACCGCGAGGTGCGGCGAGCTCCACGCCTCGGGCCCTACAACCAGCCCTCTCGAAGGGGAGGTATAGGCGAGGGCCCCACTCGATCGAACGTTTGGACACAGGCTAGCAAGATCCACCGGAAGGTGGAAGTTACTAACCTGTGGACGGGGTGCACCAGGTTTCCCCAACAACCCCAAATTCCCATATGGAGAGATGAAATTAGTTGGGCTTACCCAACGTGAAGGTAGTCCGATCATCGCACCCCTGGGACGCTAAACCTTTTTTTTTGTTTTGACCCAGGAAAACCTTTTAAAAGTACCACTCGACCCCGGGGAGGGCGAGTGGTTATGTGGGAGTCTCCGCCAGAAGGCCGGCATACCCACTAAAAACCTGGGGTGTTCCACCTCTGCATCGCGATCAGGGCCCCGAGAGTGCGATGCATGCGTCCGCAGCCCTGGCGATGCTGGCCCGGAATCAGGCCCCGTCTCGGGGAGCTTTTGCTCGACCCTCTAATGGACGACGTGTCGGAACACGGGACACGTCGTGCATCCTGTGGGGACACAGTCCTAAGGGCAACAGGTTCCCCTTTACGGAGGTCGGCGGTCGTGCGCCAAGCGCCGCCCTCCAACGCGCCTCCTGCGCAGGGAGTTTGGCTCCGCAAACCTCTCCCGCGCGCGCTCCGCCTCCTCCTTCAGTGCGAGAACTTCTTCGTAGAAGTCTCGCACCGCGTCCCAACCAACGTCGCTCTCGACCATCGCTTTCGCAACGGCCGGGAGCTACAGCCTCCGGTCTATGGCAGCCACAAGCCGCGCCCTCTGTTCCTCCCACGCTGAGCACTCCGCGAGGGTGTGCTCCGCCGTGTCCTCCGGGTCCCCGCAATGGTGACAGGCTGGTGTCTCCTCCCTCTGCACAACCCTGAACAGGAATCGGCCAAAACAGCCATGGCATGTCAGGAGCTGCGTGACACGGAAGGAGAGAGACCCGTGCTGCCTCGTCAACCACTGCACGAGGACAGGGCGGATTGCCTCCACCGTCCGCACACCCGCGGTAGGCTCTTCGAGCCGCCGCTGCCACCTTTCGATGGCATCGCGGGACGCTAAACCTAACCTAACCTAACCTAACCCAACACTTGCACTACAACAGGACTTGGCTCCTCCTCGCTTCGCTCGTCGTCGCATGTCCGTGGTAGAAAGCAACCTAACGAACCTAATCTACCTTCTGTCACAGACAGTGACTTCGAGTCCAACACTTGCACTACAACAGGACTTGGCTCCTCCTCGCTTCGCTCGTCGTCGCATGTGCGTGGTAGAAAGCAACCTAACGAACCTAATCTACCTTCTGTCACAGACAAGTGACTTCGAGTCCAACACTTGCACTACAACAGGTTAAGTTAGGTTTAGCGTCCCGTAAAGTACACCCCAACCAATTATTTTGCTTTAAATTTAGGTTCCTTCCCGTTGTCTCCGGTGGACGTGTTCCCGGTGACATTGGGGACAACGGGAAGTCAATAAAAATGTTAAAAATAGTGCCCGTTGTCCCCGGTCTCCATCCCCGGCCACCGGGGACCACGGGAAGATTTGTTTGGTTTTAGGATTATCATTTTTATGGAGTTCAATTAAATCTACTCCATACGCCATTTATAAGTTCATTTATAAATTCTCATTTATTTTAAGTAACCAGATGAATTTGACATCATACCTATATAACATACATAATATACGTAATATAGCAAGTACGAATCACATCGGCAGAATCCACTTTAGAAAGTGTTCCTAACGCAAAACAGGCGCTGCCTAGCTTAGCGCAGAGCTTATCAATGTGCGACGACCACGTTAGCCTGCAATCTAATTCGTATTTCATATTTCCGTACGTATTACAATGATAAGTACGTATTCAAATTAACCACATTTATCTTATGCCACAAATATTTATTATTAAATATTAGTGGTTCTCTAATATATTAAGCATGTTATTCTACTTGTAAACCTTCCTTTTGAATCACTATCTATTAAAACTGCATCAATTCCGTTCGGTAGTTTCAAAGATTGAAGCAAACATACATATATACCTACATACAACAGACAGGCGCAGAAAGCGGCTTTGCTTTATACAATGTTGTGATGGTGTTTATGTTCTCTCCTCCACAAATCCCTTATTACTAACAAAATGTTTGTGTAAAACCACACAAGCAGTTCATTCAAGGCAAATATTACAAAACAGTATGCTTTAGCCATTTTAATATGAACATTTTGATAGCGGTTATGTTTATACATTTTTAGTATAACTGCGGTAGCTTGAAATATTCTGGATCTGTTTAATTGTTATAAAAAGCTTAATTTGTTGTGTTCAGGTGAAATGAGAGCTGTGCCGGCAAATGGACGGCGGCTGCAAGCTGGGGTGCAAGTACTCACACCGCAGCCTGTGCGCCGCCGCCGACAGGCACATAGCGGTCAACTTCCAGAGGGCGCTGCGGGCCTCGGGCTGGAGCCGCACTGTCCGCTGCCGCCGGTCAGTACCTCACAACACACTCATCACTAAGGATAAAGAAAATGTTTGTTCCTTGTTCACGCTCAAACCGCTAAAGCAATTTAAATTAAATTTAATAGACATCGGAATAACATAATATGTACCATTAGGTAACGGATTCTGGATTTTTGAGGGCATTATAGTAGCGGGACAACGCTATTAATAGCTGACTATGCTCTTATATTTTTCAACGACTTTAATTTGCGGTTCTACCGCGGTAACAGTAGTACCTGTTACAATTACTGCGCCCTAAATGAACCTCGTACTAAGCAGCTCGACGATAATGACAACACGACACATTCGATCCCGCAGTGCGGCACATTGATAAATTATTTTATATTGATCAGCTGATACTTCACATGGACCGCGACCACATGCCCCAGTACGGGCACCCGGGCCGCTGCACGCTGCAAGCATTCATTGTGAAGAACTCGGAAGGAATGAAGAAGAACGTCCCTTGCGTAGTCGCGCACTTTATATTCACTACCCCGGAGCAGGATGATGATAATGATGAAACAAAATAGTGACTGTAACATGACTGTAGTGGTATGCTAGTATATTTTAAACAATTATAAGTTTTACAATAAAAAACCTTTTGTCTCACAACTTTTTTATAATTTTTTACATATATTGCATATAGCACTGTTGTTATGTTCAATGTTTTATTTACTCTTTGTATCGTTCATCAGATTCTGTCTGTAAGTGAGGTATAGTTTCCCTTTAAATATCAACTCATGCGCCGGCTCTGTTTTGAACACAATCTCCACCATACACTTTTTGAATGGGAACTCGTACGGGAAGTTCGGTACAGTCAGTTTGAGGGAACAGTTGTTGTAACCCTGCAACATTAGAATACATTTAGAATACTCTCGCAAACTCAAATAACAAGCCTACATGTGAGACGTGACACAGCAATACTGACAGCGGGCAGCGGGCACACAATGCCACACTGGCGCACGATCATGCCCAGGTAGGGGTCCTTGTTGATGAGGTCGCACAGCTTGAAGTGCATCTCCACGAAGGATCGCTTGTACTCGTTGTGAAGGAACTCGAAGTATACTATGTGGACCTGGAACATACTCATTCAGTAAGTACACATATTACCTTATTTTACATACAAATAGATCCGACCGAGTGTGGTCTTCGTGTGACACAAATGAAGACGCTCAGAATGTTTTAAAACGTGACGCCTGAACAGAGGAAACTGTGTAAAGTAAGACCGTGATATAATATTAGGAATATTCTTACTTCTTTTCATTTGCAATGATAGGTAGTAAATTGGTTTAGTTTTTACAAGGAACTCAGTTTAAGCCTCGTACAAAATGCGATCATGCTAATAAACATCGTACAACGTATGCACCGACCGAGACATTGTTATCTCCCGAGTACTTGAGGTAGCCGGACAGGTTGAACGTGTACCCGCTGCGGCGGTCCTTGCGCCGCACTACGGAGGTGATGTTGGCGAGGTACTTCTCGTTCACGAACACCTTCTCGAACCGCTCCGGGATCGCTTCTAGAAGTCTCTTTTGGGTGTCACCTTCCTATAAAATGAATGCTCATGAATCTTTAATAGTTATAAGTTTTCTTCGATCTTGTGCTCCATATCAGTGCTCGGTCTGTAGTTAATGATTTTGCTTATTAAACTATTCTAATTGTTCAAAAGTGTTCTCCTCCTCGGGTCGTATTTCGTCATAACCGAGAGTTGTGAGTCTGTCAAAAAATATTTTGTTTGGAGTATTCTTTTGGGCAGATACATCGTGATGGGTGCCCAGATGCTCCCATGAATTACATATTTATCCTTAGATTACTACAAAGTGTAAAAAGGACTAAAAATTTTAGCAAGATATACCTATATAATCAATTTGATACTTACATAAAAGCAATAGATAAACAGTAATATAGCGAACAGCACACATTTAACGATTTCCATGGTGGATGGTGTTCACTATAAATGATCCGCTATTTTTCATGGCTACTTTAGTTAATATATATAATGATACCATCAAATTCATGCTACGATTAACTAAAACAGGCATTTTATGTGCTTAACTAAATAACCGGGGCGTTAGATGATTTTTATCTCGTTTCTATTATACTAAAACTAATCACAACGAACATAATAATATTTATGAATAAGCAGAATAACTGATATAGGCACTGAGATAGCAGGTCATCGCTGCGTACAAATCTATGAGATTAGAGTCTAGAAAAGCAAGTATACCTCAATATGTTATGGTAGCGTTAGAATCGATGTTTAGAAATTCAACATACTTTCAAAACGAATGAAAATCATGATATCAGAGATTTCTTCTTTGCGAAGTGGATCACATGCCACATCAGTCTCTCATTTATATGTTGATAGAGTGAAATTTATTTCTCTGTAATTTCCTAATTTTAGGTTGGTTAAAATAATTAAAAGTACAGCCAAAGGCGCCTTATCAAATAATTTATTGGCATATCTTCATATTTTTATAAATAAAACCGTGTTCTACACAGAATACATGTAGGTATGTAAGCACATAAGAATGCTGTATACACGTTATCACACGTCACATGTTTCTTATTTACTTTCCTTTTTAGGGTTATTCAATAATGTTTGTTTGTACTTGAGGTAGATGTTTCCTTTGAACAGTAGCTCATGTTCAGGTTCTGTGAGGAAGGTTAGTTGTATCATGCACCTCTCGAATGGAAAGTGACTCGGGAAGTTCAACACATACAATCTCAGGGAGGCGCTGTTGAAACCCTGCAATATTAGAATAAGTTTAGTTAAATAACTGTTGTTACGACTGTTCCTATGGCAGTCAAATCAGAACCCATAACTAACTAAATATTAGACATCTTGTTCGGTTTCAATACAATCGACACTAAAGAAAGCCACTGTCATATATTTTAATCTAAACATTTACGAGATTGACAGATTTGGATAAAATTTGAATATATTGTTCAGCATAACCTTCAAAATACGTTTACTGTTGTGTGTTCTTTTCAATATAAGTTCAGTACTTAATAAGATATGGGTGTCCGCGCATTTCCGTTCAACAGGCACTGAGAGAAGAACTGGCTAGTAGTTGTCTGTATGGGCAGGACGTACAGCTGGTACGGGCACACGACGCCGCTGCGCCGCAGGATGGAGCCGATGTGCGGGTCCTTGTTGACGAGGTCGCACATGTGGTAGTGCAGCTCGATGAAGGAGCGCTTGTTCTCGTTGTGCAAGTACTCGTAGAACACCAGGTGGACCTGAACAAACATAACAAACACACACCTCTTAATTTTTATAACATTAAGAGGACTTAAAAGGAAACCCAAGTACTTGAATGCTGGTATCTTCATCATAATCATCATCAGCCTAATGAGACCCTTTGCAGGGAGCAGGCCTCCTCCCTCTTACGCCAATACTCCTTGTCTTGCGCTGTTCTTGCTGGTATCTTACGTATGTGTAACTAGCAGCAGTTAGTTCCCGCTGTGTTACCCGCGTTGATGTGGGACAAAAACAAGCCTATGGTTTAAACTAGGGTTAAATCAACCTCAATATTACATAAAATTAAGTTTGAACTTGAAAAAAGGAATCGTTATTATAATACTCGTCTCAGTGGGATAGTAAACTTTGTAGAAAAAGGTTGTGTGCACCAAAATTAAACGTAATCCTGCGATAAGATGAGAGTCACCATTCTTACCGAGACATTATTATCAACCGCGTATTTGAGATCAGCGGCCAGGTTGCATACGTAGCCAGGGCGGCGGTCCTTCCTCCGCACGTTGCTGAGGTACTTCTCATTTACGAATATCCTCTCAAACCTTTCTGGTATGCCTTCGAGACGTCTGTTCTGGGTGTCAGCTTCCTGAACAAAGAACACATTCTATTATAAACTAAAATACGAATCTCAAATTCTCTTTGAGCAAAATACCTCCATGTTTACAACTAATAATTCAATAGGATCTAAATTTTTGCTCGCAGCTACCAATTTAGCATTGGGGGCAGTCGTTAATCATCGTGCAGTATTAAAAGTAGCTAGTACTGGGTACTGGTACCTACTGCTCCCGAGCAATCACTTGCAAGATTTATGACGGGGGTCTACCGGCACTCTGGCACAGTATTACAACTCGCTTTAGCAGTGACGATGGGGAAAATATTGCCTTTGTGGGGGAAGATATGAGTGTGAAAGAGTGGAATATGTAGCCTCACTGGAAATTTATAGCAAAAGTCTGAAATGGTTGCTAAGTGATTTTTACTATCTTTCGAATGAGGAAAGTTATCAATTAGATTTGAATTTTCTGAATATTGTAAGATTTGGATAGAATATAGCATGCGATAGGATAATAGTAAGATTAAATTTGGCAGTATTTGATAAAATGTGATACATATATACAAACAACTGTGTGTTCCTTAAAAGTCGGTTAAATGGTTTTGAAAATTGGTGTTTAGATGCGAATGCCATCCGGTTAATTTAGTTTTTGTAAAACGTCCGTTTGTTACAAAAGCTTGAACGTCATATCAACCAAGTAGTAACTAAGGATTTTAAAACACAGTACCTACCGTGGCAGCCAGAACAATCCAGATATGATTAATATACGAATATAAGAATATAAGATTAAATAAGAATATTTACATAATATTTTACTTCCTTGAAACGTGTAAACATGTGTTACTGGTTTACTGTGCTGCGACATGGAAACATCGCGAGCTTACAATAATGTTCAATAATGCTTCGGAAGCGATAACTACTTTGTACTTTATGTGATCATTTATTATTATCATACTTTGCTTGTTTTTGATGTTTGTCAATTTTCGCATAAAAACAGGCTCAAGATGTCATAATTTTACAGTAATTACATATATCGTTCACGACATAAATTATAGCTAACTATAACTATTGAGTAAGTAAATGTATTGAAAAACTGGATGATTCTACAGATATGAAGTTACAGTAAAAATCCATGCTATAAAAGCTAATCGAATAATTATTTTATACATTTCTATTCTAAATAAAATAAATATTGTTTTAAGTACAAATTTCTTATTCTCAAGCAGGGATTCGTATGTGAAAAATCAATGTTCAGTTAGCTTGAATAGAAGCAATACTCGCGGTACATGATGTTGGCAAAGTGCCGTATAACGCATCTCGATTGCAGTACACCCGAGATCGGTGGGACATGGCTTTAATATATTTACTTTTAAAATTATTTTGACTATTTTCAACTTACAATTTTGCTATCTGAGCAAAGGTGCTGTGAGTTCTATTATTTTAGGCATTAATTTATTTCAGGCGTTTTGTGTGATCAACTAACATAAAAAGATTTCTTAAATTATGTATGTACACTGTCAAATATTCTACAAATTTGAATGCAATGTTTAGTTTTCTTTCAACTAGAATAAACAACATGCATCAGTGTAGACAACATGTTTGTCTAGACGCCACTACACGCTCCATAGCAAGTAGCTAGCACCAACATGCAGTACCTCGTGTACACGTGCCCGAGTAGGTACATGTCTGCAACTAGGCCACTATCTGGCAGCGCCAACGATCATGGAAGTGTCTCGGTGAAACCAACCGACGACGCTTTTTATGAATATATTCAATTTGATGCACGACTAAACTTCGATCGTAGGGAAGAGACAAGTATCGACTAAATTACTGTCTGTTTGTTAAGTTAGCCAATAACGCTTTGATTGCATTTGTGAGATCAGTATGTTTGTGCTCGTTTAATTTAAAAATATGTATATATGTAGTTGATGAAATTATGAATTTACTAATTACATATACACAAAATCTAATAATGAATTAAATAATAGCATCACTTATTCATCTAGCCCCTATACAGCTAAAAAAACTATGAGTTTAATTTCATTTTAATGTAATTTTAATTAATAATAATAATTATTTTTTTTGACGAGACATGACCGATGCCAACACTTATTATCATTGTAATAAGTTAGTTGTAATTCTGTATGTTAATGAAATATATCTATCTATCTATCTTATAGAACATGACACATAAGTAACAAGTTATTCAATAAATATTCTCCATTGCCCATTAACATTATATTTGAATATAATTGGTACTTGAAGCATGGTGAGTTAAGTCTGTAAGACATGAGTTTATTTCAAATTCAAATTCAAAATTTTTTATTGCACTCATGGGTTGCTATGCAGATGGTAAATACATAAAAATACAGAAACATTCGCCACAAGCTTACCTTTCGGTGTGCAACTAGAGTAGGCATACTCACATATTTATATTTGCTGAATGGATCTGCCGAGACGAGATTATTGATTATAATGGACGTGTATTGAGTGTTTGAAACTCACAGATAACGAAGTATGTAAATCAATTTACCATTCTATAGGTATCGCTGAAAAGTTCATTTATTTTTAGAATTGTAATGGACCTGTCTGTCACAAGCGAATGTGATATATTTTTTGTAAAAGCAGGCGCTGGATTGATAGAATATTGAGTGTATGAGCGAGCGCTGCGGAGTTTTTTAATAATCTGTCTATATCGAAGTTAGGGAACTTGTTTACTAAGTTTTCACGAAATCCGTAAAAGAGTAAAACATATTTGATATGCCAGTCTTCTTAGGACAAAAATTAATGTACTGGTATTCCATTTTTTCTCTTCTTTTTCTATCTTATTCTTATAACACGGTGCAATTGCACCTGCAATGCAGCTTACGAGCATCTTCTAGGTATGTGTTACGTCGAACCGTCATCGATGCATTTAATATTAGATACGAACGGTAAATGGTAAACGAACTTTTGTTGTAAAAACAGTTTTCACTAATGATAATTTTATCAATATTTCTATTGAAAGTCGATAGTATGTATCTATCCCTATGTAATCGTTTCTTGTAAAGTATGCAGCGCGCCGTGTCCGCGGGACGGGTAATGTAAACTGTTTGAATTAATACTACACTTTTATGGAGCAAGAAATTAAAACTTGGACAAAGGTACAGTCGTAACTATTCCGTCAGACTTACGGAGCTATTTTCTTTTGTATGTTGAAATAAGTTCCAAATCTAGACGATTTCTTTTCTTCGTTATATTCCTAATAAGTTTATTGGAAAGATGAGAATAAGAAACCATACACGATTGCTTGAATCCCTAATATAATTAACAGTACTTATTATCGATTAGAAATAGACATAGAAAAACATTTATTGAGACAGACTACAAAACATACACACACACATATATACAATAAATAAATAAATATGTCTGCCCCAACAAAGCCCGATAAAAAATAAATAAAAAATAAATAAGAAAATAAGTACATAAATTAAATAAGAAATATAAATAAGTACATAGCAATAAAATGTACAATAATTTCTTCAAAACGCAAGTAAAACTTTGTTATAAAATTACTACATATTCGTATTTTATTTTAAACTTAACTTTATTCCGAGTTATTACAACTAAATTAAATCATGCCTTACGGGAACTATAATACAGTTATTCCGAGTATTCGAGAACTCATTATTTAGTTTAGATTGTATCGATACCCCGCAGGTACCTGCTCCCATCCCTACCGAGCAGCGCAGCATCATAATGGTAGATATTGTTTGTATTACGATGTTTTTTAGTAGGAAATAAATACTTTACGAGCCTCTTTCGTAATACCCGTAATACCACTGTAAATTGGAGGCGAGAGGCTTCCCCGCGTATTGTTTATAGAGCTCTGTTATCTAGAGCTGCTTCGGGAAATGGAGGCTGTATTACGGTACTATGAATTTTGTAGACCGCCAACATAAGGGGAGTTTCGGGGAAATAATGGAGAAGAATTTTCAGAAATATTTTTTATGACCCATGCTTTAATAACTTTTTTCATAAGATTGTTTGTTGTTGTATTCGATTAGTTTTTTGGTTTGCTTGTATTTTTTATAAATGTAACTAAATCGGTCAGCAAATATTTACCTACTGAAGTAGCCATATCTTATGAATCGCGTAGAATAGCGATTGTTTTAAGCTCGTTCTATTTAATAAAAATACCTAACGTCTATCGTGAAACCACTAACCATCCTGCGAGTCCTACAAAGCCCCTACACGCGTATCAGCCCGGCAACTAGGGGCGGGCGCGATGTCCCGGAGCGGCGCTGGTGCGATTGACCGCCGAGCGTCCTTTTATAGCACATTAGCGCTAGAGAAGGAGTATTGCGGCGCTGGCTCCGCGTAACGACGCTCATACTTCACGCTCAATCGTCGGATTAAGCCGCTATTTGTATCAGTCAGGAACTGTCGTGCTCTCCGCGCCTCACCCGCGCCTCACCCGCGCCTCAACCGCGCGAGCTCCACTGAAGAGCAGGGGTTGAGGAATCGGCCCGTTAACAGAACACTTAATCAGTATTAACTGACGATTTACTTCGGCCCCGATGCGTGGAGTGTCGCCATTTGGATAATTAAATTGTTGATGTTGCTCCTTCTTGTATTCTGGTCACCGGTTGTTGTCGGGTGGATTTACATCTCTGTACCCTTCATTGTACATGTATCAGTAAAATAGTTTTATGTTTATGCAAAATGTCTTGACGCTGAAAGTTAGACTTTTTTTGTGTGTAATTAGTTTGAGAACTGCCTCTGCCAATATTCAGTTGAATGGAGCAGATTAACACATATTTAAACTTGTAATTAAACTACAAAAAACTTCGCGTTAATAGAACAAAGAGTACGCAAGCTATGCACATATATATAGGTATGTACGTGTACACACATAAATTACACGCCGCAGATTGTCTAACTAAGCGCTAAACACTCGAAAATTTTGCAAATTAAATTTAAGGTTCCACACTAAGTACCACTATGTACAATGTTCATATAAATATTTTTCTACTTAATAAAACAGTATCTCTAGTATCGAACCACGTCTGCCATTAATATAAGTGTTGTTCTCAAACAGCCCACACTAATCTATCTATAAATGTAATAATAATGTCGACCTATTCATAGGCCGCTCATCCCAGCCTCAATTCTAAAGACAAAGACTATATAATAAACCAAACATCTAATTATCGATCTGGCTTAAAAATATTCGAACTTTCCATAAGTCATATGTCTGGTAAGGACCAATCCGAATACATTTCTATAATACATGGATGATGACGTACAAATCTCCTTGCCGATGTCTTGACCGAGGACGCTGGCTTCTTCGATGTGTATCTATAAGTAACACGAGTTGTTGTGTAACTAACCATGATATTAATTTATGTACATGACGCGGATTTCTTTCCCTGTGCCTTGTCTGTTAGGTTGATATGGTGGCAGATATCTCGCGATGTCTGGGATCCAAATAACAAATTAATGTTAAGTACACACGAGACACCCCAAGTTACTAATCTGCTGGCGCTGCTGGATGAAGTTGGGATGGAATACTTTAAATATGTTAGCATTGTGCTTCCAAACTAAGCTTTTGAGGGAATCTTTGGCAGGTAAGTCATTTATGCGTAACCTATATAATATTATATGCGATGTATACCTACACAGACTAAGGGCTGAAGATGATGATGATACCTACATAACATGGGACGTATGTAGGTGCTACATTGGTTTGATACAGATTAGAATTTAGCTTTCCATTTCTCTACAATTCTCAGGAATGGTGGTTATAAGTATGGACATCGTATAATATGAATATACGATGTCCATATTTAAAACTACGAACATCCGTTGCTTCGTTGTGGTGTAAAGTAACACAAACATCAACATTTTTTTTTGCTTTTATGTAAACGTATGATATTAAAATTGTTTATGACGCGCCCTTTCCTTTCTTATTACGCTGACTTGTATAATTCATACTTCTTGTTTCCTCTCGCGAGCAGACGAGGCGTACAAATTAAAATTTGCTCAAATTATTCCGTATGTTAGAGTAAATGGGTCAACGCTTGTTTCCCGAGCGAAGCGCAGTAATGAATAAAACATTTAAAAATTGGGCTCATTCTTACAGCCCCCACTTGTATTTTATCTTGTAAATGGGTCAACGCTTGTTTCCCGAGCGAAGCGCAGTAATGAATAAAACATTTAAAAATTGGGCTCATTCTTACAGCCCCCACTTGTATTTTATCTTGTGCTATACGATCAACATGTAGGTTAATAAATATTTAAATTTTAGGTAAGCGTGCAATTTAAAGTTAAATTATAGGTCCCGGCTGTTTTTCTGGTACATCAGTCGTAAAAGCCATTTCAGAGGCCCTTAGGGCGGCTTGATAAACTCTCGACACCAGAGTTGGCCACTCTCATTCAATAAGCGTGTAAGAATAGTTGCATTCAAATATTTTTTTACGTGGGATAGGTTTGCGTTTGACTACAGCCGACCAGATGTACATACATGCATATAAGAATATAAGTAGGCGAATATACTAACGAGTACAGTCCAATGTAACACAAATTAACCTTATATATAATAATTTACTCAATAGATCGCTTTCCAACTTAAATTGAAAATCTTGTAAGTCCTTGAATAATTGTGGTCTAAAAGAAGCGAGGTGGAATATCGTGAATAAAAGCAGAACATATTGTTCGCAGAAAGGTCCGTTTAGCTCTCGAGTGTTTTTTAAACGCGTTGCGTTTGTGTGGATGCTTAATAGCTTCGAGAATTAATTAGACAGGGGTAATTTTTCAGGGAAATGTCCTAATGTAATAGCTTAATGGGTATTTTGCTGCTATTAAATGGGTGTACTTCCTTTATTTTTATACATTATTTGATACATTAATTTTGCTAAGTTTAATAGTATACGTGTACTCTTTAAAAGTATCTAAAATTGAATACCTGCCTTTTTATATCATCATGAAATTTTATTTTTTATTAGTTGTGCTGAAGTGCAATGCCAGTTAAGTTGCTTTATATTAAACCGTTATTGTGACAAACAGAAGAATTCCTCCCTTTCCTTCAAATTAGAATTAGAATCTTAACAAAGAAAAATCCACATCATCTGTGATTTTTCCAAAGAATTTATACATAGTGAATAGTACCATGTGTCTACGGTTAAAATATAATCTGACTTGTCCTATATGGCGTGATGTTATAAGATACATAAAACTTTCGTCTTTATCTTTTTATCTATATGTCTACCGTAGTGGATAGAACAACATCGCGAAGTAATTCCCGGCCCCTGCTCGTTCCTTGTCACATTAACTGCTCGGTTCGAAGGGAGGTAAAAAACGGCGACCCATAAACACAAGAGGAATTTTAAAATACTTGTAAAAAGGACAAATGGATGTAAACAGGGAAGGTCTTGTTTAGATTTATTTTGTTGTATTTTTTGATGAAGATTTTGAAACAAACTCGTACTGTAACTTATGTGGGCACTTATAATATGCGTTCTAAGTCTAAGTAAATAAGTGTTCCCAATAATACGAACAGATTATCGGCACTTTTAGCTGAAAGCATTTGCTTGCAATTATAATAAAAAATAGCTGTCTTTACACATTCTCAATGTTTTTTATAGGATAACCACAATCATTGAAATTATAAACAACACCTAACGTGTAGCACGCTACCTGTCTCTCCTCCGGGCTCCCAGCACACAGGTATAATGGAACTATCCACCGCTTGTGTTACCTTCATGGCGGCAATAGCTGTAACATTAACAATACCGGCAACCGTTCGAGCCGGCTCAGATTCCCGGATACGAAAAAGAAACGACAATGTTACGAGTAGACATGGCTACAGAGAGATTGGTTTAATTGTGTGTGTGGATTTTTATTTAATTTAAAGGTATCTTTCTCAACAACGCTGTTCTTAAAACAATGAAAGCTGCATTTGCAAAGCTTTCAATATGACATTACTTTGTGTGGGTACAAATTTATAGCACTTGGTGACGTGTATCAATACGTGTCTAGATTAGAAATATCAATTTTCATTGCTTACCAAAAGTGACATTATTCTTCACACCATGCTATTTTGTTAACACAAGAAACTCTCTATAAAAACCATTTTCAATATATTTTGGTAGCTGTGTATTGTACCGGCAAATCTATCTGAAAACACGTTAGTTTTTTGCTCCTATCAAATATTGCCCTTAACCATAATCTGCCTGATGGTAAGCAGCATCTATCCCCGGCTTGCAGCTAGTCATGTCTCTGCTCTCCCCTGCTCCGTTAACATTTCAGCCCACTAAAGCAATTCTCGAAATGGCATCCCATTTCTCGCAACGTTAGAGCCACACATACACATGAAAATAAAAATTTCAACAACAGCCGAGTTATTTGCTGTAAGCTGGCGGCTGACTGACCAGACTTAACATGCTTTACTATGACACGACAGTTTATGCTTAGGATTTTTTTCTGAGATAGAACATGAAAATAAAGTGTTATCGAGTGTTGCTGTTTGTTTAGGACGCCCGACCGATGTATTATTGCTAAAATCAATGTTGTCATCTCAAATTTGAGATGAATTTTGACACTGGAGCCTTCGTATTAAGTTTTCTCACCAAGTATTCCACTAACGTTTACACAATGATAATCCACAAATAAATCGAAAGACACGCCACCAACATATTGGGCTGGTATGAAATCAACCTTACGATTTAACTCAAAAACCAAATAGCTCAGAGACGAACCTGTGGAAGCGGGCACGTGACTCCGCGGTCTCTGATCGCTCTGCCAATAAACTCATCCTTGTTTATCAAATCACACAACTTGAAGTGAAACTCCACGAAGGCCCTCTTGTTCAAGCTGTGGAGGTTCTCTACATCCATTTGCGCACATAACAAAATATAAAAGGTATTTTCATTTGAGTACTTCTCAGAAAGTAACCGAATGCGATATTTAGCATATTATATATATAATTAGATATTTAGTATTTTATTTATTTTTATTTATTTATTTTATTTAGGAAAAACACTCGGAGTTTTTTTATTTTATCATTGACTGAACGACGTGAGAAGGTTCTAGACAACATAGCGCATAATATGTTACTTTTGCCTGTAACTTCTCAGTGCATTTATGTTTATATGTTGGTTTCCTCAGGTGTTTTGTTTATGTATCTACTATCTATAGTGAGTAGATACTTTGTAATAGGCATCAGTAGATTGACGCACGGAACAGGATATAGTATGATGTGATGACAAATGATTATCTTCAAAGCGATCTTTAAAGCGAGAGTGAATCGGTTCTTACTGGGTAAGCACGTTCCCTCCTAGACCGTAATCCATCAGGCGAATACCGGCCAAGTGCAAACCCATTCCTTGTAAAAAAAAACTTAAGTAAGAAACAAAGACATATACATATGTACCTAACGTATAACAAATATCTTATTGTAACGTTTTTAGTCCATAATTGCTTGGTAACCCCCCGCAGGTTGACTACACAGGAGCCTTTCCTATTGTAACACCGTACTTTGACAGAAGCGCTCTCCACATATTTACTGTTGGTTTAGGTCAGTTCCACGCGCATCGGAAGTTTTTTTAGTTTCTTTAAAAATAATTATGTATGTTATAGAAATCCTTATCTTCCTAGTTGTAAATTAATATAATCAATTAAAAGTATAATTGCAATGAAATGTGTGTTAAATTTTATGCAAAATGTACTCAGAAATTGCTATCCTAAAAAATAGAAGACACGATTGTATTGATTCTATTAGTTTCATAGCCAACTATTGAAATAATAGCAACGTTCTATTTTTGTCCATTTCATGGAATGCTGTAAATTACAATGCTTTAATTAAATTGCAATTAATCTAATTAGTTTTAGACCTAACAAAAATCTATTCATAGATCATAGCTTTATTGGTTGTTAATAGCGTGGTCCCAATGTATTTATATGTGTGCATTGTAAATTATTATTTAAAACACCTAATCATTGGTGTTTCAGAAAAGTTCACCAAACTTTACCAAATTATTATGACATTATGTTATGACTTGCAATTGCAATAGCTATGTATGATCTATTTTAAAGCTGCTTAATTATTTTATTAGACAAATATACACAAATTCAGCATATTATACGTGTGTAATTATTTTCAAATTAATACAACTCATGCGTAATATTATTTCCGCGGCATTACGTTTTCTATTTATTCCAACTCAATAATATACAGATTATGTTATTAAAAAGCAATGAAACTATAACTACCTACTATTTCAAACTGCTCTATTCATTGGCTAATTTTGTTCCTGATGTTATTATCAGTGAGCCTATTCTTATAAAAAATAGACAAAATTAGTACAAAAATATCCCAGTACAGAACAAACACATCCCGCCATGCGAGCTTTAATACTAATTGTATTCGTTTGTTTTATTTACGTGAGTACAAATTATTCCATGCGTATTTGTTAACTTCCTTCGTCCTTTGAAAACTTTTTTAATAGTGACATGTTGTTTTGTTTGATACCGTATACAAAAGGGGCAGAGCAACGAGCATCGAATTATTAAGAAGGAAGACAAGGGGAAGGAACGGATTACTTTATTTAATAATATGCCTAAATGTATTTAAATTAGATACTAAAAATATCAAGTACATAAAGAATTCTACTTGTTTTTACCCGCACATTTTTTCAAACTTGCCTGATGTAAATTTAGAATTATGTTTCGGTCTCATACAATATTTTAACCAACATTTTGGTCTTGTATTTTGTTTCAGGAAATCCACTCGGACGACTTCTTAGGGCTAGAAGCAATACCGGAGCGAGTGGAATTGACCTACTTCAACGAGAAATATGTTGACAACTGCACCGTCAATGTTAGGAAGTACAACAGGAAGGGAGCATACGTGGTCAACTTGAAGGGGGTCATCAAACATACCTGGGCCAATAATGTATCGGTAAATATTAACTTCATATTTTTGTTTTGGGTTGGTATTCTTATTAAAACTTAAAGCGATGTTGTAATTAATAACAATACTTTTAATGGAGTTGACGTAACAGTTTAGTTTGGAGCGCATTCGGATGCAAATGCCATACGTTGAATTTTTTTTTCTATAAGTATAATGTATCTTAAATACGTTTAAATTTGTCTCTTATGCAAGAAGGCAGATATGATATACTCTAACTACGCTGTTTAGAATTAAAAGTAGGCATCGACTCACGTACGTCGCAAAAGTCCCAGCGAGAGTTGACCGAAGTATAAAGCTAAGTACCAGAAGACTCAAGTTGTAATCCTGACTTCGCCCGCAGTACTCTAACTATGTACAGAAGTGTATGTTGTTGTTGTCGCAGGTAGATGTAGTAATGTACGAGTACTTGCACAACGAGTACAAGCGCTCCTTCGTGGAGATGCACTACAAGCTGTGCGACCTCATCAACAAGGACGAGTTCATCGGGGTCGCCATACGCTTGCAGGGGATCACGTGCCCCTTGTTTCAGGTAAGTACATAAGTTAGTTATAGGTTCCTTAGGTATACCTATTTCATTTTCACTCTCAATGTATTAGCTGTAAAATACACAGCAAGAAACCTACTCTCAAGGAACAAACAGTGTGTGATTAGATTAGCTCTTTTTTCTGTGCTGGATCTGCATTTTTATTAGCAATAGACTGTCATAATGTAATAATCACTTATTGATCATGAAAAAAAAAATCGTCATGGACATATCAGAATATTTTGATCCCACAAAAACATTAAAAATCTTGTACAAGCCGAGGTTAGCTCACCCAAACCCCACAGAAACATCAATAAATTAAAAGTTTAACTTCTGGGAAGAAACTAGTTGACTTAGATGGAGTAGACTTAATGGCTACATTCCTTTTGCCTACAAATTAAGGTCTTTGGCACACTATAGTGGGCAGTTTTCATACAGTTATATTGTATGTTATAGGGTTTCAACGGGATATCAAACGCCACGATGAAGTTCCCGAAGTTTCCCTACGTGTTCCCTTTCCAGCGCTGCAAGGCGGAGGTCACGTTCAAAACTGAGCCCGCGCACGAGATCATAGGGAGGGGGAACCTGTACTTAAACATTAAACAAATTAAAAAGAACTAATAGCGACCGAATAACGAGTTTGTTAATTTAATTTAATCACTATATTTTTGAATCAGTTTTAATGATACAGAGATTGATCGATCTCAAGATAGCCGACGCAAAAAAAGTAAGTAATTTCAAAGAAACATAACCTCTACTGAAAGTAACAGTCGTCCGACGAAGACGCTTAGATAGGGCAACCGTGCGGGGTGTGAGGGGCGAGAGGCGGGAAAGCCGAGCCCGAACTGCTAACAAAACATTGTTAGTAGTTCGGGACAAATCATTCAGGGCTAACGTATCTCTGTTTTTTTATTTTTTATTTAAAGTGGTGCATACGACGCCGACGTATGTTGTGAGAGATTGCAAGTCTTCATCTCGTATAAATAAAGATAGTAAATTACATCCGTTATAAAATAATAAATAAAAAAAAAAATTGCCTTTATTTCCTGAATTCAATTATTTCATTTACATATTATAGTTACTTAGTTTATTTACAAAAAAAAATTAAGTTGAGTTCTTGATTACTTATAATATTTTCTTGTATCAGGGCACCCAAAAGCGGGTAAAGGCCTCTTCCTTGCTGGCCCAGGCATTGCGGTCTTGGGCTAGTCTGGTACATCCGTTGGTTAGAAAAATAATTGATGTCGATCTTTTCTTTTGCTGAAAATAACATTGGGCTCAAATTATTTGACCATTTGAGTTTAGTAGAATATAATACAAGACCATGTAAATGCTTCACAGTAAAAATTTTGTTGAAATTATTTATTAGGATAAGATTTTTTTATATAATTAAGTTCAACAATAGAAATTTCAAATCTAATAAATCTAGAAACCGAAAATATTTCACTGGCAAATATTATTTATACATGTTTTTAATTTTTGTCATTGTTTTTTTTTATTTTTGTTTTTTTTTTTACATTACCACTGACCAGTATACTGATGTAACTAAGGAATCTGACATTATTATATTGTTAAATTAAGTTATAATATTGTTTTAATTATAATATTGCCGACGTATGTTGATATGCAATAAAAAAATATTTTTATGGATATTGTTTACTTGTGACAACCCTTGGCATCTTAACGCAGTCTAGACGTTGTAAGCATTTTGCACGAGATCAAAGGCGTCGTCCTACTGTATTATTTTCTATATTGTGGTACTAGTACAAAGCTGTGAAAGCATAAATCCAAGCATATTCAGTATCAGTACATGTGTTGCGTCCGGCGCTATCTGGTCCCGCGCGTCCTGGCGCGAGCGGGGCGGGCAGCGGCGCGGCGGCGGCGGCGGGCTCTGTGATCTACTTGCAGTGTGCTTGCAGCGCCGGCGGTGATCTGATAGCGGGGCTTTGGATGGACAAATTGTTGGGAATAGAAGGATATATGAGAATAAATATGCAAGGATTTTTCATAAGCAACTATTTATATTTATGTCGTATTTCAAGGCAATAGAGTTACAACACAGAATAAGTAATTAGTACCTACCTAATTGTAAAGTTTCTTTATTTTGTCGGTGGAACAGCACATACTTTCAAATATCAACTCGTACGTTGTACCCCGATTTGGCATTTTTAGCCCTTTGAAAGATTACTGGAATATACAAGTAACGCAAAGAAAAAATGCACTAACAAAGCATACAAATAAAAAACACACTGTAAACTTAGCAAGTATAAAAGCTTATTGAAATTCCGGTTCTTTATGGTTTAGGAAAGTAGCATGAAGCTTCCATCCAGTAAAGTAGAGGAATGCAGAATTTGAGGAGGATAAATCACGCGCCGTCACCGCGCCTGACAAACTGCATTGAGTTGTGACGCGACCAACGATGTAGCAACATTATATACTACTCAGTAACTACAAATGTCCCGAGCATAAAACTTGTAGTTGATTGCAAAACTCATTGAATACCCTAAACTTCTTGTATAATTAATCTTTTTTAGTTTTACTGTCATTAAATTTGTTTGAATGTCATAGAGTTCGTTAAATATAGCCACTTCATGGCTCGAGCAGACGTCGTCCAAATTGATAAGTTCACTGCTTATTAGGTTTTTGGGACGATGGCTTAGCTTTAAACTTGTGGAAATAAGGAAATTTCACAATTTTCATTGCATTATAAGAAATAAGTATAAATCGCATATAAATTGTAATTGTAGTGCCCAGAACTATTTGTTGGCAAAGAATAAGAATTTAAGTTTTTTATGATATCAAAATTGATAGCTTACTTGTTAGAACTAACATCACTTATTTTTGTAAATTCACGTTATTTACACTGCCTCTAACAAGGCAATAAAAAGTTTTTTCTACCTACCAACCAACATAAAAAGTTCTCATGTGACTTATCTGAACCCTCAATCAAATTGCAAAGTTACATAGGTCTCCGAGGTGTCTAAATAGTGTTAGTTCTTCAATGTAGTATTTAGAGACAGCTCCAGCGAGACATGTGTCATCCCGCATCTCCACTCGCCTCACGTAGCTCCCGCAGTGATTTTCATTACGTCTCAACTCTGCCACCGACACAATTGTATTTAAGACGGAGTTATTTGGTCAGCGCTATTATAGACAAATAAAATACTGAAGAGACGGCAAAATCTGATCGCAATGAAATATCAAATATTAATAACATAGCAGACTCGATTTAAGTCAGGTTAGGGTGAATTGAACAGATGAACAGATGTAAAGCTTCATCAATATTTGTTATAACCATAACTGTAAGTATTAGATAAGGGTAGCCAAACTATATAGTCCAATATCGTATTATTCTGTGTAGGCTCTAATTTAAATAAGTATTTTGATGGTTGTTGACTACATGTGAAAATCATGATTAACTTTAAACTTTGTTAGATTATATTTTATTGGCAAACAATTTAGCGAACCAACTAATAGTAAACCATTGTATCAACGTTTCGTGCCCACGTGTACTTTTGTTATCGAGTTGGTGAAAATTGACTTTCTTCTGTGTTTAGTCACGTGACTCGATCGTGTGCTATTTTATTTATACTTCATATCCAGTCTTCGGATTCTGGATCTGAACAAGACTTTATTTAATACATTCTACTGTTAGATAGGCGCAATAACTTGCGTATTATGAATGTCCATTGTCTTTGTTCTTTTAAAAAAATAGATATTTAAATGAACACAAATACAGCCTATCATTTTATAGTATTGGTTATAACTTAAAGCAAACAGGATTTGACGTAACGATCGTTTTTTTAAAGTAAAAATCAACCAATAAAATTGATGGTAATACTTATCTAGACATTTATAAACTACTATTAAAGGTTGGAACCATTGTTCTAATAAAATAAGTATAATAAAGCTTTTTAAAAATCTATTAATTGCATGTTGTACTAACTTCGTGTTCGATAAAACTATTTTCATTTCGTCATTGATAGTTTTCATTGACGGAAAGCAATTAAGTAATTTTTCTATTAATCCCGTACAAAAAGCCTTTTAAACCATTTAGAGTTTCAGCAATTTACTCTAAAAGCTTTTAAACCATTTAATATATTTTAAACTTGGAGCACATAATGCACCTGATTCTGTTGAAGTAAAATACTAGTATATGTAGGTAGGTGTTATATATTACATACGTATAGCAAGGAGATTTCAATATAAATCACATCACACTAATATTATTCAGACAAAGTTTAAGACTGGACATTCAAACGGCATAATTTTTTGGGCGTAATTTGAATGCCTTAGATTGGACAACTTAATCATACATCCTTGTGTCCTTACCTGGTGTACCGAATTCGCTTATAGGTTAGCCAAATGGCATTTATAATAACACTAAAAGTAACTGAGAAGAATTTATCAGCAAAATTAGACATTAATTATAAGGTTTTGAATTTATTTCCAAAATTCATAGCAAAAATATAGTTAGTGAGCCTAATGCCTTGTGGCACTAATTTATACAGAAACTTTCTGAATTTTAAGTAATCCTGCTGAATTATAAAACATTTGTCTTGCGGGAATAGGGTCGAGGTTAGCCTCGACAAATGTTTTAATAAATAGTTATTAGTTTTAATAAATTTACAAGCATTTTGTAAATTTATTCTATTTACTTTATTCTAGACCGATGACCACGAGATTATATTTTAGAGCAGAGTGAGTACTCGCGCCAGTATGAGCACAATAAAGCGTCAGCTAGCTACGGACCTACATATGTTTCTATTTAATTTAAAAATAAATAGTAGTCAATAACAGCATCAGTATAACATTATTGTAACTTATATAATTGTATTTTTATTTTTCTCTATACTTACCTACCATAAGATTAGAAAAAAAAACTGGTTATCTATTTTGTAAGCCTTGTGAAAAACATTATTAAAATAAAACATCTCCAAATTGTTTAAGGCACTACCTTACTTTCTCACTACATATGTATTTGTCCTACATATGTATTGATACAGTAGTAACAAGCCGAGTCGCTCGAACAAAGATATGTATTTATGAAAGGGAGCGAGCTTGGTTGACGTTATTTGCGTGCAAGCGACCCCGAAAATATTGCTAAATGGTGAAGCGGAAGTCCCACTCAATCGGAAGGAACACTTATGGGCTTATTATTCCGGTACTTTGTTCCTTTTATTTATACAGATGAACCGCTTCCGAGAACCTCTCGAGGATTACCAAAAACAGGCCGTGAATATGTTAATGGAGACGGTAAATGGTTGCTTGTTACATATTAAATTGTTTGTAGACGCCGCCGTTAATAATAATGCTGTGGGACTTGGAACTGTGTTGGAGTGCCCGGTGCTTGTTACCACAAGTGCTTCATGGTTATTGGAATTCCTGAATTGTTAGAATTCGAGTTAGAGTACATGATATGTAGCTGTAGCCGAAAGAATTCGTAGTCTAAAGAATCGTCTGAGAAACAGTCGTAATGTAGAACGCTCCACTTAATAAATATAAGTGTTTTTGTGTGTGTCGCTTAAAGTAACCTAGTGGTTAAATGCTTTGACTGTCAAGTGTAAAAACGCCAATGATTTCTTGCTTTCTCTTCGTACTTTTCTGCTGATGTTAATCACATCTTTCTATGTTTCTTAAAATAAACTGCTAAATCCCACTACGACAATTCACTTTTCTCAAAATAACCTTCCAAACTGAGTTATTCATCGCATTTACCCCTAAATAAAAGAGCGCGCGCCAACAATGGTAGCAAATTGCGCCGCCTCCCCCGCGCACCGCACCGCACCGCCGTTTAGAAGCAATGATCAATCTAAATCGATCATGTTGTGTTTGTATCACGCCATACCTGTCACGGGGACGCCTCGCGCCCTGTAGTAGAGTAGGCACATGCGATACACTCGCTAGATTTGATTTATATGTGTTTCATTGATAATAATCGAACAAGTAGGCACTAGGAGTTACAACAATTAAGTAAGATAAAACAATAATAACAAAAAAAAACAAACATAGATTAAGAAACATACTTTGAAATATTTTAATGATAATAAACGCTTTTTAAATTTGAATTGACATAGATATTACTCACTCACAACAACATTTTAAAAATAATGCTTTGAATCAATTTTCATCGCAGCAACGTTATTTTACTGTGCATGTAAAAGTTTGTTCTTAATGCAAACGTTCGTAATATACCAAATAATGATAGTATGCACTTTTAAAATTGAAAAAAATAATAATAGTACACTCACACACACACACAATTTAAGAATTGAGTAGAAACTGGTTTGTGAAACTGCGTTCTTTCACCTTATTATTGTCATCATCAGGTAGATTGTGAGCTGATCTCATAAATCAGACACCTATAGCTTAACCATGAAGAAGTTGAGTCCATGCGCTTGTTCCGTCTCTCTTCAATACAGATGTGTGAACTGAATAACAAAGATGAGGTAGGTGGAGCCGCAGCTGAGCAGCAGGCAGGGCAGGCGAGCGTCCAGCGGCACCACGCCCCACGCGGTGAGCCGCAGCGGGCGCACCTCCACGTAGCGCGCCGCGGCCGACAGCACGCGGGCTGCAGCAGCGTCTAGAGGTACACGGGATTCATAGACTGTTGTAGCAATTTAGAACTGTATTGACATACATTTATGCATGTTTCGACCGTTCGAAAGTGAATTGAACGTTAAGACTATCAAGACACAGGCTCACGCCTAGTGTGATATCTAATGCCACTATTTCATTTATGGGTTTTTTCTACATCAATAAAATTACTTGGAATTTTAGCCTTTGAGTTATTTTTATACATACATAATATGTATATATTTGAGAAATGCGTGGATACTCCCAAACACGTGTTTATACGATGAGTTGGATAGTATACGTATTTTGAATATATAAAACTTGGATATCATTTTAAGCTTGGTGCTATTTCAATAGAACAAATGGAAAACAAGTTACATGCCTACATCTAGCCTGATGGTAAACAGTCACCATCGCCCACATTTTCCTGTAAATTGTCGTACCTTGTTCCTGTATGAGCAAGTCGTAGAGTGAGATCTTGATGGTGTCGGAGTGTGCGGCCAGTGCGCCGGCGCACACCGCCGGCCCGAACGTCTGCACCAGGGAGCCGGTGATGCGGACACACTCGCCCACCAGCGCCCAGTGCCACCCTGGGAACTGCAAGTACATTTATTAATATACGATGTGTGTGTGTCTTCCTGTGTTTATTATGCACATCTATTCATATTAGAGACAAGTAGCGTTCAATAAAAGTAACATGTTCGATCAGCGCGCAGCACACCCAGATATATAATATACATTGATCAGTAGATCTTCAATAGCTACAGAACAGAATTTGATGAAACTATGTATGTATTGTTTCCTACTTTAAAATATAATGTTATTTAATACAAAATCACATCGAATATAATTAAAGTTTTCAAAGAATCTGTGAAAACATACATATGTACATTTTAATTTTTACTAAACGGTATTTGGAAGCCTAATTAAATCAAAATGATGATGTAACTTACTATAGTTTGTCTTGTTTTTATAGTTTTCAGCTGAAAATATATTCCAATTACGATTTCCATAATGCTGCAAAACAGAGTTACTTTGTACTGAAAAAAAAATGGTTAATAAGTTATTAAAAATATTTAGTTAGACTTTACACATACGTTTGCACCTAATGTTTATTTTATAATTTGTGTAATCTAAATATATAAAACTCAAAGGTGACTGACTGACCGAATGACTGACTGATATAGTGATCTATCAACGCACAGCCCAAACCACGGGACGAATTGGGCTGAATGTTGGAATGAAGGTAGATGTTATGTCGTAGGCATTTGCTAAGAAAGGATTTTTGGAAATGCCAATTTTAAAGGGATGAAATAGGGGATGCAAGTTTTACTCCTTAATGCGAGCGAAGCCGCGAGCTCCCACTAGGTAATTATAAACCAATAGTAGATAGTCAGGACGCTCACCACTCCATCGTACGCCTCTTTTAGTTTTGCTCCGACGTCACAAATCTCTCTGTACACGCGGGAATACATCTTGATTGAGATATTTCGATTCTCAATACATTCAGAAAATCTCTTTAAACGACACTTGATCAAGTAAAATATGTATATATTTACTGTTGAGACCAAGTCATGAACTATGTATATCCAGAGTAAGTAGCACATCTTCCACGCGTGCGTCCTGCAGAGGTCCACCGCGCAGATGCTCGCTATGTACATGACGTCGGTCGCAATGAAACATGCCAGTATCAACAAAAATCTTTTCAGAGAAAAATGGTTTTTGTTCAAATTTAGTACAACATCGACATATTGAAACAACGACAGACACCCATAAACTGAGACGTCTCTATCCATAACTAAGAAAAAATATATGTACAGAATAATTTGTGCGTGCGTAATAGATATCCGCATAAAGGCATCGTACTGGCCGGCTCGCAGCATGTCCGCCGCCGAGACACCTCCGCACGGCACTATCACTGATGTACACATTGCAGCCATCAGAAATCGGATTTTGTTAGATTTGAAAAAGCCAAGGTTTATTCCGGTGAATAACTGTAGAAACTTGTACGTAAATGTTACATAGCTATGCATATTGAATGCTGGAAATGAACAAATTAGTTTAACTTCATCGTACACTCTGGCGATGGTCTCGTTATCTGTTATTCTCTACTAATTCTGAGCAGGTCGCGCGACATAATGCCGTGCCTTGAATGTACGCATGCTCTCACATGTGTACAGAGCTACACTAGTCGCCACCAGGCCGGTTAGAGGCGGTCCTGTCGCAGTCACTACTTCTATTTACTTACGTTTATTTGTGAACACACATAGTGTTTACGTTAGCTATACAATATTAACCATGAAGATTGTTTTCTAGTGGCGCAGTGTCGGAGGTGAAAATAAATGGGATAAGAGGATTAATTGTAGCAATGATCTAACTCTGAGGAGATATTCAGATTCCGTTGATTTAAATTACTTACTGGTTTGGTAGCACTAAAATGTAATGTTATTCAAAAATATGGATAAAATATATAGTCCTGTATTTCCCACCTGTCTCTAGATGTACATAGATAATAAATATGTACATTTGTATGTAAATATATGATTAATACAATTAGTCAAGTTTCAAGTTCATACAATGTTGATTCTTTTGTTGCGTAGCGTGGTCAGATAGTAATTATTTTACATTAAGTAAGCAATGACTAGATAGTAATCTAATAAATCATAAAGCTATGACGCTGTTCATATTCAGGATTTTGGAAATATATTTTATTGTTCTTGGAGAGGGGATAAATATAACTAGCTGTAGTATGTGGGCTAGATATCGACTAAACTAGTTCATACATAGGTCCAACTGTTCAAGCTAATAGCTTCATAATAGCCCCCCCCCTCCCCCCCGCTGGTTATATCAACCAGCACAGAGTGAGTGAGAGTGCTCCGTCACTCTTCATCCCCAGTAACGTCCAGTTTCCATTCTCTGATTAAAACTCCGCATTTATTTCAATTACAGTGGAAGGCGTAACTTGAAATTAGGCTCGTTTACTTTAATTAATGCTTGTGAAATGCGAGAAAAGTTTAGTAACGCTCGCCGCGTGCTCGGAACATTCCACCCGCGGGTCAAGTAGGCTGCCACCGGGCGGGTGGTTAGTTGTTGCCTTCTTACTGTTACTATGTGTAGTACTCACTTTACTACTGATATATACTGCAGTGTCATTAAAAAAAGGTCTTGGAAAAAACTACGTATTAGTGCATTATATGTAATATATCAGAAAGCATAGAATGGCTCATATCGATAGTATTAGCTGTTCACGTTGAGCTAAAATAATAAAGTAGTAGTAGAAATATGAGATAAAAGTAATTATTTGATTATATTACAAACGAAAATACGTCGAATATTACAAAACGAATATAGTTTTGGTACAATATCTGTTTAATACCTACTTACGTTGGTAGCACTACTGTTTGCGGGGGATAAATTAGCGCGCAGTGTAGGTCGGCCATAAAAAACTGGAAGACGTGGAAATTACAACTCGCGGTAACCTCTCAGGTGTGAATTTTTTGTTTATGAATGCCCTCGGAAAAATGTTTGGGGTATTTTTTTACCTTTCCGTGGTCAGGCTCAATTGTGCCGTGTTCCGCCACAATTTATTACTATGAGCGTTTTCGTTTTATCTTTTATGAGAGTAGAGCTGTAGTTTTATGTGTGCCGTTGTATAATTTAATCAAGAAGTAATTTCGTTTCTTTCCTTCGGGGCCGTGTTTTGTCGTTATTTTGCAGCCACGGAGCTCGCGGTGGGAGCGCACTACGACTGCACCGTTTTATTGAAATGTAAGTGTAAATGGAAGAAGGAAATAAATTGCTTGTTTAATTCTTTCCGTGACATCTGCAGTGCGACGACACTGGAGGATAGTTTGCTTCCAATAACCAAAAGAAACAAGGAATATGAAGCTAACGTATAGTAATTTATAGTGGTCAACAAATTGAATAATTTTTATTTATAAATTTTTAGTTATAATCGTAAAGTTGATGACCAACTTCGTTACGTATTAAAACCCGTTTTGAGTAAATGACAAGTAAAACTGTATCTATTCGATGATATTAATAGTGTTGTATGCGGCGCTACATTAATCTCCCATACCTACATAATATTTCCGATAACTACTTACCATAATTAGTCAATTAATCACGCTGGATCTGACGTTATCATGCATCCGTATTAGCCTATTTCAAATGTAGGGGATAATGCAAAAATATGCTTTAGTATAAGTACAGTACATAATTAGGCAAGTTTCTAAATAGATGGTTGAATTTACTGTTTGATTCGAATTGTTTGTGAAAGATTTGTTAGGCCAGGCAATCTAAAATTCAAAACAGATTCTGTTCAAAATACTAACATAGATACTACTTTTATGAACACTAAACACGCTCTACCTACATAACTCTACCTACCTAACCTTAAAAATCCAAATAAATCGCTAAATTACAAAGGTAATGGAAAGAGATCTTAACAACACTGGATAGGTAATTGTAAGTCTAGATTTATTACTCTCAAGGGATAAATATGTCTCCTTTGTAAAAGTCTATTGTGAATGAAAGCTCTTACAGTTGAAAACGTGCCTGAAGAATAAATTATCTGAAAATATACTGACAAAATGTAAGTGTTTTTATACGACTTTCCAACCATACAATTTAGAGATGATAGGTATATTTTTTATGATAATTTAGACAAATTAAAAATAACTCATATATCATAGAATTAAATACCACAAACCTACGCATATTTTCTAAAAAAACTGCTAAAACAAAAAATAAATTGTGGACTACATAATATGACTGCAAGAACACTTGTGTATTAGCGTGTTTAGTAAATAAATACGATATCATGTAACTTATATAAATAACTAGGCTACTTGTAAAGATTTTCATATAATATAATGGTTTCTATTCTGTTTTTATCTCGTCTTAGGAATCTCTTGCATCTTTTGCACCAAACCAAAAACCTCTTAACAAAATGAGTGGTTTACTAATTAAGTTAATTACATACTTCACTTACAAACAGAAACCTGTTTAATTAGCCCTTTGATGTTATCGGAAGGCAAGTAATAAGGAAGCAGGATAATGTTCACAAGCAAAGCTTTGCTTACAAAAATCAATTTGTAATTTGATCTTAATTGATTGTATTTTTTGGTCTTCAACTAGTCTGTTTTAATACCAATATTGATTAACCAAAATCTACGTTCTCTAACGCGCAATTCAATTGCCAACTTGAATAAACAATTGAAAAAACTTGTTTCTTAATCAAGTAACAAAAAATTGTATCAACTTTTTTCCTATTTGAGCAGCGGCTTGTATAGGTTACTAGCGAACTAACGAGTGTTGTCTGACCTACTGTTTAAATACGCGAGTGAAGCCAGTGTGGCGAGCGTGTTTTGTTCCACGCAATCAAATCATTGAGAGGACCATTGTTAGAACGAGAATGCTACACGATTTGGTTTGTTACATTTTTTGTACGGTTTTCTTGTTGTCCGTTTATAATCAGTCATGATGAAGATTTGATATTGATGAACATATAATTAAAATTATTCATGTTTTTTTAACCCTCTGTTGACATCAATCAACCCATGCGATAAAAAGGATGAGTAACATACCATACCTATATTTGCATGTATTTAGAACCTCACGTGATAGACTTATTTGTGATCAAATTTTAATTGAATTTTAAAAGAAAGGGTAAAAAAAACTAAAAACTTTATGGAATGTTCTGGTGTCTTTGATAGCAAATAAAACTAAAATACAGACGACAGATTTCACTGCAAGGAGTCTCTAACCGGTACAACCACACGGTACCGGTACAACAATACACGGTCCGATATTATTTGCTATTGGTTCTGCTTTAACAGAATATGGGAAGTGCAGCCGAGGAATAAGGAAATAAAATTGTATTTCACAGTAAATAGCAACTAGCTGCAACTAGTGATGTTCCAGAAACTATGTTGTCATTATTATGCTAATTGTACCCAGGATGAATATTAATAAGTTTGTGTGGTGTTTGGTATCCTGGTTCTTTTTACGGTATTGTTTGATCGCGTTTGAGTATTAATGCAAAACAAAATATTTTGATGTTATTCAATTTCAAAATCCTGTTATTATACGTTAATAAATTGTCTTAATCACTAATAATATTAAAAATTTATAACAATTGGTCAAGTTCCATTACTCAAGTAACTTACGAAGTAATTTAATATCATCGTAATAACAAAATTGTTAAGCAGATATTTATAATGTAATCCAGTCAGTACAGATTCTAACACATATCAGTTACAACCAATATTTATTTTCCAGATAAAAAGCACATCTAGGACGCGATCAATAGCCTGCAAGTTGTCGCCAAACTTTATTTAATTTTGTAGCAGCAGCAGCTAGTTCTATACAAGTATACATTTCCTAAGCTCGCCTCGACTTTGAACTAAGCTTCCAGGCTGCACGGGTGACCAACGTACCTACACTGATAAACTATACAACACTAAGAATTGAAGAACTTTTGTTGCGGAAAAGAAATAGTTTTAATTGGAATTGTGTGTAATTGTTTCTGGTGTAACTATGTACTCCTACAATAAGAGTTCAGATTGTAAAAGAATTGTTCCAAATTGTTTATTCGAATGCAAAGTTTTCATAACATAAATATATAGCATATATATTGTCAAATATATATGCTATATATTTGACAATATATAGCATATAGATTGTCAAATATATCTTCACATATTTCTTTCTGTCCCGACGACACACTGAGAAACCTTATTGATTCAACTTGTTCGCAACTTTCGAAAATTTCAACTGAAAGTACAATTTACAATTGAAAAAAGTTTGGAACGAAATAAATTCTATTTACGGGTTTAACGGACACCTAATAAAACATTTATGGGTCGGATAAAGGGGCGAAGTCAAATAAAAGAACACCGAGCCAGGAGCTTGTCTCGAGAATTAACTCTTTCAAACATTTTGCTTATCTTGGCGGGTTTGGCAAGGTTTGCATTAGGGACTCCATTATTTATTGTAATTTTGAGACCTTACTTTGGATTTATTTTAAGGTCAATTCTGAGGTCGCACGTGTAGGTACTTTTAATTGGGTACTCAGTTACTGTAATGATTTGAAATACATATCTCATTGCTGATGTCAAACCAGTAACAAAATTAAAGCATGTTTTAGCAATTTAAATTGTTGTTGCAAAGGGCTAGTACAATAATTAAATGAAGTTTTGATTAAGGTTCGTCATTTTTTCTGTATCGTTTTATTCTAGATTGTTTTCCCCAATAGTATTAATGAATATTGTATTAAAATTAACTAACAAACGAACTTATGCAATAATTATAATGGTGTGATTAGGTATTCCATTGTATTATTTTTTATTTTAAACAAATAGTACTCGGAACCCCAGTCTGTGGTTTGAAAAAATTGCAAGAATACAAAATCTGGCGATGTTTATAGATGAGGTTAGAAACTTTACACGGTGGAAAGTTTGTAATTTTGGAAGCAATCTTAACTTTACCAGTATCATATTCCATAGGCACGTGTGATACTAATTCAGCTCGGCTCTACATGGGGAGGATTAAACTGCTTCTATTTCAAGCAAATTCAATTCTTATCTTCGGTTGCTATGCGACGCAGGTAAATATTAACAAATTATCCATACTCTCAAATTAAGAACAACCTGTATATAATGCCTGCAGAACTTTTAAGACCATTGTAACACATATAATAATATGAAAATATGTAAACACAAGAAAAAAATATGATGGAAATGCTTGAGTTTGACCCCAACTCACTTTATTAGCGTAGATTTTGACGATTAGAAGTAAATAAATTTTCACACTTACCATGATATGGATTTCTATAGTAACATATCCACCAAATAATTTATCAGCTGCCAAAGTTATGAAATTAGGTTGAGTTGGGCGTGGCTGGGCCTAGAAGGTTTATTTTCCAACAAATTTGCTAGAACTACATTATTTTAGTGGATTTAGTGGCGTGAAGAGGTCAGAGGTGAGTTTGAGTAAATATATTTCAGACCGGATTTACTGTATATAAATTGTATGTATCTATTATTAATATATATATATATATATATTTGACGGTTAAATTTCATGATACGAGTATTTGCAATATATATTAATAATAAATTATATGATCAAATTTATTAAAATGAGTAATAATCAATCCTGCTATTCAAACTTATACAAATACATTTATGAAATAAACATTATTAATATGATATACGGGAACTAGTCAATCAATCAGGGAATTGTATTATATTGTCTTTTCAATCACATTAAACTAAATTTTACACGCATACATTTCATCATCACTAAAATATCTTCCATGAACCGGTCACGCCGCCATTTTACTTATTCGCGGGAGAATTAAACAGATGTGCTGAATGAATAAAATATTAGATTCAAATTTTAATTAATTCAGAGTAATGTAAATATCAGCGGAGGCTTCTGTTAAAATAACAGCGTAGTATTACTGGCGGAAAACTCTTCAATTAGGGAACCGTCTAATCTATCCTTCCTTTCTTAATCCACTCGCGACTCACGAAACAATGAAAAGTAAACTTGTATTTCAATTGGATCGCGGCGGAACTGCACGCAGTGAACGGACTTGCTGGTTTATAGGTATACTTGAGCAGAGTGGTGATGGCGTGGATGTTGCAGGCACTCGCTAGCTTGCTCGCGAATAAGTATATCCCACCAAAAACATTCTGTAAAAAAATTGCCTAGTCTCGATAGAGCTGCTTGTTTATCTCTAATAAGTAATGAAATCTCTAGAACTAGTTAAGCCAAGTCTAAGGTTCCTTCCTGCGGTTTATTTATTATTATAGTTCTAGGAAATTCTGGATTTCAAGTGTGTTATTACGAATTTCTAGATGACGAAAATTTTAGCGTTTTAATCCTATCCAGAGGTTCTCAAATAGGGGGCTGAAAATGCGGCGAAACGGTTCGAGAAAAATACGGCAGTGTTTGCTTCGCGCTCGACTTGGCGGGGGCACTGCCGTGCCCCCAGATCAAAATAGTGTTTATTTAATATTTTGATATACTTTGCAAACATGGTGATATAAATTACTTTCATAATAATATAAAACATCAGTAGTCTCTTATGTAAACATAATCAAATACATACATACGAGTAGGCACATGTTTTTTTACAAACTTTCATATGTACATAATATATGTATGTTTGTTACACTACAAAAAATTTAAACAACTGTTCACTACTTATGAGGAAGTGAATCCCTGCGTTGAAATAAGAAACGAATCCTTAAAATGTTTGACTAAAACATGTAGTACCAAAAAATATCTAAAGTTTCTCAACCTTCAATCCTGTCCCACCCTCCACAGTAGCTGGCTTCGTTAGAGGCAGCAAAGTAACGGTTACAGCCTACTTACCTGTACCTACCTACCTACATACTATCTATATAGTAGGCCTTGTTAGAGGCTGGATTTATGTGCGTCGGTAACGTCATCCCTTGATCTCGCATCTTCACGATCATGTGGAGGACCGTTATAAGGAATGGTTCAGGTAATTAGATGGGACTGCTTGCTTTAATGGTGAGCGACTTAGTTGTAGGAAAATAAGGGCACTATTAGATGGCATGTGTGGTATGTCACTATTTATATTTATAACTAGTGGATGCTAGCGGCTTCGCTCGCATTAAGAAGTAAAACTTGCATCCCCTATTTTACCCCTTTATATGTGACATTTCCAAAAAATCCTTTCTTAGCGGATTCCTACGTCAAAACATCTACCTTCAATCTAAATTTCAGCCCAACCCGTCCAGTGGTTTGGGCTGTGCGTTGATAAATCACTATATCAGTCAGTCAGTCACCTTTGAGTTTTATAATATTAAGATAATGTTTTATAATCTGCATGTGATTATTGTGTATATTTCCTTTTCGGAGCTGAGTCAGTGCTTGTTACTGTAATTGTAATTTGAAATTAATTTCAATAAAATCTAAGCATTAACACAATATTATGTTTACTCATTTTTGATCTATCATAGTGTTTGTACATATTATTATGTATTTTGTTTCTAGTGGACGCCCGCGGCTACGTTGGTATTATTTTGAGAGAATTAGTAAGCTATGATACTTTTAAAACCTCATACTACGTACATACCAAAGAATATAATAATCCGTCAGTCCGCGTGTAAATAAACACAAACAGTTTTTTTTAAACAACTGAAACGTGTTTTGTTTTGGATTTAAAATAAACCCAAAAAAAATTATCTGTTATGTTCTATGTTCAGATACTTAACCCTATTCAGCTTGACATCATTATAAACCCTATGATTATAATTTCGATTTTTGTAGTGTGTAAACGTTGTGTTTAAGATGTATTGAATTTTAAATAACTTATTTTCATATAGGCAAGTTAGTAGTAGTAATTAGATGAAGGCCGTGCCAGTATTAATTACGTGAAAACATGACTGAGTAAACTGTATCAAAGTTGTTTAGATAGCTGTTCTAAGGACCAGGATATGCTTCCATGGATGTTATTCTTAGATGTTACACACCTTGAACCTCTAAAATATGTAAGAATATTGTAGCCCACATGTTGTCTGTATCATATAAATCATAAATTGAGTTAGAAGACTTGTTAATATTTTTTCTTGAAATAAATTGTAAATCATCTATTTACTTATTCTAGGTATTTCTACCATTTTTTTCATACATTATATAATACATGCTAGGTTTTAGTCCCATCCCAGGTGTGACCATTCCGTAATACTTGTGTTTCTGTTGTACATTCTAATGAGCTAAACGCATTTTAAAAGTCATCGCTACAGTAAAGGGACGCTGATATCTGTAGTACGACATATTTATTTGGCATACAATTTATGTCGATCAGCGCCCCTTTAAAGACATGGATGGTTTATGCGATGGCCTATCTGAGTCTGCCCATAAATTCAATATTCTAGGTTTAATTTCCGACGGTGTCACTATCACTTCTTACATTACGCGGGATGATATAGAGCCTCCTTCGATTATACTCGCCTTTTAATACATTACGACAAGAAAAGGTTTTTGGTGATTTTAAATATAAAACTTGGCCATAGTTATCAACGGATTAAAAAAAAAATATTCGATGAGGATAGTTTCCGAGATGGTTCCATAAAAAATGTTTTTCTTTCGGTTCAGTACTTTTTGAGAAAAAACCAATAAACCAACAAATTGATAAAGTTTATGCAAACCAATTTTATCCATATTTCCAAAACTACTAGTTGGATTTTGCTACAGTTTTCTGTAATGTGTTGAGGTTTAATGTATGCATCTTTTTAGCTATGTCTTACGATGACAACTCACCAGGGGGCGCTGCTGTATACACTATATCTTCTGAATTATCAGCCCGATTTTGATGCAGTTTTCTCTGATAGGTAGGCTTAGATTTGTTTAGCAAATGGATTTATGTTGTCGTTTTTTTTGATAGCCTAAATTTGTTCAGTAACGTGACAGTAGAGTTGAAGTCGGTTTTTGCTTTTGTTTAAAATAATTATCTTGTTGTACCTCATATTCTGTTTTTTTTTACATATACAAGGTAACGGGTAACTAACGCACAACCTTTTAAGGGTGGCTTTAGTACACTTACAAATTATGGAAATTCATGAAAAAAAATTCAGCTGTTCCATACAAAAGTAAGGAAGATATTCGACAAAATGAATGGAACAGCTGATTTTTTTCCCACGAATTTCCAAAAGTTGTAGAACAAAAGTTGTTGGTATAGATGTACTAAAGCCACCCTTAAAAGGTTGTGCGTTAGTTACCAGGTACCCTGTATACCACCTGAATCCGCGGAATTGCTCGCTCTTGGCAAATTATTTTGGAACAATTTTAATTGGAAATTAAAACCGAATAGAAAGAGAATAAAATACCGTATATGTATCTGTTTATTCATATGCATGTGTCTGTGTCACTGTGACCCAAACGAATCAATCGATTTAACTTGTGTTGTTTTTTTGATAGGTCATTCAAATTTGTCACTTAAATAAATGTTAATTAAATTTGCTTTGAACAACAAACAATTGTAAGCTACATTGAGTATAGTTACATAATACTCCAGCTCCGTATAGTTACTGCGTCGGCTGCTTCATTCGATACCAGATATTAGATAACGTTAACCATTCAATAGATAGCGTTAACTATAATGTACGTCTTAACGGGGGTTTGATTATATACATAATTAGACATCAAAGTACGAGCCATTATTATGTGTCGCCGTCTTTTAATAACGATTCAACGTCTTTCGATGTTTCAAGTACTTTAATTTTATAGATAACAATAAATTATCGCAGTTATTGTTTTTAATAGGTGATTAAAATGTTTATTATATGGACAATTGATAAATATTTAAAAATCTTTGTAACTTTTTGTGCTTAAATTTGATAACTATGATTCAAAATACAAACAAACAAACTCTTCAGCTTTATAATATTAGTATAGATTTCAGTTGATACATGTGCTAACCGGTGTATGTGACACAATAAACCATCATTCCCTAAATTATATTCGTAGAAGATTTCGTAGCTACATTGCCGTAGAAGGTCTACGACGTAGCACACGCTACGTCAACTGGGAATAAAATATTAGGTTCGTAATAAACTAGCTTGTTTACTTAAGTCATGTCTTGTTGTATGTAAGCAAATATTTGTTACCTTACCTACTTATTTCTTGGTATAATTTAATGTTTTAAAAATAATGTATGCAACGTACCCTTATCAAGTATATAAATTACCGGTTTCTATAACCGATGCTCCTAGCCTAGGTAGTTTTAAGTCTAGGTTGCAGCGCTGGCTTATCGGGCACTCGTTCTATGACCTGGATGAATTTTTTAAATTGAAAATATAAGTATGTTTTTTACTTGATGTACCTACCTATATATTATATTAAATATATAATGTTTTTGTAACTTAGATAAACCTAAGTTATTCATAGGACATAAGACTATACAATATGTATTTTATTTTAATTTGACGTGTAAATTGGTTTTATGAAAATATATAAATATGAATATGAATATATAGAATAAGGAAACCGAGCTTTAATATTTCAGTACCCTTGAATGAATGCGTATCTCGAAACTCCCTTTTCCATTAAGTCAATGTTTATCCAAGAGATCCAAACAGAGGTCTACAATAAAAAGAGAAAACTTTCGCCAAAATAGGTTAACGAAGTGGAAAGTCAACGGACGAATCTTTAATTCATCTCGTTGTCTCAACCACAAAACAAATTCAAATTATCCGTGTCAATATTCAAAAATATACCGAGCGAGTGCGGCCGGGCAAAAAGGACCCTTACTGGCCCGTCTTACATTACAAAACTTGTCCTAAATGCTAATAAAAGAGATCGTGGCCGGCGGGATCTTCGACAATGAATATTTCATGATGGAGCCGGCGCGGCCGCACCGGCCAGCGCGCCGGACCCCTCCCGACACACTCTGGCGGGAAATAGCTGCGTTGCTGGATCTACTGATCTCTATGTAACACTAGTAGAATTAACTGAAGTCTCCGACATTTGATAGCGGTTGAATTAACATCAAGATCTGATCTATCAAGCTTTCAGCACGCATCTCACTCGAACGATATTTGAAGTGAAATTCCTTGAAAGCTAAAACCTGTGGTAAACTGTACTCACCTAGATTTATTATGAATGTGACTCTAACTCTTGGGATTTGTGATCGTAAAATGAAGGTAGTATTTGTGAATTTCCCTGAAAGTGCAGATTTGTGGAGGTCTACATAATCTGGTTTGTCAGAGAGCAGTGCCGCAGATGGCGTGCGTTTATTTTCACATTAATTTTTCATCTGTGAGTTTGGTTCGGGCGTTACGTAGTTTGACTCTACGCTGTTTTTACTTTGATTCCCTTTTCTGTGGATTCCTTTTTGTATTGAAATTATTTTGTCCTTGTTGAAAAAAATATAGGTTTATGAGCCGTCTCGTTGTGACAGAAAAAATATATTTAATATCAATAACAATAGTTATTAGTTATTTCTCACGACGCTATCCACATTAATGTGAGACTAACATAAAATGTCACGTTAGTGCATGATTTTGAAATTCAATTAAAATTTCTTGTAATAGTCCTTTTTTTTAGTTTTAATGTTTTTAGGGTTCCATACCTTAACGGTAAAATGGGACTTCGCTGTCTGTCTGTCTGTCTCCAGGCTCTATAGCTCATAATTTGTGATAGCTAGAAAGCTGAAATTTTTATTAATGATGTATTTCCGTTGCTGCTATAACAACTAACACTAAAAAATAAAAAAAAATATTAAGGGGGTTCCCATACAATAAACGTTTTTTTTCGTATTTTTTTGCTCAATTTGAAAACGTTAACAGATAGAAGCATCACATTTTCACAGAATATAAAATTGTATATTACTTTTCAAAATAAATGATAAAGAAAAGTAAATATTAAATAAAGTAAATATTAATTATTTCTATTTAAATACAAGAACGCTGGCTGGTTCCTTGCGCAAAGGATTTCTATAGCAATCCAGCGTGGGAATGCAGCCAGCGTTCTTGGCTCCATACCACATGTAGATTGTTTAAATTTAGTTTAGATGTAAATACTCTTTTTTAGTTCTATTAGTGTTAATATGTGTAAATATTGTTTCTTTTAAATAAATGATTAAATAACAATAAAATACATATTAAAGGGAGGCTGCCATACAACAAACGTAATTTTTAAGCAATTTTTACTCGATCTTAATAGACAGGTAGAAACTTGAATATCTGTGAGTAAATATTTAAAAATATGTGAACTATCAAAATAAATACCTAAACTAATACATAAAATAGATGATAGTACGGAACCCTTCGTAAGCGAGTCCGACTCGCACTTGGCCGGTTTTTACTTACTTTTGTGTACCTACATTTGATAAGAAAATAATTGTTCAATAAAAACTGTAGTTTTACATAGATGAGAAACTGTGCTAAATCTGTAACAATCATTATGAACAGTTTCTAAATCCGTCTTACAACAATTAATAACCGCCGCGAGCCTGAATCGGAGCGATTATGCAAAATGAAAAAATGTTTTTAGACGTGACAGGTCCGATAGTGGGTCAGTTAAGGAGGATGGTGGTGGTGTGATGGTGGGGGTGTTAACTAAATTCAAAGTTCTAAGAATGTTCTCTTGGGAGTCTGTCTGTGAAGACATTTGGCTCAAATTACAGTTGGGTTCTGGTCCGAATATAGAATATATAAATGTGTGCGCTGTTTACTTACCTTCACCTTTAAAACTCGACAATCTGGATCGTTTTTGGCGTAACACGTCCAGAGTTATGAGTTGTAATGTGGATGATAACTCGCATACTATGATTTTTGGGGATTTTAACCTAAAATCCATTATTTGGGAAGTAGATGATAATAGTAATTCTCTACGTGCGGTTCATGGCTCTGGGCAATGTGAAACACTTTTCATTGACGCACTTGAATTTAATGGGTTGTCTCAACATTGTTGTGTGCCGAATGGTAATGGACGTGTGTTGGATCTAGTTGTTAGTAATTTCAACCATGATGTCATCTCTGTAGCTGATAATCACAGGCCTCTGGTAAAAATTGACTATCCTCATCATACGTCGCTTTTTATCACAGTCAAGATTAATAATTACCAGTTGTTGAAAAATCAGCATAATAAAATGCCAAATTATTATAAGTCCAACTATGATGCTATTAACCTACAGCTTTCTCAACTAGACTGGGATGCTAAATTTAAAGACTCATCTAGTGTGGATGATATGCTCGATATATTTTATAGTGTCATTATGCCAATCATTGAGTTACATACCCCCCTTCGCCCCCCGAGAAGAAATCATTTTCCGACTTGGTTCTCATTATCTTTAATTAAGTCTCTTAAAGAAAAAGCCAAATACCATAAAAAATACAAAATATATAAAAACTTAATGGACAAGTTAACTTATGATACCCTAAAAAAGAGATGTGATTCTCTTCTCACAGAATGCTTTTCTAAATTTAAACAAAATTCTTCTGACATACTTAAAAAGAACCCTAAACATTTCTGGCGATATGTAAATAAATTAAAATTTAATACAAATTCTCTTCCAGATCAAATGTACTTAGGATCTAATAATGCGTCGGGTGGTCGGGAGATTTGTAATCTGTTTTTGGAACATTTTAACTCTGTCTATACTCAGTGCACAAACAGATATATCAGCAGTGTCAACCTATGTTTTAATTCTTTCAATAATTCTAGTTTCTCTCCACTTAGTAATATTACCTTTGATAACAGTGAAGTATCGAATGCTTTGAAATTATTAGAAATCAAAGGCGCTGGCCCTGATTCTTTACCTTCTATAGTGCTGAAAAGTTGTGCCGCAGAGTTGACATCACCTATTACACAGATATTCAACAAGTCCCTTACTACTGGAATATTCCCTAGTCAATGGAAAGTTGCACACATTACGCCAATTCACAAGAAAGGTGATCTCGCAAGTATTGCTAATTATCGGCCAATTTCCATTTTGTCCAGTTTGGGTAAGCTTCTGGAGTCGTTAGTAGTCAAAAAGATTCGTTGGTATGTAACTCAATTACTGGATATAAATCAACACGGCTTTTTACCACGTAGATCTACGACAACTAACCTTATTAGCTTTGTTTCTGACATAATGGAAGTTATAGATAAAGGTGGCGAGGTCCATGCTATTTATACTGATTTTAGCAAGGCTTTTGATCTCGTAAATCATGATATACTATTATCTAAACTGCATTGTCTAGGGATACATGGTTCATTATTAAGGTGGTTATCATCGTATCTACAAAACCGATCTCAACTAGTAGTAGTTAAAGGATACAAGTCAACTATATCTCTGGTCCCATCGGGTGTTCCGCAGGGTTCACACCTTGGGCCACTTCTTTTTACTATTTTTATAAATGATCTGCCAGGTATCTTGAATTCGAGCGTTAAATTGTATGCAGACGATTTAAAGATATACAGAAGTATAAAATCGGCTGAAGATGTTCTCTTATTACAGAGAGATGTTGATCTAATTAGCCAATGGTGTGCTCGTAATAAGATGTCATTAAATGCATCAAAATGTTTTTTTATTAGATTCTCACGCAAACGATCTCCGCACCCAGGTCAGTATTCTATTGACCATGTCCCCCTTACTGAACTCAACTCAATCCGAGATCTCGGTGTCACTATGGACAAAAAGCTGGACTTTAGGGAACATATTGATAATGTCGTCAAATCTGCCTCTAAAATGGGTGGATTCGTGGTTAGACAAACAAAAATCTTCAAGGACCCTTCTCTATCCATTACGCTCTATTATAGTTTAGTTAGGAGTATTTTGGAATACTGTAGTGTAGTATGGAGTCCCAGTTATAAATCCCACTCTGAACGTCTTGAGTCAGTTCAAAAACGTTTCTTATATCATATAACGTTTATGGACTTTAAATGTAAGGTATTGCATTCGTACAAGTCGCGCCTGAAACACTATCGGATCATGTCGCTCTCCAAGCGCCGTGAAATCGCTGACATTGTAACTCTCTTCAAGTGTATCAATGGTTACACAGATTCACCCGAAACATTGAATAAGTTGTCACTTAGAGTTCCGAGAACCGGAAGCACTTTAATAAACCGCGACACATTTGTTTTGCCCAAATTCAGGACAAATCTACTAAGGCATTCACCGGTTTACAGAATGTGTAAATCATACAATAAAATTAAAGACGATATCGATATATTCTTAAAATCGTCTTTATTTTCTTTCAAAAAGTCAGTTACAAAAATCATTAAGTAGTTTGCTATAAATTTATTATTTTATTTGTATAAGTTAGTGTCAATGGGATTATTATTATAGAATCATTATTAATTTTTGTTTGTTGTATGTTTTGGTTATCTTATTATGATTATTATTTTTTTTATAAGCTTAGATAGGTATATAGTTATAATAATATGCATGGTGTACTCTTTATTTATGTAATTTTTGTTTCTTAATTGTTTAAAGTAGCATGTAATATATGTATTCATTTGTAAGTAATTATCTTAAAATTGTAAGTTAGGTCTACATCTAGAGGGCATTAAGTGCTAGTATTTTTTTTTTTCTATTCAATAAGTTTGTTATGTGTGTTTTAACTTAGTGCCTGTTTTGCAGACTATAAATAAATAAATAAATAAATAAATAAATAAATGAAGTACTGGAATGTTCCGCAGTTCGACAGACAAGCGTGACATTCGATATTTTGCATTCAGCGCTGAAACATTGGCGCCAGCCTTCAATATGCGGCAAAAATATGGAGGGAACTGTCAGAGGTTGTGTGTTGTCACTGGCAACCATTCGACACGCATTAATTGGGATAAAAAGTAAGTAGTAGCTAAAAAAAAAAGCACACAACTTTATTTTTACTCCGGCCAATCCATTCAACGTTTGTCTTCAGCACATCACGCGACATTGGCAAAATTGCGGCCATACCGCAGAGGCCATAACCAAGACTAGATTAGATTAGTAAGTAGTAGCTGACCTGTTTGCGAGTGTTAGTTTTCAAACAAACAAAATAAATATTATTTTAAGAAAATTTTACTAGTGAATACAGAAATATTTTTTATTTATAAAATCAGCTAATTCGCCTCCATAAACATAACAGATGTATGATAACATTTTGTAACATATTAAGACTACGCAATAGCAGAGAGGCCAAAAAGCAACACAGACAGATATAAATATAAGTAAAATAATAAATATTTAAACTTAACTTGGACAGTTATTAATAGTGAAAAAAAAACAATGTCACAAGTATTCACAGTTCACTATTAACATTAAAATGAAATTCCTTTAATCAAGTTATCAAGTTGTAAGTAAAGTTTGCTCTCCAGCCATACGTTATGTTTACCCTCTCCCTTGAATTAATTCCTCTCCACATGTTATGTACTAACTTCATTACTTGCCCTTTGTTTGCCTGTAAGTGTTGAGACCAGCTGTCGACACACCCTTACTTAAAGCCTTATAGTTAAGCTCTGTTAACACTATTTAGTATAATTTTAAGGAGTAAGGCCAAGTGCCTATTTCGAAACATATTCTTTTATTCATTATTATAAAGTCATCCACTTCTGGACATAAGCCTCTTAAACTCACTCCAAGCCATATTTTATCAGTACCATAAAATTAACAAACTACCAAATGATAACTTACGTCTACCAATATGATTAAGCATTCTGACATTTTCTACAATAACATTTTAAAACATGAAATTGCCGTGTATATAACTTTGATGAGTTTTAAAGTAGAGTTACTTTTTGGCTAATACACAAATTTTGTATTTTTTAAAGTTACTTTTAGTTTGAGAATATTTTACTCAAGTAAATCACTATACAATAAAAAGGCAGATAGGGCTATATTTATATAAACCTAGTCATACTACCTTGAGTTTAGATTTAGTTTAGACCTTAACACGTTGGTTATATTTTAGTATTTCACACAATCTAGATTATATCCAGATGCGTACATATTGTAACTCTAGGTCATTCGCTTTCGAAATTAAGGACACATCTGGTGAAGAAAGCTAAAATGTGTGCGTTTGAAATAGATTTGCCAGCGTTTCTATTACATTAAGTTTTTATTTTATACCCAAATTTGTTCAGTTTTATTACGTTGTACAATATATGATCAGTTTTACTTAAATAAATATTGTTTAGTAAAAAAAAATCTTTCACAAAACTAGCATGGTTGATCAGTAGTAGGCAACAGAGAAAAATGTTATGGCTTTTATTCAGGCTCAACATTTGTACATTAAACATGTATGTTATACCAGTACGAAACAGGTTACACATATTTGGTAAATGCATTAAATATTAATCAAACAAAACGTTACTCATTAAGCCATATAATAGTAGTGATTTAATTTAGAAGTGATGACCTCGCCGTGCATACAATGTAGGTAATGCCATAATGAGTGCGCGACATTTCTCACAGGTTGCTATTTAGCGGCCAGTTAGCGTTCTATGCACGTCTCACCCAGCACTACAGCACAAGGGACTAGGGATGTACTTGAATCTATATAAACTTACGATAGAATTAAAAATTGGTGCAAGAGTCGTCAAGAATACGTAGAATCAGAAGAGGAAAAGATGAAGTGCTATCGATGACTGAAATTGCAGCCTACTAAAAAGCAATACAGTCAAGCAAGTGCAAGCATTCAGGCAGGCTGTTGTCAAACGTAAACCTATCACACGTAAAAAAAAATTCAGTTTATTTCACTTCACCTGACACATCCATAAAGATATATTTTTATACATATACATTTGATTTGATACATTTTGTTACAATTTCATAAAGCATGTGTTACAGACTAAAACAAACACATTTTAAGTAATTTTGACATATTTTAATCTCACTAAAACGATGAATAAAACATCGATACTTACTAAATCATCAAGCCCATCACTACCGTCAAGTCCATAATCACACATGTTTTCATCTCGCCGGGAACTGTGGAAAATTCACTTCATTTAAATTCAGCACTAAACCTTAGCTGTATGACTAATTTATGTAACGTCCATATTTCAACTAAATACGCAGTTGCAAAGAAATGTAATTATCTATGGCTACTATGATAAAAAATATATGAAACCTCAAAAATATAACAGTTTATACTAAAAATGGAAAAAGATAGAGAAATGTATATGATAATTTTTTTTTCTACATACATTTTATATCAGATACGCGATGAATGTATTTTAATCGAATAACAAACCAAACCGTTGTCATTTATGATAACCTTCTTTTTACAAAGCATTCAACAAACTAAGATATTTTTGTTTAGGTACTGGCGTGCGCGAACAAAGTGAAAATTAAATGTAAATCAGGCTATTTCAAATGTGGAACAATAAATGATATGTTTTATTGCTTGGTTGCATATTTGCGCTTTAAGAGTCAAATAATAATTCAAAGTGAGCGCTTTCGTAGGTTGCATGCATTGTTGAATTGTCACAATATATTATAGTCAGGGTCTATGATAGATTAAAAGTCATCTCAATGTTCATTATCTGTCCGAAATGAATCGAAATCAAATTTCACCACTTTTAAATGAATGTAAGTCCTACAATAAAGAAATATTTAAATACATGTCTTCTTAATATCATACATAATTTTATTACTACCTCATCAGACTTAAGAGCTCAAATACAGTTAAATAAAAAGTACCAATAAAAATAGTAAAATTTATTGATCTTTGCCAAAATCATAACTGTAACAACCAGACTCTCAGTAAAACATACCAAACTGAGTGCAAACAAACATTAAACGTAAAAAACCCATCGTCGCAAGGAAATTCAATACGAAAAATTATAGTGATTTTAAATAGAAAAAAACGCTGAAAGCTTTTGGCAGAGAAATTTACGATTCGACGTAAAACCGCGCCACGGTTCGTATTTTAGGGAATAATAAATCAGTTCATGGGAGGACCTGGCGGCGCCTCACAGACACATCTACACACACTGCACTGCACATGTAATCCTGACCTGTTTCTAGTTACTACCATAGTCCATTTTTCCAGGTATTTATCTGTAGGGTGAAAGGTATACATTGTGGGAGGAAAGCTACGAAGCTTCAATGCAATAAGTAATCAACTGAGTGATTGACACGATCCATTCAGACAGATCCAAGCACTTTTTATTATGCATTTAGAGATAAGCTTAAACAGCGAACAGCTAATGTCGATGCTGGAAAAGACAATTCAAAATGTCATAAGTATGTAATTAACATTGCGATTTTGTAACACACTCAATGACGTGCATGCGACGTTGAGCTATTATAATTTATTGTGTGAATTTAGTGCTAATGTTCATAATTTAATTTAAAAATACTTTGTTTTTTAATATATACAAGAGTAGCCATCCGTAGTGATGAGTTTTTGTCTCTCAGTCTGAGTCAGCCAAAGAAAGCCAAAAGCCATTATATTACGTAGAATCAAATACACGTGGACAACAATTTTGAAATTAAACTTTCTTGCCATGTATATCAATTACTCTACGTACAAGATAATCACTAATTACCATAGAAAGTACGTTACAATATGCAGACAAGTCCGTCGAGTCACATGTTCGCCCGCCAACCTCAACTTATGTGTCACTTATGATAATGCCCAGATTGCCCGCTAGCCCACACTCCGCAGATGGTGGCATTAAGGTCACCATACTGTGTCCTAGGTAATATGTGTTAAAAAGTAAACCTGAATTAAATTTATTAATGGGAAACATGGTTTCATACAATTGAGATCGAAATTAGAAAGTATCTCACGATCACAAAATACATGTATGAGTGTTCTGGTTATATGCAAAATACAGTTATTTGCCTCACGGTAATTAAAGTTTAATATCTATCCTACGTTTATTGAGTACAACAATGGTAGTCGACTGGCGCCCTCTGCTGCAGAGTAAGTAAAACACTCCTTAATGTTTTTAATAACAGCATTCGGCAGTAAGAGGCAGTTGACACGCCGACAATATCCTTCTTGCCTACTTTTTACAAAGGAAGCCGGACTCCATAAAAGTAAAGGGCCTATTCACACCATTACACTGTGATATTACCTCTTTTTCTGCTTAGGATTAATCCGGCCTTAAGCTGCAACCTACTTTGGGAAATTATCTCCATCTCTGTGCCACTATCGCTCCTTTGTTTGTTTGTGCACAGATACACTTGTATAGATAGAGCGTGACTCCTGATTTCAGACTTTGTGTGACTGATAAAATAGAAGATCGAATACCTATATAGAAATTGATGAAACAATATAAATTCTACCACGGTTATTCTTCCCCTTTTGTTATTATAGAGCGACAAAGAACAAAGTGAAAAAAGTACATACCTAGATATTTTCATAAATCTCAGTATAGTAATTTAAGTACTAAACAATAAACCATATCATACTTCGCGTCAAGTGTTAACTATAAATTACACTATTTGTACCAAACTGTAAGTGACTCCAAACCCGTATAGCAAGTAGGTAACAAACCCCATCCCGCCGCAGAATGTGTGAATTTATTACCATTATGGAAATAATGATAATAAAACGGCCCCAAGGGACTGTAACCAGACACTACGCGTCCATACGAATCTGTAATTTGGTTTAATTAAATTTTACACAGTTTCGAAGGTCTGAAGCCTTAAAACTGAAGTTTCACTTTCCATTTGAAATATAATTTTATTTGCCGACGACTGAAACAGGCTCGAGGTTTCACTTGAATCAGACACAATTTAATTTTAGCGTAAATTGTTATTTAACCAAATAATTACTCATATTTACGTAATTTTGTTTTGGACGTAAAATATAGTATGCAATAAGGGTAATATTTGGTAGGATTTATTTTCATCTTTGTATTATTTGTATACTTATATCAAATAACTTTGATAACACACGGACATATGTAGGTATTTCCAGAATAAGTTAAAGTTAATAACAACAACTAACTCCTTGTAATTGGCTAACTTGTGGTTTATTTCATGAATCTCATTTAGATTGATGTGGCTGTATATTGTATAATCATTGAAGTAAACTTATGTCAAAGTAACCGCACAGCTGTTACCAGAATTATCAGTTTAATTATAATAGTGGCCGTTTGCGGTCGCCGTTCAAGGAAGTATGAGTAACATGGCAGTTATTCAACTAACACAAATTATTAAACACATAACTTACGAAACTACAGTATATGGAAATAGCACGATGTATTGCTGTGATTGCACCGATGGGCATGTGTAAATTGTGTAATATTCTAACGTTATCTTTTAATGTCATGAAATTTAACAACAAATAAACGATAATTAAGAAACAAAACTTTCTTTAACGACAAAAAATCCAGCACAAGCATTAATTACGGCATGTTGGCTTGGATTCAAAATGCAGGTTTATTAAAAAGCTAATAAACGTCGCGCCCACACTTTTTAAATATAAGTACTAAGTAAAGTAGGGCACTACTTAAATAGTCTTGCAAAAGTCTGTGAAGTGTAAGTAGCAGGCTCTTTGAAGGAACATTTAGTTCAACTTTCTTCTCCTGGGTTTAAGTAGACATCTACCTAGACGCCCTGGTCTAGGTATAAAAACTAACTTTTAGGTTCCGGCCCTCGCACAAGCCCTGGCCGGCGACGGCTGTAGGTGACTCGACTGACGACGGTACTCCAAATATACCGAAACATACGTCAGTAATTGACGCGGGACATTATAACACTACATACTACCTAGACTTCTTATAATTGCTTCTAAAGTTCTGTTGTGAAACAAGAAGTAGTTACAATATTTTTGATGACTGCCGCTGTTGCTCCTGTACTAATCAAAAGTCTAGGCCCGGGCTTACTGGATTTGTTTACGCCTTCGTAAACTTACTTAGTCTATTCATTTTTAAACAGCTTACCTAATTTTCAAATAGATTTATATGTCAAAATGGCCGGTTAAGGGTTAAACAGGACAAACTACAGATTAGTACTAAAGCTACGTATAGTTAGTGCTTAGAAATGTGCGAGACCTACCAGATAGTAGTCTGTCCTCGTGTATAATATAGAGGCGACGATGGGCACTTACCGCCGCCGGAACTGTTTGCCTTCAGCCATCCGATATTCCATCTATGGAGGGACACGACGCACATAAATAATGGCTGATAATGACTGCGACCGACAACTAGAGGGAGACAATGTACTGGATGGACTTGTATTGAAAGTAGGCAATACATGAACAACAACAACGAAAATAGACAATTTCTGAATTGTATACTCCTGACCTTCCTTTATAGATTAAGTTTTGTTCCTTGGAAATCTATATTTTTTTAATCGATTTAATTTATTTCTTATGTGAGGTTTACGCTCAACGGGACATGGCCTGCATTTTACAAATTAGTCACCATCACATACAGAAAATCTTTATATAAATGGAGACGTTATATTTACTTACTCTACTTCTGAAGCAAGCAAGTAAATAGATAATTAAAGTACTGGGTGCATTTAATCATGCTAAGTTGGGAAGAAAGTCAACCACTCAACATATGTACATAAAACATACTCGTACAAACCAACACCATATCCTACAGTTGTTATGTCCATGGTATCGAAACTGTCGCGTCGGCGGGCAAAGGGATTTGATCGTGTGATGGAGAGCGGCCTCGTCAGTGATAGTAATTGATAAGACACATATAGGTAAATCGCACGCCCAGACCTTTCCTATGTCTTTCCTGTTAAATCTTAAACTAAAGAGGTGCTTAACATCAGCCAGACCTATGTATCTCGAAAAGAAGCGTACATATATGAGTAAGGTGTAGCTTGCTCGGTGTCCTATATAGTTATAACCTATTTATTTATTTGCAGCCCATTGTGCGCGACATTTACAAATATACACTTCGATATTTTCACGAAGCAAACACAACAACGTTAAATATTTTCTGTTAAATCCCATTTTTCTCGTTTTCATGACAACGAACGAGAGCTCACGGCCGTGTCACGCCGTTCTGAGCCTTATTGTGGGTGAAATAGAGACTTTAAAGCACTCGGTAGCTAGTAGCTAGGTCCCAGGTGTTAACATCGGTAAGAATTGAAGTGTAATTCTGAACAAGGTTTCTGAATACGGAATCTTTTATTCTTAAAACTTGGGGTGTTTTTTTTTTTAAGAAATTTGGGGCTATTCCACGTCATGTTTGAAACATCTGCTACGAGTTTTTTATCAGAGATGTGAATTACTTTCTAATAATGTTGGGTAAATCATCTATTGGCTTACTTTATCAAATATAACACAAGTACTTTCAATCAAAACAAGCTATTACTTTCTTACAATGTTCCGAGCGTGTGAACGTGACGGAATAACAAATACACATACAAATATTCATAAATATTGACTTATCCTTTTAATACAAATATTAAAATATTGTACAAAAATAATATGAGATACAATTATAAGCAGTAAAACATGGTTTTCATTGTGATAAGGTCAAATATCCATTTATTTATACTCTAAAGCACATTTGGTAGAGAGCCTAATCTACCTTAATATTAAAATACATTAATATTATTATTTTTGATTCATTTTATTACATATTATACAAAATGTGAGATAATACATATGTACATATACTGTACGTAGTGTACGTTAAAGTTGTCATTTGAAACTTATTCTCTGATTAAATGTGTCCAAATAAAACCAAATAGTTTGTTTAAATTTGATTAAATCAAGCATATAAAATGAAAACATTGAAAAAAGTTAAATTTCAGGTACAATTATCGACAATGGAATAAACAAAGTTAAAACATACAAAAAAATATAAACATAATTTTCCTCCAAATCAAGCAGCAATAAGACGTCTGCAAATTAAATTCCGAAATTCACTCGACGTAAACGTAATAAAAATACGACGCTTCTACTAAGTAACTAAGGTATCCTTCCATCGCTGCACCAAGCACACAATATCTACTAACTTGAATTAGTACACCTTTCTTGTTAAGGATATTCATTTATTGCAAATCTTAGTATTCTTCATTTATTTGAGGGCTGATTGTTGTGATGTGCCAAAAATATTCTTAACAAAAACCAATATATTTGCCAAAATAAATAAATGTTAATGCGCAGTAACGAAACAGTACTTTTACCTAAATCTTTTCGATGAAGCTACAATAATTTATTTATGTTCCCTTGGCGATACTAATAATTTGATTGACACAAATTTATGAAATTCACAAGACATATACCGTTGACTGAAAATAAAAGAAATATTATGATTGCTTATGATAGATAGTACGTAAATAAACTGTGTCGTATAAACATAATCTGATCTACAACACATCTTTATCTAATTATTTACACATTTATTTTAGATATTAATTACCATCCACATTCAATAATATATATATAACATAGCAATATATTACAAGAATTGGATCACAAAAAATATAACTTATTCTGCATTATTATATTACATCTTCACATCGCTGCTCACATACACAATACATAGTCGAATGCACGAAGAAGTTTAAATTTACGAAAATAATATCGTCGTCGTTTCGTCGTCAAATATACACTGTGAGCACAGACAGGCAGCGGAACACAAATAATCTCGTCACACCTATTTTAAGATTCATATACCTAAGTTACAGTAACGCTAGAAATTGATCCTGTTTTAAAGGCTTACGTTTCACAACATTTAAGACCACCGGATTGTAATTATCAGGTAACATGGTACACAGTTCGACTGTCCTGACTGTTCACTTTCCTGTGGAGTTTATTATGTAAGTGAACCAAGTAAATAGACATGTCCTATCCTACTATATACCACACGTCCTACCCACATAAGTATAGTCCTCTCTCGGACTGGATTTACAACAAACATTTTCAAATAATGTGATTTACGCGGGCAGCTCCCAGTTGGGCTCATCAATGTACTTCTCTTCGTCCTTCAGGGAAGGCAGGGCATGTTTCGCTATGAAACCTGAAATATAGATAAAATAGATTAGGAATTTAATTCCACGAGTTGTTGGTATTTTTATGTGTACCTATTGTATTGATATATTATAAGACTTTAGCTGGTATGCACATCTAATCCAATTACATGTTCATCATTCTTCAGCAAAGAAGACAACGACTAAGAAGAAGAGTGAACTCTTGAGTGAATTAATTTTGCTCGGAAGTTACAACTCTCACTCATAAGGAATATGACTAAAGGAAGGGTCTGCGGGTAAAAATAGGGGATGGAATATCGAGGAGAACCTGAAGACGATACAAAATGTCATAGTTAAATGGGATACGCTTTTTACAGTATACACACACATTGTAATAAAAGAATAGAGATAATAGAATCACTAACTATAGGCCCATCTCAGTACTACCCGCACTTTCTAAAGTTTTCGAAAAACTACTCAATAAACGGCTTATTAGCTATCTTAATAAATATGAAATCCTAGCTAACACTCAATACGGATTTAGAATCGGTAAGTCCACTGAACATGCAATACGGGATATGACATTTGAAGTGAATGACGCAATTGATAAATCAATTAAATGCATTGGGCTATATATAAATCTTCAAAAAGCTTTTGATAGCGTCTCAATTAAAATCTTAATAAACAAGCTCGAAAAAATAGGTATTAGATCAAACTGTCTCGAAATTCTTAAAGACTACCTCTCCAATAGAACACAAAATGTCAAAATCGGTGATCATGTCAGTGGAGATGCCACGATCACTTATGGTGTCCCACAAGGCAGTATCTTGGGTCCTAGTCTCTTTTTAGTTTATATTAACGATCTGTGCAATCTTAAAATTGAAAACACTACAATTTACTGTTATGCGGATGATACGAATTTTTTGATAAAAGGTGAGACTTGGGCCAAAGCTTATGCTGCAGCTGAGTCTACAATGCAAATTGTGTCCCAATGGCTAAAAGATAACCTCCTATCTCTTAATATTTCAAAAACCAACTACATTCCATTTGCAGCACGATGCACATCTGATCCACCCATAGCATATGAAATCAAAATTCACAAAACAATTAATTGTACTAATTCATGTGAATGTCCGAAAATATATAGTGTTACTGAAACTAAATACCTTGGTGTCTTGATCGATAACCGTATGACCTGGGCACCGCATATTAATATGGTGGCAGCCAGAGTCAGAAAATTAATATGGGTATTTAAAAACTTGAGAACTGTTTGTAACCCAGAGTTATTAAAATCAATTTACATATCACTGTGTCAGTCAGTTCTAACCTACTGTATCAATATTTGGGGTGGGGCACATAAAACTCACATGTCTCCACTAGAAATATCACAAAGGTCTGTTTTAAAGGTTATGCTTTTCAAGCGGTTTCGCTTTCCAACTGAACGTTTGTACAATCTGGCCAAAGTTCTCTCAGCTCGAAAGCTCTTTATACTGAATATATTTATGTATCAACACACAAAAATTCCTTTTGACTTAACCCAATCACACCGGAAACATAGAAAACTTAAAACAATATGCTCTCTTAATACAGAAACATTTAAAAAGAAATTTATAAGAACACAATTAAAATTTTTAGCTCCTTACATTTATAAAAATATTAATAAAACATTATGTGATATACATAAACTCGATAAATTTCACTGTAAAAAAACCGTTACAACCTGGCTTACCTCCTTAGATTATAAATCTACTGAAAAACTACAACATATACCCGAATAGATACTATAATTACATATTATGAAGTAACAGTGCAGGAACAATCAAAATTTAAACATATGATAACACCATGTACTTTACGTAATTTATATGTATAACCTAAATAAAACTAATGTCAAATACCAAATTAGGAATCTATTAAAACAATAGACTTGTTATATATGTACGAGATATAATATACCTCTAAAATTAATTACTTCTTATTGAACCTAGTTAATAGCCGCAGCTATTGTACCGCAGGCGCTGCGCCGAGTAGGTAGGTAACAAATCGTGCCTTCACGATGCGCGCGCGGTGACTCAGTGAGCCGCGCGTATTTGTCATTGTTTATGTAGGTACATACCTAGTTGTGAATACTAAAAATTGGAACAAAAACGAAGATAATTTTTTTATATAGGTACCTTATACTTATTATACTTTGTACACATCGTTGTAATTGTAATTGAAATTGTTTGTATACATACCTAATGGGGAAGAGGTCGGCTCCAGGATACGGTAACCCAGTCTGGAGTCCGACGCATTATGTTTACCTAAGGCTAAGTTAGTTATTTAAGAACCTAGTTATAATTTTTTATGTTACATAGCCTTAAGACATTTTGTAGTACACAATAAATATTTTCATTTTCATTTTCAGAATCCTCCTCCTCCTTGAATCGTATCCCTCATGTCTGAGGATCGTGACCACCACCTCCCAGCACCTTCTCCTTAATGACATCTTTCCACTTCCTTCTGTCCTCGGCAACATGCAATGCATTATAGACTGTAGTGTCTAAAGTGGTGCGAATTTGGTCCGACCAACGTGTTGGGCTGCGGCCTCGGGATCGATTGCCTTCTACTTTTCCTGTGATCATTAGTTTTTCCAGGTTGTTGCCATCTTTCCGGGCCATATGACCAAAATATTCGAGGATCCGTTTCAGACATAAAGTGGATAGTCTGGTTTTGATGACCAGTTGTTTTAGTATCAACACGTTAGTACGGAAAGCTGTCCACGGTATTCTCAGCATGCGTCGCCAGCAGCACATTTCAAAAGCATCGATGCGCTTTCGGTCCGCTGTTTTTAGGGTCCATGTCTCAACTCCATAGAAGAAGATCGAAAAAACTAGAGTCCGCACTAGCCTGGTCTTTGTAATAATAGAATGGAATACATTTTATTCCATTGCTGCTAAATTTAGCAGCAATTTGCTTTATACAATTGTATAAAGCAAGCTCATATATAATTTCAATATAATGAGGTGCAATGATGTATTAATTGATGCTGTGAATTTTAATTTAATTGGCAGTCATTTAAGCCCATAGACTTATAATATATTGCATTTATGTGGATGATATTAATTAATGAAATACTCATTAGGTTTTCCATCCTACGTTTGAATGCGCAACAAAATTAATAAACGCAATCATTATTATTAATCCTTTGAAATAACTTTGGTGGCGTAATTGAAAAGTGTTAACGGACTGCAAAAGCAATCAAATTTACTCAACTTTGAAAATTGGACCACCCTCTACGCAGTTCCGACTTACATTTATATTGGCTCCAATTTTATTTACGTAACATATTATTCAACTAGTGAGGAATAATGTTAATAATAATAATCCATAGTACTTTACAATGGATACGAACTTGTGTTTGTCCTAATCAAACGCAAACACATGTGAGGTAACATAGGTAGACAGGTACGCACGGTTCAGCTGAGCTGGTAGAAGCAGGGGTTCCAAAAATGAATCATTTTTATATGAACCAAGGACGTTTATTCGCCTACATGGCTACGCTAATACTAACTTACAAAACAATACTTAAAACTAAACTTAGTTACAATACTACCTGCGTACAAAAAAGGGACAGCGTGCACATGTGTGGGTCGGGAACCGACCGCGCGGCAGGACATTGGAGCCGTCTCCAGTGTTGATAAAAAAACATTGGTTATTGTAGATGGCAGGACATAACTCCTCCGTCCATAAGAATGAAATTTTACGATGATGAGTTAATCAGAGGAAAATTACATTAACATTTTTTTTAAATGTCCATTAAATAGATATCTGTGTTATAATGTGTTCCGTTTCAACAATTATAATCAAAAATCAGTTTCACATATTTGAATAGCAAAATGGGTTTTATACAATTTAACAGAATAATACAAATAATAGTTACACAGAACTAAAAGGTCATGAATAGAAATATTACACAATGACATGTATATAAACTAATATTTTTCCTTAATAGCTTTAGAAACAATAAAAATCATTTAAATCTGTCTACACAAAGTGTTACACCACATTAACAAAGAAAGACTATAAAAGATGACAGTAAAGTAAAACATTTAAATTAGAAATTAGTGAAAACGCACAGGGTTGTATCAAAATATAAAAAAACGAACTCAATTAAAATTGACTATAACACTGAGACAAAATATTTGATTCAAATCAATTAATGTGATATTCCATAGTTATACCTAATTGAAATGAATTATGTTTTAAAATGACATGATAATTAAGATGTGGCAAATTAAATATTTTTATGATTAATTCAGAAATTGAATATCTACTATAAATGGTATATGTGTTAACAGATAGCGGCGGGATTATAACATTATTTGTTACAACTTGTTATCAATTTCATAGTTTCACTTCGGTGGTTGCAATGTATAAATCAACTGATAAAAACTTAATTTTTTTGCATATGAAACATTGTTACCGCAAGAGTACTTATAATTTATTGGTATTACTTAAACGATTTTAATAGAATTACACATAAAGTAAAATTATACAAAGTTTTACATATAGGAATGTTTTACAAGTATGATGTTAGATGAATATGAGGTGACCTGTTATTATAAACAAAAGTTAGTACAATGTATATAAAATATTTCAATGCAAATGTAAAAATAATTAGAGCAAGTGGAGCAGTCTATAATTTATAAACAGGTTTGGGCAGATTTTACATTCAATTATAAGTTACTTGTTAGAAACTGCATTTCAACATTTTATGGGGCAATTTTATAGAACAATACATGATTGTTTTTACATGAATATGCAAATAAACACATAGGCAATGCAATTACGAAGAAAATTAAATAGTTAAACTAAATTTACATTTAAAACTTTAGAAAACGAACACAAAAACCTGTTATAATTGTCCATTGTCTGTTCTGCATTTTTTTTTCTCTTATGTAACGTTGTTTAATCACTCCAGTAACGTTATCACAAATACGTTTTTAAAGTACGGCACTGATTGGGATTTCACTGTTGTAGATTAAATATTTCACTAGTTTTAATTTAACGGCTTGCACAAACACTTTTATGTAGGGCAGTTTCAACCGCCACCAGAGCTGGAACTTATTTGATGTATCAGGAGACATCATGAAGGCGACAGGCAGAGTTACCTGCATCACTTTGAGGATAGGATTGGATAGGTTTTTGGAACATAAACTGTTTTACGTATGGGACAACCATCTAGTAATTGAAATGATCTCAACTTGACAGAAATACTGACATTATTAACTCAAAACAGTAGTATGTAACTAAATTAATACCTAACACACAAAATTACATTATACGCATTATAACTTCACTAAGGTGGCTAGATTTTGTAGCCTCATCTAATGCTAGAGCTTAATTCTACTTAGCTAAGTCGCTATTGACTCCGCCGATTTTTAGTGCAGAGTGCAGCGACAACTTGTTAGCAAGCGATGCTTGTCTCACTCCCAAGTTACCTAGTCTAAACTTACCTAAGTCACTATGCATCCCGCCGATTTTTGTGCAGTTATGCAGTGACAACTTGTAAGCAAGCGATGCTTGTCTCACTCCCAAGTTACCTAGTCCTACTTACCTAAGTCACTATGCATCCCGCCGATTTTTGTGCAGTATGCAGTGACAACTTGTAACACGAGCGATGCTAGTCTCAGTTACAAGCTCCCTAGCCTAAGATCTATCTAAGTCGCTATTGATTCTGCCGATTCTAGTGCAGAATGCAGCGACAACTCGTAAGCGAGCGATGTTTGTCCCACTTACAAAGTTCGCGGAATAGGTAGGAGGTCATGGGATTAGTGATGGGTACTACTCACATGCCGTCGCAAACCCTCCATGAGTATAGCTGCCGGCGCCGTCCTCTGCTCCAACCTCGAACCAGTTTCTTCAACAGCTGCACACGCGTCCAGGAGTCGTATTTCTTTGGTTCGCGGATTTAGGTTCCAGAACTTCGTGATATACACCGGCTGATGATGTCACTAAAGAAGTCTGGACTTCCTTTAATCCGCACCGGCTGCGCCAGACAGGTACGCACGGTTCAGCTGAGCTGGTAGAAGCAGGGGTTCCAAAAATGAAACATTTTTATAAGAACCAAGGACGTTTATTCGCCTACATGGCTACGCTAATACTAACTTACAAAACAATACTTAAAACTAAACTTAGTTACAATACTACCTGCGTACAAAAAAGGGACAGCGTGCACATGTGTGGGTCGGGAACCGACCGCGCGGCAGGACATTGGAGCCGTCTCCAGTGTTGATAAAAAAACATTGGTTATTGTAGATGGCAGGACATAACTAGGTACATACTTAAATAAATAAAATAAATAAATATTCCGGGACATTGCACACAGCGCCATCTAGCCCCACACTAAGCAAACGCTTGAATCGCGGGTACTAGATAACGGATATAATACTTATATACTTTTCTTTTGTAAATACATACTTACTATACATACAAACGACCAGACTCAACACAAGTAATTATATTTTTTTTTAAAATGCATAAATACCTGTGTCAGGCGGGAATCGAACCCACAACCCCTAGATTAGAAGGCAGAGCCACTACCAACTAAGCTAACAGGTCAGTCAGCTAACATATATAGTTAAAGATCTGATAGTAGTACCTGTAACAAGCCCCGCCCCGAGTGAGATGCCGACAGTCGCCAGGAGTGCATACAGCTGGTTCAGCGCCTGCTCCGTGCCCACTCCGTGCTGGAATACACGTACGTGTAGTTATTAAACATACACTCATAAACTACTCTAGGCTACACTAGCTTTCAACAAGGCACAATCTCAAACTTAAGATCTACTTCGATACAAAAAATCTCCACTTTGCACCGCATAGCCACTTTATGGGTATCACTTTAAGCGATCTGATGGTCAAATGCCTGAGTGGCCAGTGTAACACTTGACAACATAACATGTAGACTCCAGCTTTATTAGCTTGCAAACAGATTAATAATAAGTAATACAAGTTATCTATGAATAAAGAAATAGTACGACATGTAATAAGTGCAAGCCGGTGTTATATTCAATGTGTTTGGAGAACGATGTCACAGATTTTAAAGGTAAGATATACCTATATGTAATATTAAGTATACCTATATGTAGTATTACCTATATGTATTATTATGTATGTGATATTAAGTATGTGTATTGCGTATTTATATGTATATATATATATATGTATATATATTAGTAAAATTTCTTTTTTCCTTTTTGTTGTACACCACATTCTTCTTTTTTTTTCTTTTGCTTATTTCTCTCCAGCTGAAGGTTGCCTGGAAGAGATCGCTTTCAGCGATAAGGCCGCCGCTTGTGGCACTAGTTAAGGTGCAATTTGTTCTATGTACTGTTTTTTTAATATGTGTCAACAATAAAGAGTTAATCTATCTATCTATCTATCTATATGATCAAATTCATCGACAAATCACGATTCGAAATGTTTTTTTATGCTACCTAGATAAAATGGCGGCCATTTTACTTATAACTTTATCCTTAAAATCTGTGTCATCTTTCCCCAAACACACTGTATAAATTTGACCGGAAGTATAATGGTGAGTACTTACAGGAAACACGTCGGTGATGGTATCAGGTTCATAGTCATCCTCCCGCGCGAGCGCTGCGCCCAGCGCGGACAGCAGGCCGGCCAGCACGCCGGGCACGCCGTGCAGGTTGTGCACGCCGCACGTGTCCACCACGCCCAGCTTGGCCAGGCGGGGCTAGAGGTACATATTTACTTTTTTTTCATAGATTTTTTAACTGGAACCGGTTTGCATTTAACCACACTTTGAATAATGGTAGCGTAGCAGTAGTTACGGCCAGAGATTTAAAAGCAACCAGCATTTGGCTGTTTCTAAAAAAACCCCTTTTATGTTGGGGTTACAACAACTCCAGCTAAAAATGAAGTATCAGAAAACAAGTTATGTATCTGGACTCCGTTTTATAACTTTGCCAAGTTTCTTTAAAGCGGCAACAAACGTGGCAAGACAAGCCCTCACGTCGACCGTTCAACTTCTCACGGCACTTCATAAAACACCTATTAACTTCACACCAAAACATTGAAACTTCACTTCAGTAACTTGTATATCTAAGTCCTTGCTATGTTTGACTAGAAATCTATTCACAGGTATTAAATTGGGTAAAAGTCTTAGGTATGTGAGAGCCAGTTTGATTCGATTACACGTATGTATACAGAACTATAGATAGACCTTTGACTACAAAGTGGTTTCTACAGTTTGTACTTGTTGCTTGAGGTACAAAGAGTAAACAGTCCAGTCTTCAACTATGAACCTAATCCTTTGATATGTGCAAGCTAATTTCTACACAATGTACCTGTAACTAATATGTAGTAATACAGTGTTGTTTTGTATATTAGTATTTTAAACCGGAAAAATAATGATTAATTTAGTTAATTATTAAAATAACAAGCTTAACAATAAGCAGAGGCTAATGTTAGGTAATTTAACCAGATCAACTAGCGAAGGATCACTTCCCAAGTCCGCCTACAATCTCACTTTCTCTTGAGAATTCGCGCTTTTTTGAGATAAACAAGTTTCATTTGAAGTAAGAAAGCTTTTATGTAAACTGTTTTATTTTTGAAATATTTTCTTGCGGAATTTTAGTGACGAGATGAAAAATGGTGGCTAATTTTTTGGCAAAATACCGCAGTTTGTTATTCTTAGATCATGTTGCTTTGTTTTAGACATGCTTATTTAAGGAAAAGTCTTCATTATTAAAAAATATCCGTCTATGCATCGACATAAAATAATAATGTATGACTATGCCAACGTGAAGCATTTTTTGATACCAAACAGATTTCTTAGCAATGCTCTTCCTTTGTTTCTGTCATTCAAAAGAACCAATAAACTTACAGTGTTACCTATTCGTCATCATACTTCAGTCTTACCGTGATATGTTTATAGCCCAGCACACTGATAACGCCTGCCAAAATCCCGACCGCAACCGCGAGGCCGGGCCCGATGGCCATGTTAGCGAGCGAACCCACCGCCACGCCGCCGGCCAGCGTCGAGTTCTGGATGTGCACCATGTCCAGCTTCCAGTGCTTCGTCACCAGCGCCGACATGAAGAATGATGTCACCTGCAACAAAGATAAGATATTGAATCAGGCATTACTTTGCGTAAATCCATTGTAAATGAAACTCTAGAGAAATATGTAGTGTTTTTCCGCTGCGACTGCTCCTTAACCGAATTCAAACAACAAACTTGATGATTTTTAGGTGTGTTCGTCCATATACCACCGCCACACCTCACCCTCTAACCAACGTGGCCTACGTGGCCCTCAAGATTTTACCAACACCGCTCCTTGTGTCTTGTCTTGAACGTGTTGACTCCTCGAACGTCGGTCCAAAAAACCGACTTCGACTCGACTCTTCAATTTGACTTGAAACAAAATATATACTTATTCTAGTAGGTGCCCGCGGCCTTGTTCGGCTAGTTTCAGATGTAATAGTAAAATCTAGGTATAGCTCCTAACTATAAATAGCCATATCTACGATGGCTGATCGTTGCGCTCCCGTGTGAAAGCGAAACAAACAAACCAGCAAATACCAACTTTGTATGATGGGGTAAATAAAAAGAAGGCACGGAAGAGTTGCAGTACCTACTTGCAGCGGAACAACACCAAACATCATTCCTAAGTGATGATTATCATTATTATAGCATCAGTAATAGTACCGCGGCCGCGGCGAGCGAGAGGTACGTGTTGACGACGGCGCGCTGATACTCGTAGTTGGTGTGACACAGCGCCGCGTTGAAGGAGGGCCAGTACACCCACAGGAACAGTGTGCCTGCAAGTTATAAATGAATAAATATTTCGGGACATTGCACACAGCGCCATCTAGCATAGGGTTAGTTCATATTATATTATACATAGTTTTTTTCTGTAAACATACAGTTGTATTTATGTAATGTAATGTAATGAGCAAAAACGGCCGCCTTAACTAAAACGGCTAGGAGGATTAATATTAATAATTGTTTATATTATACGAATACATATGTTTGAACAAAACAGGAACAACGCGTTTTATACAACTACAAAAGTTACAGTTACATACCGATCATAGCAGTAACATCCGAACTATAACTAGGCACGGCCATGCTGGGCGTAGGCCTCGTCAGCCAGCCGCCCGAGCTGCTCTGCTCCGCTTCCGCCAGCTGCTTCCTGTTCTTCTTCATCGCTATACTAGCTCCGATACCGAAGTAGGCCCCGAACGCGTGGATCGCTATCGAGCCGCCCACGTCAGCTGCCTGGAGGGACACAGGTTTAGGCATAACTTGCCATTTATAATGAAACTTTTTTTAACTGAAGCGGGTTTGCACTTGCCCATAGTTTGCCTGATTGTAAGCAAAGGCTATGACCTAAGATGGAGCGTGCTTACCCGACAAGAATCGATTCACTCTCGCTTTGAAGATCGCAGATAAGATTTATTAAAACTTATACCTATCGTATGCTAATGTAATTGAAAAATTATAAAATAAATATCAAATAATTGAATTCCTTAAGTAATTGGATCATCCAATATGGCTGCTTTTAAAAACATCGTACTTTAACATAAAGATATAAAACAAGAAATTACTTTTGTAAATTTATAATTATCCTTAACAACTGGCCAAATAAGTTTTAGAATGATTAATTCTAATTAATTAATTTTCTTGCTTCTTTGTCTATTGATTATATTCGTTAATATAAAGAAGGAAAAGTTTTCAGAGATCCCTCTGATGTTAAATAAATTAATTAGTTATGTTTGTAATTTATTGTTTTTGTCAAAATATGCGTCAAATAAATTCAGTAGGTACTCTCAATTATATATTTTTTTAATTTTAACCTGACGATATTGATAATATAAAGTAAATAAGTAGAATATATTCCTTATTCAATAATAATAAACAATATATTATATATGTACATATATGCACTAAACTAAAAAAGAGTATGTTCATTTAACCTAAATTTAAAACATCCACATGTGGTATGGAGCCAAGAACGCTGGCTGCATTCCCACGTTGGACTGCTATAGAAATCCAACGTGAACGCTGGCTGGTTCCTTGCGCAAAGGATTTTTATAAGTTAATTATTCAGTTGCATAGAATGTTAATCTTACAAGATTACCTAAGCAATATCAGTAATTTTGTAGGACTATCTATCTATACTAATCATCATTCTACAGTTATGTACGTTCCATGACGTAAGGTATAGTAACATGGAAAAGCCTCAGGCAAATTTACTCAACCCGTTACATTTTTATTGCATGCGCTATGATGTGGTCTAACTACCTGATCCTACACGATGGCTGTACTAATGAATGAATCAATTCATTTATATTTTTGTTATAGCATACGTTGAAGCGAATGTGGCTCAGCGATTTCAGTGTCTGATTTTTATCCAGACGCACCCTGGTTCGAAACCGGCCCTACACCAAAGACTTGTATTTTCAAGTTATGTGTGGATTTGCACTCGCTTACCGGTGAAGGAAGACATCGTGAGGAAATCGACATGTTATCAAGGACATGTGTCTTCTGTGGAAGGACCTGGGCGCCCACCACGATGTATCTGCACAAGAGCCCAACTCCCGTAATGAATTAATTCTGCGGGGGAGTCACGACCCTCAGTCATGAGGAAATACGACTCAAAGAGAGAGAAGAGAGAGTATACCTTGAAGACGTCTCCGACGAGGTATATGTTGGCGCACCCGACGGCCACCTCCACGATGGCAATGAACGCGAGCTGCAAGGTGCTGGTGACGCCGAGCAGCGCTCCGAACGTGATCAGCACAGTTGCTGACATCACGTCTGCTTCTGTAAATGGGGGAACATGGTTATTGTTTTATAGCAATCTTGTCGCATCTTTATCCAATGGTTGCCTTGAAGAGATTGCTTAAGGCCGCCACTTGTGGCACTAGATTATTTTTAATATACTTATATTTAATGGTAAACATGCAGTTGACAATAAATCGCCTGATGGTAAGCTGTCATTATGATCTAGAATAGAGCATGCTGCTTTCTCACTGATTCGAAGATTGCATATTATTCTGAAGTGGAAGTACCCATATCAATACTATAGGATATAGAATTCAATACTCAGAAACAAAAGTTTACTGAACTAAATATATTGTATCATTATATCACGGTTATTAATCCCTCCGCTGCAGTTTGAATGAAAAGTAAACATCAACAAAGCAGAAAGCAATTTTTTCTTTTAGGTGGTTTTAGTACTTCAATACCGCAACCCGACTAGACAATGCAGTATACAATTATGTCAGGTAATAGATCACGAAGCAGCTTTTAATAAAGCCACTAGCTCGTTAAAAAGGCAAAAAAAAAACACTTTTATATTGCACAGCCGTTCATAAGATTAAATTACCATTTTAATTAAGACTTTTAAGAAGCTTTCTACTCATTTAATAGCGGCATTTAAATTCTAATACCATTTTTACATTCACATTTATTCGGATCACAAAAACGTTAACAATCAATTAATTCAATTGACTCTTTAAACTGAATTCAATTGATTTTTAGGGAATAACATTTTTTCAGTCTATTAAAAACAATTTGAAAGCATTCTTCTTCATAATTAAAAAGCCTTTGTCTAGTAAGAGGTGGAAATTTAATATTTAAAATGCTGCCGACAAACTACGGCGCTACCCAAATATCTCGTTTTATAGCCATCGTTACAAAAATGTAGAGACAGTTTATATTAAAATAAAATTATTATAAAAAAAATAATATAAGCAAGGCGTTTTCCCTGGCACGCGCCTGTTTAGGTACTTTTATCTAATAGAGTGTGTGTTGACTTGCTCATCAGAGAGCCCTTTTTGTCACAAACACAGTGTTGTTTGATTGGTGTGGTTGTTAACGCTGGATTGTAAGGTGTAAAAAACGAAATATAAACGAATAAATAATAAATATTGTACACAAAAATATCCTCTTTCTCTTATTCTAATCAGTTATAACAGCCTTGACCTTTATTTACAGCTCTCACCTTTACACCATTAGGTGTAGAGGTTGTATTATTTATTCTGTGGTAGAGGTGAGCAGCCTCTACAGTGAACTAATTATTTTGGAATTACAAAGCTGACTCATTACACTCGCATTTCCCGCTAGATACGCCGCGAGAAATTATTATGATCAAACGATTCCACGAAAGCATTGATTTTGGTTTGAAACAAACAATTGTCAGCATTTTCAGAATAACAGTATCAGTTTTACTTGTACATTGTATGTGTGAGATATTGAAGCGGCAGATGACTATCATACGAGTATGTTCCTAGTAGTATACAATCAAAAGTAATAAAATCGTTCAGAAAAAAGACAATAAATAAATTGATATTAGGATATACAGTACAGATAACAGTTTGAACGCAAAATATCAACCACTTTCAATGAAAACCATCCAATATGAAATGCATTTTTGACATATGTATTTAGCTTAGAGATCTCCTGCAATGGATCAATTCCGCAAAAATCATATCCCTTGGCAAAGAAGAATACGACACAAAGAGAATGATGTCGTCGACTCACCGAGCAAGGTTTTCTTAGACACATAAATGTGTCCGTCCTTCATGTGGAAGAAGTTCTGGCAGAGCAGCGCCCATTGCACGGAGAGCGCGGCGAGCAGCAGGTTGACGCCGAGCGCGCTGTAGCAGTACTTCTTCAGGAACGTCATCAGGAAGCCGAACCCGATGAATATCATCACGTGCGTGTCTTCGAAACCTGCCACACACAGTTACAATGTTATTGGCAAGGTTGTACTTCAAACTTCGTTTTGTTAGCAGTAATTTAAGTTGTTCGGGGATAGAAGCAATAACAATGAGAAGTGTGCTTAATGCTACACTTAACTAAGATATCGAGTCAAGCGTTACTAAATATACATATTATATTTACATATTACTCCAGAGTTTCATTTGCTACACTTAAGATATTTGAGATTACAGACTTTTGGTGTGAATTGTTTGTGTACGGTATTGTATATGAAAGCGAATGTGGATCAATTAAAACACACCATAAAATTTTCTCGCCTAGCATCAACAAGTATAGTTTCTCATATTTTCTAGGAATTTGAACTCATTTAACAATAATAGAAAAGTTTGAGACATTAAACCGATATGTGTCGAGACATGTGTCAGTATATAAACGCCAACCACGATACATTGTTTCAAAACGTAGTTTCAAATAACACCCATAGTATGAACAGTGAAGCACAAAATTAGTAATTTCCTCAAAATATTAAGAAAATTTACTCTAGAAAAAATAACTTTTCTTTTCAATTCTCGAAGCGTGTAAATGGGAGGAAATCAGCAGCTTAAGTGGAGCTTTTTATTGTGATGAGAGATTTAAGGCTTTTAATGCTTGGAACATCAAGATTACTCTCTAAAAATACAATTTCAAGATAAATTAGGAGCACAATCACCTCTCGTCTTACTTACGTCCCGTAATATACGGAAATGTGATTAAAAATCTCATCTTACATTGTAATTCTAATTTTGATTGTATATTTTATATCCATATTAGTTGCAGCTAATACCTATCAAGCAAACTTTTATGTGAGTATCAGAAAACCAAACTTAAACCCGGGACTATAATCATCAAGATGTATCGCTTCATTACAGGACGAATGAACGTAAGAAAACTAACCAACAGTATTCGATGTAAATATATGTTGCTGCGCCTGCTGGTTTTATTTGTGTTTTAATGTTCATATTTATAAATATTTTCAACCATATTTATCGTTTAAATGCAGAAAAGTCACAAGCATACACATTCACATGTCAAATGCATACAAATTTCCACCATTTTCAATATATGTTTAAAGTTTTATTCGTTTGACATATTATGTAAATCTGTGGTCTTATCTACAGGAATTCCTCGATCCATGTGTTGTGTCCATGCCAATCCAGCCGTCTGGGACAAAGCCAGCAATGCTCCAGCTGTCCCAGCCTAGCACATACTGTGTGGACACCGATTACCCCGCTATAGATTGTAATGGCCTATACAGTTGTGGATGTTTGTACGGCGAGCGGTGATACTGTAGTACAAGGTAATTCTCGCTGAAATCATGGAGGAATGAGAATTAGAAATCGGATTCTAGGATCTGGGTATTAAGCTGTACAATTTCAATGCATATGAACAAAAAATCCAAATGTTAGTGAATATCGTAGGATAGCTGGGGTATTCAATAAGGAAAGGTAAAAAATAAACTTCAGAAATAATAATTGGTATTTACATATAATACCCCCGTGGGTAAGCGTCGCGTCGCCAGGCGTTCACTCGCACGTTACATTAGAGCGCCCATTATGAGCACGTACAAACAAACAGCAACAATAAAACCCCATTCAATTCTTTCCTTTTCATTTTTATCTGTGTATTTTTTTCTTTCAGCCAGTAATTGTTAGAGCGTCCGATGAAAAATTGCAAATGAAATTACGGAGCTCATTGTTTTTCTGGATTCAAAATTGCCCCCGAGGGTGGAATGGAATAAAAAAGGTCTTCATAGAGATTGGCGTGTTGTCACGAGAATTATTATTTTTATGGCCCGAATCCATTTTAGTACAACGTCGAGGCTGTACAATAAATAAATTGTAAGTGTCCTATTGGAGGTTATAACGAGTGCGTTAGCTTTGGAACTTTCAGAGACGCGCTCTGTGTAGTACTGTACATGTATGTATGTATGTATGTGAGGATATAACTCTGCGAGGAGTTTGTGGAGCGCTTATCACATTAGGATATCTCATTATGGCACTAGGAACGAGGTTGGTAAACCCATTCGTCCTATACTTTAGCAAGTAAGCGATTTTTAGAAGCTATTGACTTTCATTTGATTTCAACAACAAGTCACTGATTAAATAATCGCTTCTGATTTCGATTAAAATGATCATTATTACAATATGTGATAAGAACCTACGTTTACCTACAATAGGTGATATTTGAAAGACTTTAATCGTTTGCAGAAATAGTAAAAATCATTTTTATTTATAACAGAATTCCGAAACTTTTCCTGTAAAACGTCCATCAAATCCTGTAATCCTTTACGAGCTCTCATTTGCATTTTGTGTAAATTTAACATCTGCATAGATTCCATCAATAAATTAAATCTGTATTGAGGATACTGTAATCAATCAATGTCCGAAATTGGTCGAACCACTTGGATTAATTGCAAATTAATTGGGAACGTTCGGCGCAGAGATGTGGCTGCGGGCCGCCGGCATACCTGGCACCGGACTCAACTAGTCCAAGCAAACTTCGGAGGGGAATAGTGTAATGTGGTGTCAAGAGTTTTCAAATAGCTCTAGAGACTCTAGGCTCTCCGACATAGTTTAACTTACTTAAAACTTACAGGAAACAAAAGACAAGTTCGACAAAGTTATACATACATACATAGTGCGGAGCGAGTGTGCGGAGCAAGTGGGACATGTAAGTACATGTATGGAAACGTTCCACCGTATATATTTTTGTGTCTATCAACTGGATTATTATTTATTTGAACAAATACCTAATTTATAATGTATTGACGAATCTTATAAAAAACTCTTTAACAGTCAGTAATTTGCCTTTCAATTAACTCATTCTTAATATCTCATTTTCATCAAAAATAACTTATGAGTAAATCCGACCTGAAAAATCACAGTGACTCAACATCAGCCGGCATAAATGTGTTCTCTCAGCTCTAGGTAAATGGAAACAATTCTTTATTAAGAGCGATTAAGGACGTCAAGGTAGCAGGATGGCAAGATTCCACGGGACGGGGGATTACTGGCTAATTGATGGCGAGTACTCACTAACCAACTACATTCTGCGTGTGAGAGCAACCTGGAACACTTTGTCTTACTTAATCATTTACGGCTGGATTATTGACGCTGGTTTTGTGATTACAATAATGGATTAGTTCGTTATTACAGTTCCTTTCATTGGGACCTTATGAAAAATTAATATAATCAAAAATCAAATTCTAAATGTAAAATCAAAGAACATTCTTGAACAAAAATGTCCAGTTTGCGGTTTAGTTTGCATGAGGCTTACTATACTCTAAAAATTCTTTTCAAACAATAAATCACAAGAAAAATCTATCGAGAACGACCCTCAATAAAGACAATCAGATCTCAACGACTTTCCATTTCATAAAATATCAATTGGACGATATTTTCATTACATTGGTTAGACTCTTTTCAATGTAGTCTCAATCTAGATTTCGTCCAATAGATAAACCTCAATAATAATATCTATGAGATTCTTGACAAAAGAAGTCAATATTTTAGTAAGAAAATGATTGAATAGTATGAAATTTATGACAGATGGTTCGAATATAAAACAGGCATTATACAAACCGAATTAATTTAAATTTAATATTTTGATCTAAATGATATGTAATGCACAGACTTATATATCTATCTAATAAAAAAATAACAATTCTAGTAGAAGTAAAACATTCAAAAAGAAATTACATAAAAAGCAACGAAATGTTCACTGTCCAAGTGAAGTACAGGAATGGTTTCCATGAAAACAATATCAGTTGCTGAACGAGACAACAAAACTAATCTAAATCTATTCTAATTCCAGCTAAAATTGTAATCGCTTAGAAAAATGCTTGGCAAGCCATCGAATGAAGTTTATAGGTCCCCTAATAAAATGTAATATCTCTCCGGTTCCCACAATAAAACCAAAGAGCAGTTGGAATCTTTTAAATCACAGTTGGATCGTCGCGGTCTGTTATTAGCTCCACATTTCACGATCATTGGGAAATTCGCGATCATTCACAAATTGGGATCGCTGAAACGTAAATTACATTTATAGGAGCCGACATTGTCGGCGGTGGCTAATGCTGGCTTAGGTGGAACAATCATCTCGTATTACTGGGATATATCTCTGGGAGGGGCTGCTGCGGGGGAAGACAAGGCTACAGGTACAACTTTACAGGCTCGCTACAAATATCTTTCTAAATTATAATAAGTAGATCAGTTAAGACAATTTATTTGAAAATGTTCAATGGTTATTAAATTTACGAGACTAATGAGATGAATAGCACTTTTTTGACTAAATAAGTCAGAGTTTGTATCATTTACTCTAGGAATCCCTTGGTCAAAAACAAAAATGTTTTAATGCTGGCTGTGTATGTAAGTATGTGTATGCAGGGACATCATAACTGACATTAATCTGAGTTTAAACGATAAAGGAGCTTTATTTCCACACATATTTCACAGGAAGCTTTGTTCTACTAACTGTTACATGAAGTAAATACTTAATATTGATGGACCAAAAAACAAGATCGTCGAGGCCTACAGCCACCAAACACTTGTACTTGTAATTCTAGCACACTCGCCTTCCGCAAGTAGGTCTCGCGAGGAAAGTAATTCCATCGGCCAGACGCAGGCGAATAACGAACCGATGAAATAATAAATGATTGATGTCGATGCGGCGCGGCCGGAGCGGGATCATGCTACATCGTAATCTCATTCATTCGATTCTAATGCGCCTTGTATTTGTACATCATCGCGTTTGACAGACTATTGTGTTCATTAATACGCGCTTGTTTGCGTCGGTACTCATCACAATATCCTTTAGATAGGGAATATAAATAGACCTTTATAGGTACGAATATCCTTTGAGTGATAATGGCATAGTTTAATGGTATATTTACATAACTGTATTAAGTTTTTTTTTATCTGACAAAAAAGGATATGATTGTGCATTAAACATTTGGTTTTTAAACTTACTAAATCGTATGTTATTTTAGAGTTCAACATTTTAGTAAAAGTTTTATAATGTCTTTACATAATAAAAAAATAACACAGATACGATAGACCCGCGTTTATAGCAATTGTGAATATACGCGTATAGTTTTCAAATAAAATGCTATAATAAAGTTAGTTTAGAACGAGATATTGTTAATTATCGCTGGAACATTTCCTCTTCGCAAATAATAAGTGCTAAAAGCTAAGTTTATTAAACGGAGCGCTATTTTACCTTTTTGCACTAGAGAGCGTTTTGCTTTCGGAATGTGAATTAAAATAGCGTTGGATTCCTCGCGTTATTCATTCTGGAACGTGCGGTGCGCTGTGGACGAGTCGAACATGAACCATACACCGACATCATAGACACTGTTTGTTTACAAAACAAAATGTATTGATACAACGATGCATGTGTGTTGAGTGTTTTTGTATTTCAAATGTGTATAAAATGTATGTGAAAATGACAAATTAAATTATTGCGATGCCAATCCTCTAAAATCTCGGTCTGTTTGCTATAAGATTAACTCTTCATATATTTCTCGCTACCATCTTATCAACAGGTTCACTTCTTGCTATATCATCTCACAACACCGTCTTGCAAAGTTTTATCCCACGAGTATATACCAACCAATTATTAACCCGAGTTGGTTCATCAAAATAGCGTAGCAGTATGATCCATGCAACAGTATCCAGGAATTAATCAGAGCGTATTAATGAGTGTGCATACAATGGAGGCGAGGCGGCCCACATGCTTCAAACTAATAACTACCTATCGAGTTACTCCTTGAATCCGCGCCGAGCTACGAAGTGCATCTGAGGAGATAGAGGCGGCTGGGAGGAGCGGAGCGACTTGCTTTAAATACTTAAATGATTTAAAATATCAACTTTAATATAAACCCAAAATGTAATACAAATACAGTAGAAATAATGATCACACGATTGAATTGATCATCTACTAAAAATCAGTGTGCAGTGCTGCTTATACTCATTTAAAAATTTTTAATAACTGATAGATTGCAATCAATTAATATTTTCATTAAATGGCAGCAGTCATAGATCTGAGAAATTGCATCAGTGGGCCTTTTTTATTTTATTTTTACTATTTAATTTTTTACTATTTTTGCGACACCCAGTACGGCACTAGCTACCAAGGTAAAGGAAACCCGAACGTAAACTGAACTGAAACGGGAGATCTTGTTCTATTTTACAGAGTATGTAAGGTTGCATTTGGTTATTGTATGTAAATTCAAAACTAAAATCAAATTAAAATTAGGTGAATCTTAATTGTGAAAAGTTAAATAATAACTCGCCTCTAGATCATTATTCGTATAGGTTTTGTAGTTTTGAAGATTTCGTGAAAAAAACATTTTGTATGAAAACTATGCCTTTGGTTTTCTACAAGCGAGATCTTTGTTTATCTAAACAACTTCAGATATAACTATCAGTCTATCTTCATTAGTTGTTGCGTCTTACTATACAATTTACAGTATGTATTACAGGCGACTGCACCTTAATAGAAAACAATCTTTCTGAAAATTATGTGCAAGTCATAAAGATAACCTAAACAAATAAGAAGGTACTTAATTTCTGGTTCAATTTAATAAACGATTTTATGCAATAAATTCTCTGACTTTGATGTGTCATTATATAAATTGAGTCGACGATGATATATAAATGGCGAGGCCATTTGCTACGCTCGGTTGTAGGCCCACAGCCTACAGCCCACAGTCGTTTGCTTTATATTTAAACGACCCACTGGTAATGGTCCGTTTGTATGAAAATGTCTCAACTAATTTCGCACAAAATGACGGTTTAAGTGCCGTAGGATTATTATTTTTTGCGCATTTACAGTAGAGAGTAAAATGGACTAAACTGTAGCCAATTTGTAAGTATTTACTGGTACTGGAGTACATTTAGTTGTTTATGTCACAACGTATTTTATAAAGTAATAATCTCTAATGAATCTCGTAGTAAAATAATCGACATTTTGATTACATTATTGTTTGGCAACTTTATCTGTGCCGTTGTTGTGAACTCCTTCGTCAAATATTGCATCGTGTATGTATGTAAGTTGGTGTGTATGTGTGTGTGTCTAGTATCACAAGTGGGGAGCTAGTGGATTTGAAACAACTTGCTAACTTTAGGCGAGTTAATCAACGCGTGAACCACACTTGTAAGCCTCGGGGACTTGGCTCACATAAGATGGCTGTGCAGCTTACAATCTGCATTTTTTTACGTTAAAAATATAGTAAGTATATAAATGCCTGACTGTTCAGAGTTCAAAATACCTCAAGAAGCATTGGATACGTGTATCTATTCTAGCAGCTCCCTGAGTTCTAACAAAAAATGGTAAGTATGTCCTTGTAATTTGTCCATCGTCGTGAGACTTAATTTATAATGTAGGTGCTAAGTCTTGAAAGCCTGCAAATAGATACAAATATGTCAACAACTAAGCCATCAACCTAAAAAAACAGTACTTGTAAGCTTAAAAAATGGTCTAATGCTAATGCCACGGTCGACGTGTCGACATAAAACATCATAAGTTCGTATCAGAGTGGCAAACTGTAGCGTTATATTTATTTTTGCTATTGTATGTAATAATACTGTAACTTGACTATCTTAGTCCCCTGGCTGCGCTTTCTCTCCGTCAATGTATTTATACAAGTTGTATTATTGCTCTGCGGCGGGCGTTTTGTACCGAGCTGTAGCAGTCAGAATGCACTGCACAATAAACATAGTATAATATAATGAGTAGTTTTAGAAATGTGGGAAATGAGAAAAATATATTGTACTTGAACAATGTAATGTGTTCACTTTGTTTACGTCATTGTTTTGTGGTGCATTATTTTGGTGGTTACATCATTTTGGTTGTTGTTTGTTGTGTTATATTTTTGTTTTTAAATTGAGCTGTTTCTAGAACAGGCTTTTGTCCGTATTGCTAACGCTATTTTTGTCTAATTCAGCAAAGTAGAATACAATTGTGTTTAAGGAAAAAAATCTATTTAAGTATTCAAAACTAACTCAGCAAGAGTAGGTATAATGTAAGTTAGAAGTAGTGTAAGTTACAGCCATCCATTAATCACCCGCTGCAAGAAGGCAGCCTCCCCACTGCTGGCCACTGACGGTCGTAAACGCTCGTTATTCTGCCGCAAACAATAACACAGCTTAGCCTGATCAAGTTTAATAAGTGTTTACCGCCAGATCAGTACTTGACTGAATAATATTTTAACTTACTTGTATTAAAATACGATTAATTTCAAATGTATCTTTGCTGATTTGATAATTTAATTGTGATAGTCGAGTCTTGCTAAACGGTTAGTAAGGTAAGGAACCAACCCAAGGTAAGGAAGGTTTTTCAATATTTTCAAATACATTGCCAATTAAAGTAACTGCCTAAAATTGAAAAAAAAAACGTCACCGTCCCTAAAATCTAAACAATATTAAAAAGCTATTTATTGTTCAGCAAGTACTAGTGCGCTCAGAGTGTCCCCCCCTGTCCCCCCGGCCCCGCTTCCCCTTCCGCCCCCGTCCCGTGCCTGACAGCTTATTACCATGCCACTGACTGCGCCGTGTCAGCTGCACGAACTTATAAAGGGCATGGAAGTGGCATGAAGGAAATAATGAATAATTACATCACAATTATTGCCAATACTCTCAAAAATAGATGATCGGATCAAATCTGATTGGCACATTTTGTTCACGAAGCTCTCCACGAAGCAAAAGATGGTAGCAGGGATGTCGCAGCTCGATCGCAGCGACCATAATATTTTTTCATCGCGAATACTGGATTATCTCATCGTTTGTTTGTAAATTGCGTCCGCGCACTCTGCGCGACATTATTTTGCCTGTACATTACGTCCGCGCATCAGGTTTTAAAGCCCGTACAAATCAAATTTAAAAATTTCATTTCGAACTTAAAATTATAGTATAGCGTCACGTTTTGACTTTCACCTAAGAAAATTAACTTTATATCAAAATATAGGACAAAGTATAAAACGTGAACTAAACAAAGGGATTTTATTCCACGAACCCTGCAGCAAGAACAGCGCTGTCAAGTTTCTTTGTAAGAACTCTGTAGCATACAAGGGGTATTTAGCGGGTTGTCGTATAGCGTATAGCGGGTAGGGTATAACGTGACAGTTACAGCTTAAAAATATGACGCGAAGAGGATGGTAATTACAATCAGATTAATTAACTGCAAGAATGAATTATAAAGGATGCAATACGATAGCCAATCCATGTTTTATAATGTTGAGTATATTTTAGTGTCATTTATGTTGTATTTTAAATAAAATAAAATATTTTATTTATTTATTTTATTTTTGTTGTATTTTTTGTTTTTACCTAGGTATGTGTCATCTTTATTTCCCTTTACTTGCCTAGCTTGAGTTTACTTGCCTAGCTTGAGTTTACTTGCCTAGCTTGAGTTTACTTGCCTAGCTCCTGCTTGTGTATCATTTAAAAAAAACTCATCATACTACACTATGAGACAACATACAATGTTATGTAATTATGCCCACTATTTGGAAATAAAATCGTCTTTCAGACACGAAAATATTCGTAGTATCTTTCGTACTTTAATTGCTTGGTGGCTGAGTGATTGTCAAAATTATGGTACTTACATGCCCACGTAGTTTATGTATAAAAAAACAGGGTTTCTGTACAAATGCGTCACATCCAGTGTGCTAGTATCAGCGGCGCCGGTCGTGGATTTATTGCGCTAATCATACCCCCGCTGATTCATTGAGGCGCTCGCTTGACGCCGTCATAACTTGTATACAACACTGCGAATAAATCACTGTTTCGTTACCTATGGACGTATTATAATATAGCAAAAAAATCTTATTTTCGTACATGGGACGTTTTATTCCATTGGTACTGAATTGCTCTCCTCTATCAAGGAATTATAACTGTTTTTCTATTCTCGCTATTCTCTTAAATATTTGACTTATAATTGCATTAAGCTGAAAATATTCACTAAAAAATCTACGTGATATCTTAACGGCATACAAAAAATACAAATATAAAATGTGTAAAAAATATTAAGCTGTCAGTAAAATGGTTTCTCTAAAACATCCTATTTTCCAAAATAAACATTGCATAACATGGTATAATTGGAACGCAGGAAGAATGTTCTCGATCGTCCCCGTTCATTGATAACAAGGACATGCAGCCATCCTGTACAGGTCAGAGACGATGCCGGGGCAGATGGACAAGTATCCAATCATCTACGAAGAATATAATAAAAATGAAACCTTTATTGGTCTATTAACTTACATCAAATCAACTCCTGTGTTTGATTTGTTTTACATCAAACAGTCAGGCGTTCAACCAATAGGTCTAATGAAACTACACGCTCACAAGTGACACTCTGTCACTGTCTGTCTGTGAAGTGTAACATAACCAGCTCTGAAAAAACTTGCTCTCAAACTAGGCCACCAAAAAATACCGTAACCGACAGATATACATTTTCATGGCTGTTTTACCCATACCGGTAACCGATCTCCCATAATTTTCCGTATTCAACATGGGATTCCAAAGTAACTTATTTACATGGAATGGGTTTGCGTTTGACCATAATTCGCCTGATGATATTCAATGCTGGTAGGTAGGATATAATGTTTAGTTCCACACAATAGCATGATGTTTGACATCTGTGGCTGTCTGTTCCGCGCTAGTATCCGGGTCAATGGGCGGGTGATCCGGAGTGGAAGTGTCAGTCGACTTGGAACTTGTAATTGGTTCGCAGAGTCGCGTCATTAAAGGTGCAGCACTTGTACTCATATCAGTGTTATTTCCTCAAACTAGAAGTATATTTACGGATATTATTATTGAATAGCTTTGGAACACTTACCAAAAGCTGTGTTTTCTGCGAACTACAATCCAGGGGTTTTCAAATCTAGAGTTAATAGGTATCTTCTAGGTAAACGTGTTACACCCTAGGTTGCAGCGATGCTTAACATCAGACAGGCAGTAGTCAAACGTAATCCTATCCCAGGTAAAAAAAAATTAATTACTTTTTGAGAAAAGAATTTTGATTTTTCCAAATTGTTGCCAAATATAAATAGCTGAATGGCGCGTAATATCAGCTACTTCCGAGCAAACGTGGCAGCAACATCATAGACTAGAAAATGTGTTTTGAAGTCGGAACTTTAGTGATAAGTATTATAGGTGCAACGCCAAGGGGATCCTATACCAAGCGCCGATCTACCGTGACACCAAAATGAACCCGTCCGGACGTTTTACTTATTCTAATGACCGTTCTATTTGACGGAGTGGGATAAATTATAGTTAATAGTGTTGTTAGTTATAATGTGTTTTGTAATTAATATGACCCAAATTGTTCGGGATTAATGTTTCTCTTGTCAGTATATTGTTTATGTAATCTGATCAGACTTAGACAATACTATGGCGTGAAGAGTATACGATATGTTCCCGTAGGGTTTCAGACTCATATTAAATAAGCGGTTTCATCATGTGTGACTAAATTGATATGCTTGAAATTTGGTATGGAGATAGACTAGACCTTGAATTAACTACTACTACTACTTTTCTATTATTTAGTTGAGACGAGTATTACTACGGGACGCTGCTAGTTATTAAATAAATGAAAATAAAGTACTTAACCATCTCCACTCACACATAGAGAATGTAGGAACATCGCAGGCCCGACCAGACTCACGTTTTTACTAATAAACTAAAACAAACTGTTGGAAACTCACCTTTCATTTCCGAGTCCATTTGATACTTCATATATTGTGCGTCGGACGCGGACTGGCGCATTCCGGGCGACTCGCTGACCTTCTCAGGGGCCTGGTACTTCACGAACACGATGTATAATACCATCAACATGATTTGAAACAACATCAGAGGCATATACTTGATGTGAGCCTTCAGTTTCTCCTTCGTACATTTCATCTTGGCTTCTACGGGAGCGTCCTGAAACGATATAAAGCTAACATGTAATGTAGGCGTACTGACTGGTGGAACAGTGAGCTGATGAAGAATTTTGCAAAGATTGGTCGATCTTTTTTTAGTTATCATATTCAGTGGTGACATTTTAAACACTAACACTTTCTTACGGATCTAATTTGGCTGATTTTAATTTTGAGGTCCTATTAGTTTAGTACCTATATTAGAATTAATACATAGCAGAAAATTCTGTCACTTCGTGCCAGGACGTAGCAAAGTATTAAGAGATTAAAATAATCGGATGTAAGAGCAACGACGGCACAGAATACAGCTGCACAGCGATCATAGCTTGTAGTTATTTATACAACTCGATACACATCATACACGGACTCGGACACGTAAATGGAAACATATGTAACTTCTTGGGTCAGATTACTAATTGGTTTGATTGATATCAACGCGTACAAATACCACATGCACCGGAATCAAATGATTATACCAAACACCACAAATTAGTGCATATAGATTTATTTGTATTTCTCTTTCAACTTGTTGTATACAGTTGTATACATAGATCACAGACCAATAAGAGATACACATAGATTACTAGCGTCATTTGAAACTTGACTGGCAACTTCATATTTCTGTCAAAAAGGTTCATAGTTTGATTCACAGAAAAATGACTAAGCAGGCCGATTGATCTTTATTTTCACTGAGGTTTACTAAAAATGTTAATTATATATATTTTTTTTTTTAACTTTAACGGGTTTGCACTTGACCATAGTTTACCTGATAGCAAGATATTTGATCAAAAATAGGTGTACTATAGTAATTTAATACTGCCAGCATACTTAGAAATAGTACTTCGCTTTCAAACGTAGGTAGCAACAAGTAATAAACAAGCCAATAAGCAACAGTAGTTTTATTCGAAATTCTCTTTGTAAGAATAGATAAATACAAGTACCTATATAATACAGTGATTCTCCACGAAATGGTGAAACAATCTTATTTAGATAGCATCTAGTGCTTGTTAATCCCTGATAACCCCACCAAGAGCAGTTATGTAATAGTTATGTAATGGTAATGATTTTACAACGTATGAGGTAGTTGTGATAACTCTTGTGTACATTTTCAGATAAATTTCCTCGGCAGTTTAGTGGCGCTCGAAGTTCGTGGTTTTATAGTATCAAAACAAAAACGAGTGCAGCACGAGCGTAACAAATAGTAAATCCAGCATAAAATGTGTTGCTTGGTGCTTTATTGTGTACAATAAAGATAAACATTTAATTTGATATTTGAGCTGCAGTGAAAGTATCTACTTTTGTTAATCCATAAAGCGCCCGTAGCTCAGCTAGCGGAGGCAATGGCATGCGATTACCAATGTTATGCAAAGGTCGACGCGGTCACTCCTTGGGTGACCGAAAAGTGGCATTACATTTGGGCGCTTCCGTGAATCAGATGACACGTTAAATAGTAGGTCCCGGCTGTTTGTCTAGTACGGCAGTCGTTAAGCCATGTCAGAGGCCCTTAGGGTGGCTTGATAAATTCTCGACACCAGAGTTGGCCACTCTCATTCGATAAGAAGAAAAATCGAGTTTAATCTTCTCAATTGTGGCACCAATGTCACGGTCAAACAGCGTATCCGGGCATTTCTGATAGCGGTGATTTCATTTGAAAAATCGCTATGGATTGAGTGCACGTTAAATGGATGAAAATTTTAAATTTAACGCTCGCTGAGCTCTCATTGAATTCACGGCTTGATGTTTGAACGCGGCGGCGCTGAGTTACTGGGAATTGCTGGATGTTTTATGAACTACTAAGAAATATGCGATATACTACACGAGACTACCTATTCAATAAACTTGCTTGGATGCAATAATTAATTATTTTGTTCGCGATAGCCTGTTGTTTGAAAAAAATTTCGACATGGCTGATAATCTGCTCATCAAAAAATATCTATGTATCTGTGTTTTTGGTGTTGCAACTTCATGAAGATGTACCCTTGTGATAAGATTTTTTTTATTTAATGTTCTGTAGTTGTGTTAACTATGTTTTGAAAAATGGTATCGGCTGGTTGAAATATATTTAGTTATTTCTTAGTTGGTGCAACCTTAACTATGAATGATGAAAGAAAGTGTCCAATTTCTTTAACTACATTAGATTTTTCATTCATTATACTTTAACTGTAGATGACATTGAGAGTGTACGCCTCCGTAATTCAGAGCGACGTCAGGGGATTTTAAGGTTACAAAGTTATTAATAACAAAATAAATGGCCATAAAATACGTTGAATAAGGTCTGTAGGAGGACACACTGACAAAAGTTAATCAAGAAAATTGATGACAAAACGGAGTGGGAACCAATTTACAGCTCGAGGGGATACTAACAAAATATTATCGCCAAGTAAGGGAGCTTGTGAATTTGATTTTGGGTCTGGATTAAATAAAACTTAACTGGATTCTGTTTACTTGTAATGATTGTGAAGTACCGTTAGCAATTCTTCACTTTTTATCGTAAAAAACATGTTTCCCACGAGATGAAATTATAATAATTTAATTTATAAAATTAAATCAATTCATACTAATTGGTAGAATTTTCAGAAGTATGTTAAGCCCTAAATATAACAAAATTTTGTAAATAGCCATCCAGCGTGGTAATGCGGTCAGTATGCTGGCCACGCTGCCCTCTGGTAGTGGGCTGGAGCACTTAGATTATCTTCAGGCTTTTCTAAAGATTTTCTAAGTGCCCCTTTTTTGTAGTAGTTAGAAGTAGTATGTATAGTTTTTCTTCCCTTGTTTTTATATTTTATTATTGTAAATAAAGTTTTTTATTATTTTTTTAATAGAAGAAGCCATAATGTACTTAAAAATAGCCATACAATCTATAAGGAAATGCTTTTCTGATGGACGAATTTATACAAATATTATTTTTAAGGCAAAATAATTTCGTTCTTTGCTTCTCTTCTTTTCAAAAATCTTTTCATATTTAAAAAAAAATGTTGTACTTATGTAGTAACCCCTTGAAAATGAATAGAGGGGACGGATGTGACCTTTGTCTGCTGAAATGGAAGGGTTGGTGTACTTGTTGCTTTGTTTTTACTAACTGATTTACAGGCAGGGGCTTTGTACAACATGGGATGTGTTACATATAAGAGAGTGATCGTGTTTGTTCCATATACATGCATATATGTACGAGCTAGAAAGAAATTAAATTAAAAACAAGTTTAAAAATAATCTGGATTGAGATTTAAAATGGATCGAGATGAGAATGATTGATCAATACCTAATTAGGTAATGAAGGAATAATAAGATAAATAATAAGATAAAAATAATAAGATCCAACATTTTTTTTAATAAAATGACTTTGAATCTATTTTTTTAAAGTTATTTGAAAAAAGTTCAAAGGCAAGGTAAATTGACAAAAGAAACATTTTTCTGTTACCTACCACGATCATGATTGTGTCAAATTAGTTGCAGGAAGATTCCAAGTGTCCAACCCCGACCAGCTCCGAGCTCCGACCACGTCCGCTCCGCACACTCTCCACAGCACACTTGCCGCGCCCACACGAGCCCCCAACTCACTCGCGATGTCAACAAACATTTTATCAAATCGTGTCACACTGCAAACGAGACGTAATTGTGATGTGACGACTCGTGCCTTCCTTACCCACGACTGTTTTTCATGACCAGTTAGCGACGATTTGTGACGTATTAGAAAAACGAGCCTTCGGTCGTCTTTTAAAACGAAACCCACACACTTGAAACTGTCGATATGCACAGAAAATTAACAAAAAAAAACAATAATAATTGACCTCCTAGGCGTGTACGTACGCCTATGACGTATCTCAGCTATTTATCCCGTATGTAGCTCGCGAAACCAAATTTACTTTAAACCGTGCGGCGGCAAAGCGCGCGTGGCGCAGCTGAGTCGCTTGCGCTTGTGATCGATCACCGCATGTTCGAGGCCGGTCTCGATGGCTGCGGACGGCCGACGAACGACCAACATTTTCTTCATCTACCGTCTTTTGGCAATTTTCTTACTTTAAATAAGGAGTTTTTTTTAAGAATGGCAATGTTTGATTAAAGCTTACAGCATTTATATATTTTAGAATGCGACATATTATGTAAACGTAGAGTTTTCTATGTACCTAATAAAAATATTTGAAAAATAATTTGAACTTACTAACGTATTTAGATTATGCATAACAAAAATAGATGTACCTACATGAGATACTGTATGTTGTTATAATGATTACTGAGAAATAGAGATTATTTGAAAGTGAAAACACTGTAAGCTGCTTTTTTGAACTAACTGAATGCAACTGACCGTGTTGGACCGGTTTTTCTATTTTTTTTCCCTGTGTCTTCAAGACCTTTTTTCATATGTTGTGATAAATTTATTAGTGCTCTAACCGGAGTGGTGTCGAGCCTAGTGACGTATCAATATTACCATATATATAGTCGTCCTAGTATATATGTATGTATTTCCGTCTATGTATGGCCACAGTATGGCGAATCTTAACTATTTCTATTATGATCCCATTTGTGGCTTGTGAAGCCAAATTTCTTCATAAACAATAAGAAAAATATCTCTTTTTATTATAAGGAATAGGACTAGACAGACAGTCCAATGTAATCACTGCAGACATCGACTGCCATTTGAGTTGTAAACAAACCAATTTTCCATGATGCATGCATTATTGATTGCAAGTGCAAGGGCGGCTGCTAAATGCATGATAATTGTCTCGATTTCTATATACTCACATTATATACATATAGGTATAGGATGCGTTCTTCGCTATACACTAGCATTCTTAGAATGCATCTAACTTGAACCTTAAGTGGTATGTAGCTTGACACTAATATTGTGCTAGGTCACGGTCAATATGCTATTAAGATTGCTTGATGATATGACATATTGAACGTAAACAAGTTATTACTTTCTATTTTGGAATAATATTACAAAAGTATCATATAATAAACGTCCAGTAAGTTTCTTTTTCTTATTCAAAAACTTGTGATAAGAAGTATGTTATTAAAAGTTAAAGTTGCATAAAAAGCCAAAGCGGGCGTTGTAAGTGTTCATAAAGGACAATGTCTGCTTACCATCAGGTGTTTTGCTTTTTGACCATTTATTGTGCAAAAAAATCATAGGCAGTTGACCAACATTACACCAAAAGTAAACAACAACATCTCACATCAACAGAAATGTTAATCAGGCATCTGATTTTAACTAACAAATCAGTCCTAATCCGGTTAAAATGTCCAACACTGCCAATAAGGCCCGATACCGGGTTTAAATAAAGTCCTTAGTGAAGTCACGTAGGCCTCAACTGGAAACAAGCAGATGATTCTAAAGCCGGGTAGAATGCGCCGGACGAGCACGTGACGCAAGGGAGGGTTGATATGCACTGACTACTTCATAAGAAAACTATTTCGACTTTACAGTAGTTCAATCTATATGACTGGGGCCACAATGTTTGTTTGTGCGAATATCGCTTTAGGTGACCTACTAGTTAAAAATCTGACTGACTGTGTACTGTAAAACAAAATATGTAGTTACTAAACACATGTACAGACATTTTAAAAGAAATCGACTAGTTCATACATATTTTACTAAAACTGATCTATGAAATCTAGTATTGGTTTAACATGAATTGTATTCCTCATTATTGAGGGTCATGGCCTAACACTATTAGATAAAATATACCCCATAGTGCGATTTAGTCTTAGATTTAGTCTTCTACCATTAACGTCCTCCTAATTTCCTATTGTGGGAGCGGCGGAGTCGGGGGTAGGCACGATGGTGCAGCCAACTCGATCGGTCCGAGGAATATCACCTATACATACTAGTTGTAGTATATTTGGTACAAAACACATAAAAAGATATAGTTTTATGAAAATTTAGCAGTTATGTGGGTGTAATTAATTTCATTTAAGATGAAACTACAAAGAAAAATCTAAAACTATTGTTTAAAACCTATCGTGAATTGTATACTATGTTTGTGCAAAATCTTCTGGAAGAACGTAGTCATTACTGTGTCAAAAATGTATAATCCGCACTTTGTTCCATATGTCCGCTACCCCAGTAGGCCTCCTGCCAGCACGAGCAGCAGCCGCCTCTCCCCGGACGTGCTGATATAATTCCACGCGCTAGGCTTACTTTACTTGACAAAATGGTTGCTCCCAAACTTCTCACATTTTGTTGTTTTCCGTACGTGTTTTGCACATTAAGTCCAAACAAAGTTTACTTTAGGCATAATGATAATGACTGGTCCTGTGCAGAAACGTGACTCGCGTCACGGAAACGGAAGATTTTTAGCCGTTTTAAAAACAAAACGATAATTTTCGCGAGCTTGCTGAAAAGCCTAAAGGACTGTTGTACGAGAGAGACCGAGCAAGAAGGCAAGCTCAACAATACAACACAGAATACACAGTGAAACGTTACTTACAATATTCTTTTGCTTTTTTTTCTACAATGCTGTCATTTATTTATCAAATATGAATTGATTGATCGGAACAAAATTACTAAATACGCTGCGGCATTCTTATTCAAGACATTTCAAGCCGCAGGGCGTCGTTAGTTACTCGTGTTATATAAGATTATTTACTCGTACTTGCTGGGACCAAAATAAACTATTGTCACATAATATTATGTTGACGCCACGTACGTAGTACGTCGTGTCGTGACAGATCTAATAAATACTCGGTAATTGACACACCCTAACAAGTATTTACTATGCTATCAAATCTAATACATTAGCACATCAGCAGCTAATTTATTTAAGGATAGTTGGCTGAAGATTTGAATATTTAGGAGAAAAAAAACATTTGAGCTATGACGCTGCTGATGCTCTTTATTCTGATAAATATTAATAATGAGTCAAATGTATGTCGACAGTTAATTAGAGGACGCGGTTTTATGAGTTATTTGTCAAGTGCTGAACCACAGAGTGGCTGTTTCACTTGCCTCATCTATACTATACCAATATTATAAAACTGACGAGTTTGTTTGTTTGAACGCGCTAATCTCAGGAACTACTGGTGCGAATTGAAAAAATATTTTTGTGTTGAATATAACATTTATCGAGGAAGGTTTTAGACTATATAGCATCACGCTGCAACTAATAGGAGCGACGAAACAATTAAAAATGTGGAAGAAACGGGGAAAATTATTCATCTTTGAGGGCTTCCGTTGCGTGCGCTGCAAAAACGGGTGAAGTCGTGGGTAACAGCTATAATTTATAAAGCTGAAGAGGTTGTTTGCTAAAATAAAGCTATATAACATCACGCTGCAACTAATAGGAGCAACGAAACAATAAAAATGTGGAAAAAAAACGGGGAAAATTATTCATCTTTGAGAGCTTCAGGCTGTGTGGTCGCTGAGAGCTTCCGTTGCGTGCGCTGCGAAAACGGGTGAAGTCGTCGGTAACAGCAATAATTTATAATGCTGAAGAGTTTGTTTGCCAAAACAAATATGGTGCCCAAAATAAATATTCCACGCGGACGAAGTCGCGAGCACAGCTAGTTTTTCAATAAAAGTTTAAGTTAAATGATATGGTTTTTGTATAATACCCATGTACTTTTTAATAACACCTATTGGCCTCCACCAAAACCCGTCATCCTGCGTTCACAGCAGTAGTCGTGTCGTGACGGATCTAATAAAGTCTGCTAATTGATCCGCCATGGCGGGTCGAGCGGGCGCGCTCCGTCGGCCGCGGGGACACAAACATGGGCTGTGGCCAGGAGCGTGGCTAGTGCGGGATATTCTATGGAAAATACTTTGAAAATGGTTTAGATACGCATATGTACATTGTAGTTAAAATCTGAAAACAAATCGGTCAATCTCAATTAATATGAGGGTTGTTGGTAATACTTATAACTTTTTTTTCACATAGAACACACAAGAATCTCATTAAATAAAAATGTAAAACGTTTGCGTGAATTCGCTTAATAGCGTCAGTCGATTTTGTCATAAAATGCGCGGTCATTTATCTTAATAAAGTTTATAAAAAACCATAAAAACATTAACGCAACTCAGTGTTATCAAATAAATGTGATTAATAAGTGTTGATTTATGATTTTTGTAAGAGCCCCAGAACTAAATGAAGTGGTTTAAACTTTATGACATCACCTACACGCACATATATGACTGTCAATCCTCTCCTGCATAATATTAGTAAGAAAGTAACATAAACTATTAGTTCGTGGACTCAACACGTCCTGAGGATGCCTCGTGGAGAAGCGATACACGTGGCGACGAGAATATCTTGCCGAAGGAGAACTACAAAACTTGAAGACACAGAGTGCGGTGTTAGTATGATCTTAAGAGCCACGAAGGACACTTTGGTTAGGAAGAGAGGTGTAGCGGGGGTATAAAGAGCACAACTAAAAACCACCAAGTTTGTTCTTTGAAAACGGTTAAGGGTTTTTGAGAGTTTCATTGTTAAAATTTTCAAATATCTCCAAAGCATGGTCACCTCAACAAACATTGTTACGTGCATAACTCGAACAAAACAGTTTTGTTGACTCGCCGGCAGCGTGACGATTTGCAAATTGTTATGTAAACTCCATACCGGGAATACCTACAGCCTGCATATAGCAGGTGTGTTTGACAATGCTTCCCCTCAACTTGGCAACGTTTCTATGTGGATGCAATTATTAATTAAAATATTATATACTAATGTTCGATGTCAGGTACAATGTTATCTGCACAATTGCACATCTAGAAATATGGACATTTAGAACGAATATTTATCGGATGTTCCGTATTTATGGAATAACTTATAAAATAAAATAAAATAATAAAAATGCATTTATTTCTATTACTCATTAAGGAATAGGTACAAAATAAGTAGGTAATGTAGATTATATTGAGAACCATTTTATGCTTTATGACATATTATACAATGTGCATTTGAGAATTTATATAATATTCGTATACTTACAAGTTTTTGTTTAAGTTAAGGTAAGTACAAAAATTTAGATTTTATTGATATCAGACATTATTTACCAGCACAGTAATTTTTTTTTAATTTATCAGCAAAGATCATAATATTTACAATGTGCACACCAGAATTTTATTTATACAATTTTCAAAATTTTGATTTTATTATATTAGATACATATTTATTTACCAAAAAGTACATCTATTTTTAAGTTTACTATCAAAGTACATGTATATAGTGTGATACACAAGTATAGGTAACTAAGTAAATACAATACTTCTGATTTTATTATGACACACATTAGACAATAAGATTTTTTATATCTTAATTCTGCATTCCGATTATATTTTCTTAACAATGTACAAATGCATTTTAACACAACTATGATAATCATATGAGTAACCATTTATTTTATGGTAGTAAAAGTTTTGTAAGAAGTACTTCATTTTGGTTTGTATGTTTTATATGGAATAAATATAAGAAATATACAAATGATAACTTTACAATTGCAAAATATTATAAAAACTAAAGAGAAAGTAGACTAAATGATGCACATACACTATTTATCTGGTATATTTTACCCACAATGCTTAAATATGTTAATATTACCAATTTATTTTTGAATGTTACAGTTGTAGGGTATGGAAAGATAGATAAACTAATATAATGAAATACATGATAATATACATTTAAATATGAACTTACGACCTAAGTACAAATTTAATTATAACTAAGTACAATTCCAAAAACACAAATAAAATAAAATTTAAAGGTAGGTACTGTTTAATATCTGTGAGTAATAGTCGCTGGAATAGCGTAGGCCTCCCCCAGACACTGTATCACTGATGACAGTCAGGGCACATTTTTAAGTTCAATGTTATTGTGCGCCTGGCGGGTGTTGGTCTACTCCTCCACGGTGACCAGCCGGCTTGGAGGAAGATTATTTTTAATTAGTTTTTAGGGTTCCGTACCTCAAAAGGAAAAAACGGAACCCTTATAGGATCACTTTGTTTTCCGTCTGTCCGTCCGTCCGTCCGTCTGTCAAGACCCTTTTTCTCAGGAACGCGTAGAGGTATGAAGCTGAAATTTATATCAATTACTCAGGTCTACTGTCCCTTGAAGCTGTGAAAAAATCAAACTTCTAAGCCAACGCAATCAAAAGATACAGCCATTTATGCCGCAAATTTTCGACACTTGCAAGGGAATCAAAACCTACAGGGTGCTTCCCGTGAACTCAGAATCTTGAAATTTGGTACGAAGCAACGTCTTATAGCATAGATAAAGGAAAAATTACGAAAACCATAAATTTTTAGTTACATCACAAAATATTTTTTTTTTTTAATAATCTTTGAACGAACTTTGTAAACCTTGCAGGTTTGTACGGAACCCTCGGTGCGCGAGTCCGACTCGCACTTGGCCGGTTTTTTGAACTGGTTCTTATTTCTTTGCCGGTTCCTGGGCTATGTGTTTCCGTTTGCTTTGGTGATGATATCTTGGCACCAGATATATATGAGGTTATGTCATTTGTAGGTTTGTTTTTCTTGGTCTGGTGTATGTACTTCTAATCTTTATTTTGTTCTTGTTGCTCTGGCGTCTTGGAATGTTTTCTTTTGTTGCTATTTGCTGTGGATTTTTGGTTACGTGACGTTGAATATGTGTGATGTTTACTCAGTGTAACTATTTTATCATATTTTAAAACCGCGTTTATTCCCTGATCCTTCATCTTCTTTAGGTCATCTTGTAGTGATTTTCTTTTCTCTAGAACTTTCGGTGGGTAATCTTCTTTGATGTACCATGTTTGATCGTTATTTTTGTTTTTGTTTTGTAGTATGGTAACTTTTTATCCAAATGTACCTAGTTAAAGTTACTCTTATGGGTCTTGTCTTATTGTTATTTTGGCCTATTCGGCCCACGTACTCCAAGTCTCGCTTTTCACACCTAACCCCTAATTCTGTGACAATGTTTACTACTAAATTTTCCAAATCTGTGTTACTGCGTTCATTCTCAGGTATGCCAAAAAATATTAAATTTCTGCTCCTAAGTCTTCTATCGAATTCATCCAGTCTTCTTTCGTGTGTTTCTTGAGTTTCTTGTATAGTTCTGAGGTCTTTCCTTACTGTTTTAAATTCATCGTCTATTTTCTTAAATAAGTCCTGTCTTCTACATTTTTTGAATTGTTTTGACCGTCCTCATTAATTTGTACTCTCAAGTTCTGAAGCATTTGCATCATATTGAATTGTTCTGACACATTGACTTTATTAAAAACTTTTTGTGAAAAATTGGTACAAAAATGTCCTTTAAAGTAGTCAAAAATAATTTTAATGGCAAAATAGGGTGCTTATTATGTCCAAATATATTAATTTGCGATGTTTTTAAAATTTAAATAGCAAAAAATCAGATTGGTATGATTGGGATTCGATCCACCTTCGTAGTATTCCGGCGGTTTTACAGTCGTGCCTTGCGCCACTACGCTACCGCAGCTCTTGACAATTGATTCTAATTTAACAGGCGTCTTATTAACTTATTTTTATTCCTTTGCTGATTGAAAGTGGGTAGTATTTTATTGTCATTGATTTGCAGGACTGACCGTAGAATAAAACCACAATAAAGTGTCTATTGTTTTCACTGTTTTTGGATTTATTTCACTAGTTTTTCTATTTTAGTTTTATTTTTATGCACTATTGGTTCACTGTACTGTTTCCACGGGATATTTTAGTGTCAATTCTGTCCAAATAATTGTTTTTGGGTCCTTATTTGTATGACTTATGTTGTCTACCAAATTCACAAATATCTTTTTATAGCACTGTTTTAATGTCTTGTCTACACAATATAATGTTTATTATCACTTTTTACACTATACAACACTATTTGCGCTCTAATTAGTCCACTATTTTTATTTTTGCGATATATTTGACGAAGAGCTGATGTTTACATGTCGCGCCCTCTACCGGAGCTCTTGAATAACTTACACATGGAAATTTGATGGTAACTTCAGTAGACTTGTGCAGTCAAGTACAAACACACTCAAAGCCAGCTCAATAGAATCCTAATCTAATGAACATAAAAGCGTAGAATTCTTTTGAACTTTCCCTCCTCACGTCATACAAACGTTCACCACTATTTAAATCCTTTAGAAATGTTGCTAGTATTATCTATCTATTTTCACAAAAAGCTTCGCTCCGCAATTTCCATGTCATTTTCTCTATGGAGCTCGTAAAGTTTCTCATAAATTACTAAAAAGTGTGTTTCCAAGCGCAGCTCCGCAGCGGAGATATTTCTTGGAAGATTGTTTTAGCAATGACCCGCACACGCCGACACACCGCCCGGTAACAGCCAGGATATATACAGCTTCACTTTAGACCTGGTTAGTTTTTTACAATTTAAAATTAAAGCTATTAATTACACAAAAATGAGAACCAAGTGTCAGCCTTGGTTTAAAGCCAGTTCCAACCCAGTACGGGCACCACAATTTTAATTCTACTACTCAAATCTTTTAGTACTGAAAATATACCGATTTTTAGAGATGTATTAAATAAAATAAATAAATATTTCAGGACATATCACACAGCGCCATCTAGCCCCATACTAAGCTTATTGTTTCTATTTTCTCTCTTCATACTCGTATGTTTAGGATCCAGATACAAAGCTCTCCTCAACTGAGCCGGCTATTATTATCTAGTTATATAGGATTACGCGCATAGATACAGCTTCACATAAGTTATGTACCTATATTATACTACAACAAATTCAGGGTTTAAAACAAAAAATTAAATTTAGATAAACAGACAAGCAGAGACACAGATAAACAGACAAAATTCCTAGAAATTGCTGGAACGAGTTCTGTTATCAATTCTTAATATATCCAAACATTTTTAAAAATCTTTAATGTTCACACTTTCTTCAGATTTATTATATTGTTTGTGTTAGCGACGCACATATGTTTGTACTTGTTTTTAGTTGCTTATATTGTTTATTTGTAATGGGCTACAACTGTTAAAAAACCTAATAAGTATGCTTGGTCCTAACAGTTGTAGCCTAAATAATTTATCGTTGTTAAGTCACGTCACTGACAGTTGTTTTTTGACGTGGCGCCACTGCAGCACATCTTGTCTGTCTTCTTGTAAAAATGTAAAAATCGCCTACACGTTCTCCGGAAATAATTAAATTAAAATGTGAAATAGTTGCTAAATCAATACAGAAGTTAAACCAGAACTCGTAGAATTTCATTTGAAGCCCACAACAAGCTCCAGTTTGTATAGATACAACATATCTAGATGAAGTAATCAGTGTGTAGTTGTATGCGGGTGGATAATAAGAGTTCTCGTGACGAAGCTTGCCTTGCAGCGCGCGGAACACTTGAGCTTTGAACCGACACATTATTATATCTATTACTTATGTGCAGTTTCTTTTGTAATACACAGGTTTGGACCTAGTTAACTTGGACCTTACTACAATATAACTATAAAAGAAGTCGGTTAACAACATTGAACAAAACAGAGCACTACTTTTAGGAATTGTAAGTAAATTTGTATGAGAGTGAAGCAACTCTAGAGTTCGGGTTTTCAACCCGTCCTGTTGACTGTTGTAGTTTGACACACAGTTGGTTGTTACAATTTATTTGTAGTCCAGTAATGTGACATTTACTTTTCCAACGAGTAATTAAAAACAGTAACCATAACTATGAAAGCATCTATTGTACTGCTTACTGACACATCGCTCCTTCCATCTACAAACTAGAGGTAGCTCTAAGTAGCGATGTCAAAGGAAAGCTTTTAAGGCGTGATATTGAATCTAAATGCATCGTTATAGTGAAGCCGTAAAGCGCATTAAACTTATGCAAAGACAAATTGCATCCCAGCAGCGTTGAGACGATGCCTTCTACGCCAATTTTAATATGAAACGTAGCAATATTGTGGGGCTTTCAAGCGATACAAGAGAAAACAAAGCAATACTAGGCATTAGCTATTGTTTGCATGGAGTTGTATCTAAGTCACCTTTACTATCAACAAGATCATTTTGGGAAATTATTTTATAATAATTAGTTCAAATGTAATATTTTCTCTATAATATCATATCTGTTATTATCATTGACTTCCTCGCGTATGGTTTTTTTATTTATTGTAACTGTCTGTCTTTGTTTTTGTTTGTACTGTTTGTTTTTAATATGTGCCAACAATCAAGAGTTTATCTATCTATATATCTGTCTTGTACTGAATTGTAAAATTTAAAATAATTTATTTACGGTTTTCAAAAGCAACCTAACCTTCAACCTCTGTGATTAAGAGCAGTATCATGTAGCGAGGTGACCTAGGGTCGCCCCTGCGGTGACCCCCGCCTGCGCCTTCAATAAACCGGATTATTCTGGAACCACATCTTAGCCTTTACTCTCATACAATATTTATGTGTGAAGAACACAGGATCTCGATTACTGCATGGAGCCGGGCCACGCTACCTGCAAGGGAGATAGAAGTACTTGGATATCCACACAATAAATGTGTGCAAGTTTCAAAGTGTTATCCTGAAGTTGTAGTGTTAAAATTCCTAATTAAATGTGTTTTTTCTTTACATGTATATATTTATTAATCAATTTATGATTAGACGTAGTAACTGAAATGAAATGTTAATTTAACGTCTGGTTGGAAATCAAATACTTATAATGTAATTAAAAACAATTCCAATTACTGAAACATTTTGAATGTTTTCTTTAACTGCACTAAAACTATATTAATCCCCAAACAAGTCATTCAAATAAAACCATTCATTGCTACAGAGATTCTAAGAAGTTAATCGCTCCGCTTAAAACAAACTTTTAATTTACTCAAAAATAACGCAAAGATTTTATTTAAACAAGATAGAGATTCTAATATGTTAATTATTTTCTTCTCTATAAATATATATCTGGCCGTTTTAGAGTTAAGACTTGTTTAAACAACAGCGATGTAGATTCTCAGCTAAATCACTATTCAAATAAGTCTCAGAGAAAACAGAGATATTGTAATTAGGCAGATATTTATCTCACAGAGTTTGAAATAGTCGCTGAAATTCAGAGAATATCGTACAAAAGGCTTCTCATTTTACTTTATCAGGAGTTGAAGGAGATTTATTTTTACAGAACCATGTGATACGGCTAATTGGAATTAATAAGCGAGGAAAATCATTGTCTTATCGCAGTATGATCGGGTGATAGCCTCATTCAGAACAATGGGTGTAAAAGACAAGCCCGTGGGGATAAAAAGGGAGAATATAACATTTCCCTGTTATCATGGGGCTGAGAGTGGGAATTAACGCTCGCGACGTGATCCGGGAAGTAAGGGCGGTATTAGACATTACGTCGTGTTGGCTGAGAGCGGCCTGAGAGGCGGTGTTTATGAGCTGGAGGATGGAGGGCAGGATTGACCGGGTTTGTGACCGCGAGCTGCTGCCCGGACAGATTCATGAGGCAGCCACAAAGTCACAATGTGCCAATACGTGATTACACTTGTTGACATTGTGTACATATTCAACTGAAATAGATTTTGTTGTGATGATGCATTAGTTCGACCATTCGAGCTACATTATGAAAAGACGTTACGTTATTGTATGTGTTTATACTTATATATACCAAAAGAATACCACCGCATTTTAAGGACATGATTATCACATTACGTCTTAGTATAGTATTTACTAATTTAAGAAAGCGATATCTTTTGTCATACGTTTGTAGATTTGTAGATTTTGATTACTAATCCATAGATTTATTACAGATTGATTTGCTATATAAATATTTATCACACCCATTTCATTGTAAATGCACATAATATTGCTCACAGAGTTGTATCACGAACACTTAAAAAAACAATTTCGTTACTCCTATCGACAGCCAAATGATAAAGTGCAAACCCACAACTAGATAAATACCATCAGTACAAGCTGTAAAACTACATTGCCCCCCCGCTCCACTACATTGCCCCCCCGCTCCACTACATTGCCCCCCCGCTCCACTACATTGCCCCCCGCTCCACTACATTGCCCCCCGCTCCACCGACTGTCAAAGAGGGCGTAAAAAATTAATCACTCGCCGAGCCTTATAAGTGCTGACTTAAGAGAGGGAAGCGATTAAATTTTCAGTAGCCAAAATGTAAGAGAAAGATTTGTTGAATTATTAAAATGAATACAAAGTGTTTTCAGCTAGGCGGTTGGAATTCAATATATCTTTTTGGTAAAACCTTTTTTATATATTTTTGTATATAATAAGTCGTTTGTAATACACTAAACAATCACACAATATGTACCTAAGTCTGTTTTCCATCCATCAAAATCTCAGATATCCACAAAATAAGATACATACCTAAGCTCGCAGACTTCATAAAGAACTATCGGTCTTATTACAGTGCGATATAATAATATTCTAATCGATAATAATGTTCGTATGTAAATATATCAAACTGGCAACAAAGGAAACCCAAAATGGTTGAAGCCTAGCAACCTCGGGCGATACTGAGTCCGGAATGCGTGCCATCAAATAAATAACTTATTGATAATAATATGTATATAGCAACTGAAATGTTGTTTTTAGTTATTTTTTTTTATGTACTAAAAAACAGATTTTTCTAATAAAATAATCTAAAAAGTTGTTCAGATAAACCACACAACTAGTGTTAATTTATACGTGCTTTAAACAGTTGAAAAGGTTACAAGAAGAACAGCATCCATAACAAAGCAGCAGCAATAAATTCAAGGAAACGAAAACACTGAATTATTGAGTCTGTCATTATTATTAACTTAGTAATATGTCAATAATTGAGAACCTCCAGTGAGTCGGCTCACTTGAAATATTGCAACCCTTTACCCCGGAGCGGGCTGTTTGACCCAATTTGTAAATAATGAAATCCTTAACAATCGTTCTCAATCCAATCAAATTGTGAATTACACCGATATAATTTGGAATTGGAGGAACAATGATGTAATAAGGAGATGCGTTTAATTCGACGTTTAATTGTAAATTGAGCGTTAGAAAGCTGAGTTGGAAAATCTAGCTGAAATGGTATGTGGTTAATATTTTCTGATTATTAGGAAATTACGTTTGTAACAATAAAATACCTCTTTGTGTATCAGATAATAAAACAAGTTTTTACATAAATATAATTTAATGTATTTCATCCGAAGGTTTTGTTCTCAATACCTCACGTGTCTATAAATCGAGAGATATCGTCGGTACTGAGGGATCGCACCCGGAATGGAAACTTGATGCAGGCAGCGCTGGAAATACCTATTATTCACAATCATTTGATTCTGAAACATTCCATTGATTTCGTTCAGTTGTAAAAGTTGGTCGACTATTTGCTGGTTAACTTTGTCTTTGTGGTTGATTTTATGAAAATTTGAATAGAAATGTAAAGTGAACTGGGAATAATTTTAATTTTATGGGCCCAGTTTTTGTAGGCCACTGTGTGACTTTGAAATGTAAACGGTTTAGGGTCAGACTATCTCGGAATAAAGTAATTTTTTGCTCTATACTTATATAAATGAAAAATACCTGAATGAAAAGGCCAGTTATAGGTACATACATCTTTTACACTTCGTATACCTATATCGGTTACTTCTTCCATATAAATATGTACAATGGCGTCGGTACATGATCACAATATTTTATTTTAACGTATTTCGTGATCATATTTCCTTTCACAAATATCGTATAATACAAGCAAGCAGCCAATACGACGGAATCTATCAGCCTCGCCTCATTCCGTGAGAGATGAATTGCCACTTTCATATAATTGACGTGAAAATTGATTCTCGACAAAATACTCTTGTAATACTTATGCACATACCTCTTTGGGACTTACCTTAAAAAAAATAAATGCTTATTTATACAATTTCTGTACATATATGATAGCAACTACAGGTATACGAGTAGGTATCCAGCGATTTTGCATCGCAATGTTTAATTTGTAATAATTAGATAATTTATTATTGTAATTTATATCTATAAATAGGTATAATATAAAAAAAAACATAGTGCCACAATTAGCTGCCTTGTCGCTTAAAGTGACTTCTACCAGACAATACTTTATATTATTTTCTGAGTTAAAAATCTATATATTAATATAATATAAATAAAATAAAATAAATAAATATTCCGGGACATTGCACACAGCGCCATCTAGCCCCACACTAAGCAAACGCTTGTGTCGTGGGTACTAGATAACGTATATAATAAAGCTGAAGAAAGTCTGAACATGAAGATATTTAAAAAAAAGTTTGGAGACTCTTTAAACTTATGGCTCAACACGTTCCAACAATTTCTAGAAATTTTGTCTGTTTATCTGTCTGTTTATTTCGACGCCATCACGCAAAAACGGTTGAACGGATTATCATGATTTTTGGTAGGTAGGTAGTATGATGTCTTAGGAGTGTCACACACTACTTTTTATACAGAAATAATGCAAGCGAAGCCGCAGACGTCCACTAGTTAAGAATATACAATTTTGACATCAGTTCTTGTACCAGTAGAGTATAAAGGTTATTTTTTTAGAACCACTAGTACCAATTTATGTTGTAAAAGATACATTTCCATAAATACAAAAGTACTTGATCTCAATTGTATAATGAAGTCGAGAGCCCTCCTCGTAAGCGTGTTCTGGCTACTCAACTACTGACTATTAATATACTGTTCCGACAACAAAGGTTTGTTCATTGTTCTATTTATTAAAAACTAGCTGTGCCTGCGACTTCGTCCGCCTGGTATAGATATTTTGGGCATTAATACCTTGATTTTGAACCGTTTTCGCAGCGCACGCAACGGAAACTCTCAAAGATGAATATTTTTCCCCGTTTTTTCCACATTTTCCATTGTATCTTCGCTCCTATTAGTTGCAGCGTGATGTTATATAGCCTAAAGCCTTCCTCGATAAACGGTCTATTCAACATAAAAATATTTTTGCAATTCGCACCAGTAGTTCCTGAGATTAGCGCGTTCAAACAAACAAACAAACTCTTCAGCTTTATAATATTAGTATATGTAGATAACGGTTACTTAAAAAAATATTACTCGCGGCTAAAATGATGCCATTTAAATTATTCACTTGAAGATGTAACAGAATAACAAAGAGGTTCAAATGCTTTTGCAAAACTATACGTTAAAGCATTATACAGAGAAGTTATACATCGTTTTAAACAGCGTAAATGGGAAAGTTATACAAGATCTTCGAGCCTCAGTTATCTACAAAAATCAATCCATCATCATCAAACAAACAAATACAAAGCTTTTGTTGTGCTTAAAATATAACATCTAGGTACAATACATTTTTACTAATTATAACATGAAACTAAATGTTTTATTGGCTGTAGCTGTGTTGTGTTTGCACCTTGCAGTAGGTCTCAAAAGAGCCTAAAGTGCATCATCATCAGTCACCCGTTATCGCCCACTGCTGAGCTTAGGCCTCTCTTCTAGTACAACACTCGTCCCGGTACGGTGCAGATTGAATCCAGGTGCTCCCTGAAAAAAAAAACAATTGTTTAAAAAAACAGCACATAAGTATCATTCAACGTCATCTAGCCCTATACTAATCAAACGAAAATTGATTTATCAGCTTTGCATATGTATGTATGTAACAAAACTAAAATCTGCCGTCAGATTTGCAGCCACGTTATGAGAGACGAAACACAAACAGCATCGCCTGATCACTCGCAGAGGCGCGTGTAGACACAGTACTGTGTAAACTATTTACTGCTCACTCAATTACTAGTGGACTGAAGCACCGTCTTTGTTCAAACAAATACTATTTAGAGCAGCCTAAGCAGTATTAGTGATACGTATTGTTAGATATCATTATGTACCAACATGAATAATATACTTATATATCACTCAACGATATGATTGCTCAAATTCCTGAGGTTGATTTATTCAATAAGTACTAGATTTAATTCTATGTTACATTTTTGTATAAAATTAAATAGTGATCCAAGCTTTTATAAAGCTCGGTATTGTAAATTATAAGTATATAAGTTATAACATACTGTGCGTTTTGGTGTAAGCTGTTAGCATGTTATGAAACTGAATTAAAAAAAAATATATCGTGACTTATTTTTGGGTTTTCGTTATATAATAATAGTAATGGCTATTGTGTATCTATTCTCGCCAATAAGGAATTAGTTATGGTTCAACTGTGTGTGAAGTGTTTCAATATAGATACCTACGTAAGTATATTTATATTATATCTATGCATAATATATGGCTTGAATCGATTAAATATTCTGTGTATAGTGCTTGTACATTATCCTATTGGTTATTAAAGGATATCAAAGTAAACTAAATATTTACAACTGGATTGTGAGGTTTGGTTCGTAATTAATATTCACGAAAAAATATTTTAATGCACCAAATAATAATCCTTTGCCTCTTTTTGAAATACTTTTTGCAGTAATTTCAAACTAGCGCATGAAAAATCACGACGCGTGAATACTGTGATTGCAGGCTCGACACGCGGGAAATATACCTGGGATTAAAATATACACCTTCTGATGCATCTACATACACAAATGTACGTAAAATATACGTTTTTTCTCCATGTAAATTAAAGGTGCTCATAATTAGCAATTTTTTACCTCTGGGTTTAAATATATAATAAAGCTAAAGAGGGTCAAAACTCTGAACATAGAAGATATAAGACAAATCAATGTTTAGGTTAATTAGGTTCGGGTAGTCGATAACGAAACACGTTTCAGCAGTTTTTAGAATTTTTGTCTATTTATTTGTTTCTCTGTGTCTCTGTTTGATATCCTAGTGCACAACACATCCCTCCATATCCTAACCCAGCCGCGTGTTTTGCAGTGTTCATAAAACGTCCCAAATAAAGACAGGGGATGACAGGCCGGCCTCGGGTGACGTTACTCCGATTTAATTTACTACCAACTGACGTTTGGTATAAACAGTGGAGTATTAACTCAGTAGATAACTCACCTTTGAGCAGGTAACTGAGTTCTAACAAATTTACGTTACATACAAACAGATTCATCGTCTTGCTGGTGTAAATTATTCAGTGATGCAACAAATTGATTCGTGTTATTCAATGTTATGCTTTTTCATTGCATTGGAAATTTTGACAAAGACATTTATCTATTCATGGGTTGTCGAATAAATGTTTTGTGTATAAGTATGATTCGATTAACATTTACAAATATTTAGTATTTTATTACAAACAATTTATGTAACTCAACTGAGTCTTATGTATATGAATTTATGAATACACGATAAATATTTGTATTATGTATCGATAGCTTCAAGTATGCTAATTCCAAGTGTACGAAATTGTTTTCTACATTTCCATCCATTACTGGCAGGATGTTAGTCCATGACTGGCCGAGTGACGCTCCCGACATGACAGCTACTGATTAGGACAATCAACCTTTTTATGTAATTTGTGGAACACCGCCATCTAGCGCCGCCGCGGGCAAACCGCCCTTTTACACGAGTCAGCAATTTTGGACGGTAGGTAACGCAGTACTGTCAACGTTTTATTTTTTTTGATGTAAGTAGAATTAGTGACAGTAAATTCAAAATATAATTATATCACACAGTAGATTATCTCAACACTGACTTTGAAATAAGATTCTATAGTAAAGCCTTGAGGTCCTTGTCAGTCAGTTGCTCCACCTGACGATTATGTTGTTATTTTTTAGTCCTACTGATTCTAATTAAAACTAGCTTCCAATAAACTGATTCGCTGACTAATTCATCAAACAAAACTAATGTTGTAGTTATTCTAATTGATAGTTCTTAAAATTCAACAATAAAACGCTTAATGAAGTTGATAAACACAAATTTCCTCATCAAAACCAAATGAAATAAAAAAGGATCTAACAAATTCACAATAACGTCCGCGTATGAATAAATTCATTAATCAATGCATCAGTGGTTCCGTTAAAAGCTCCAACTGGAACAATACATTTGTGGTTTATTATCAATCAAATCTCACATTAGGTAATTTTGCATAGAATTAGTTCCGGCAGAGATGAAATAAGCTAGAGGTTTCTATATTACTCACAACATAATTTGGACAACAATATAATAATAGATATCAAAGCCTCTATATTTTAAGCTACTTATGAAAGAAGAGATTTTAAATTCTACTGTTTTTTTTCTTCATAAAATGTTATCTTTGGTTCACTTTTCTATTTACACGTGACTTCGTCAATGTTGTTCATTGTCCCGGAGGTCAACCGGTGCAACATCCACACAAGCGACACTGTGCTTCAAGGTGGAGTATATGTAGCTAACGAATTCAATTTTAAACTTAAAGCTTTTAAAAACACAAGTAAATTTGGCGTAGTTGTAATAAGTATTACCATATTTTTGCTAATGTTCCGATTTAGTCATGTTTCCTGTTACCTGGAAAATAAATCTGTTTTCTTTTTAGAAAAGCTTTTATGAAGAATGCTGTATGTTGAACAAAAACAGTACTTGACTTAAGGTTGACTGAAGTTAAAAAATGCCTGAGCGTTAAGTGTTTGAAAAAAAAGGCTATGTGTTGTTTATTAATTGTGATGTCGTTTATTCCCAGCTTTAGCATTTGCGTCAGCGAATTTTAGTGTGACATTTAAAGTACTTATTAGAGAATAGAATACATTTTGTGACATTATTTTGTGACTGATGCAAACGATTATTGCAATACAAACTCCGCTTCATAGAACCATTTTAATAATTATAGATATTTTTACCTAATTATTAATATAACTTATTAGTCTGTATAAATCAAATATTTTTTGCTACAATAAGGTGTCCCACCCAGTTTGTTTTTCTAAGCGTTTTAACTACTCGTACCTACATTATAATAGCACGTAAAATATGTCTTGTATCATACATATTTTAATATGGCAGCTGTTTGAAGCGTTTGACAAACAATTTTATTATTATCAACAAATAAATAAAACTATTTTTAGGTTTCCTGTGATTCTAGTATTTGTTGCATGGAAACTTTCTAAAACAATAAAACGATCATAAAATGCCTGGCGTTAGTTACACTGCACATGTGATGCTGAAATTTATCGCCAACACGGCGAATTCGTTCAAATTTACTGAATACTTTGTTTATAAAATCAACGAGAGTGAACTGCCACGTTGCCAAAATGTATAATAAATAAAAGCCATAGAGTATACAAATTGCATCGTTATATTCATACACATGATGAGATATTACGGTTATACACTTCAGACATTTTGAAATGAGTGCTAACCTTGCTTGTCTTATCATAGGAGTTATAAAACAAGGTTACCTACATTTTCCTCCGTATTAATATACCTACCTAATGAAATCGTACCTAATTAAAGGCACTTCAAACATAATTCTCAGCAAGCAAGATTCTTGGTAGTCATATCGAGTTTAGTGACTGGTGTGTGTGACGGTGTATGAGAACAATTAAACACCAAATAACTATTTAACAGTCTATTCAATCTCCACAGTTAATAATCAACAAGAAAACACAATTACAAAGGCGAGAAATACAGAATGCTAAATGTGAAGGCAGCGCGAGTGTGCGTCGGAACGATCCGTGTGGCACTGGTGGCCGGGCGGCGGGCGCGGCGGCCGCTGGCCGGCGCCCGCGTCGAAACCGGTTTCGAGCTCGGTATCTCTGCGACACAGCCGCGAGAACAATAGCGATGGTTATACCAGTGTTGTCTCGCGGCTATGCTTGTGTAAATAATATTTATTAAGTTTAGTGTGATGTTTGAATGTTTGTGGAATGTAAGTGAGTAATGAATGTGGAGTGTTGATATACTATGTAAATAAATATAGAAATAAATATTTAATATGTGAAAATGTTAAGAATAAAATATATATATATAGTAAAATATATTACATAGTGATAAATAAATATGGAGTTACCTACATCACTCCCCTCCAGAGACCGGCTAAGGGCGATAAAAATCCGGGAACCGTACGCGCCGTCCGGAGCGAGTGGTCCGAACAGGAAGTGTAGGAGCGGTATCCTGGGTTGATGTTGGAGGAGTGGGAGTTGGGGTAGGAGTAGGAGTTTGGGTAGGAGTGGTGTCAGACAATATGTAGGCCGGCTTGAGGCGGTCTATGGATACAGTCTGCTCTGAGTTCCTTACCAGTATTTTGTAAGTTTTGCCTCCTCGTCGAAGAACTTTGTATGGGCCAGTGTAGGCCGGTTGAAGTGCGCCGCGGAGTATTTCTTCCCTTAGGAATACATACTCACATGTGGCTAGATCCTTGAATACAAAGGAGCGACGAGAGGCAGAATGGTGCTGTGGGGGTACAGGTTTGACCACTTCAGCGAAAGATCTCATCCGAGCTGAGAAGTCGGCTATATCGGTGGTGTGGTTGCCTACTTTGGTAGTGAAAAACTCGCCAGGCAGACGAAGAGGCTCACCGTACATAAGCTCGGCTGAAGATGCTTGGAGATCTTCTTTGATGGCACTGCGGATGCCGAGGAGGACGAGTGGGAGTGACTCGATCCAGTTAGCATCTGCGTGGCATGTGATGGCTGCTTTGAGCTGCCGGTGAAAACGCTCGACTAAGCCGTTGCACTGCGGGTGGTATGCTGTCGTTTTGCGGTGATCGAAACCTATAAATTTGGACAGCTGTTCGAACAGTGCAGATTGGAATTGTCCACCTCGATCAGTAACGATCTCAACAGGACAACCATATCGAGACACCCAGCAGGATATGAACGCTTTGGCCACTGTTTCGGCGGAAATGTCGGTGATTGGTACTACTTCAGGCCATCGTGTGAAGCGATCAATGGCTGTGAGGCAATACCGATAATTTCCAGCTGGAGGAAGTGGGCCGATGAGGTCTATGTGGACGTGTTTGAAACGCGCTGAAGGTAAGTCGTGCGTACCGAGTGGTGAGGCAACGTGTCTGGTTACCTTCGAGCGTTGGCAAGTCAAACACGCCTTAGCCCAGTCACGGCAGTTTTTCCTCATCAGTGGCCAAACAAAACGTTGGGCAACGAGCTTGGCTGAGGCGTTTGGACCGGGATGACTGAGCGAGTGCAAGCTGTTGAAAACTTGCTGCCTAAGTTGTTGTGGGACAAATGGCCTGGGTGTCGCTGTACTGACGTCGCAGTACATAGATACACGACTTCCAGGAATGTCCGTTTTTACCAGGCGAAGTGAAGTTTCACCTGCGAGATGAGCAGAAAGGTCTGGATCACTGGCCTGCAGTTGGGCCATCACTTCTAGATCGACTGGCTTCTCGAGTTCGTCAATGCGCGACAAAGTATCAGCAACTAAGTTGTCCTTACCTGCGATGTGCACTATGTCGGTGGTGAACTGTGAGATGAAGTCGAGGTGTCTATACTGCCGGGGCGAACAGTTACTTTTCCGCTGATGGAAAGCGTAACAGAGAGGCTTGTGGTCAGTATAGATTGTGAAGTGAGTGGCTTCTAGCATGTGCCGGAAGTATTTAATACTCTCATAGATGGCAAGGAGCTCCCGATCGTATGGAGAGTATTTACTCTGTGATGGGCTCAACTTGCGTGAGAAAAATGCTAGCGGCTGCCAATGTCCGTCTTTGAGCTGCTGGAGTACTGCGCCTATTGCAGTGTCGGAGGCGTCAGTAACAAGTCCAAGTTTGGACTCAGGATCAGGGTGGGCTAATAATGCTGCGTCACAGAGGTTCTGTTTGCAGGCCTCGAATGCGCGTAAAGCGTCTCCCTCTAATGTCACGGGGTGGGAGGCTTTGACAGAACCAGTGAGCAGAGCATTAAGAGGTGCCTGAATTTGAGCAGCTTTGGGTAAAAATCGCCTGTAAAAATTCACCATGCCCAGGAAGCGTCTGAGTTCTCGAACAGTTTTTGGTGCAGGGAACTCAGAGATTGCCTTTACCTTGCTGTCCAGAGGTTTGGTGCCTTCTTCCGAGATTTGGTAGCCTAGAAACGTTACCGCAGGTTTTCCGAAGACGCACTTGGCAGTATTCACCAGTACGCCATACTCGCGCATGCGTTCGAAGAGTTGGCGCAGGTGGTCTTCGTGCTGGCTTGGCGACTTTGAGAAGACTAGGAAGTCGTCAAGGTATGGGTAACAGAAATCTAGGCCACGGGTAAGCTCGTCGACAAACCTCTGAAAGGTTTGGCCTGCGTTCCTGAGACCAAAGGTCATGTAGGGGAACTCATACAAACCTAACGGGGTGGTGATGGCCGTTTTTGGGATGTCTTCTTCCTGGACTGGGATCTGATGGTAGGCTTTTACCAAGTCTATGACAGAAAATACCTTGCATCCAGATATGCTGTGCGCAAAATCATGGATGTGACGAATCGGGTACTGGTCTGGGATCGTTCGGGCGTTGAGCAGGCGGTAATCGCCACAAGGTCGCCAACCATTGTCTTTTTTACTTACCAGGTGAAGTGGAGAGGACCAAGGGCTGTCGGACGGTCGTGCGGTTCCGTTGGCTAGCATGTCCTCAAACTCTTGTTTGGCAATTTTTAGTTTGTCAGGAGCGAGTCGTCTGGGTGAGCATGATATGGGAGGCCCAGGTGTAGTGCGAATGTGGTGTGTAGTGTTGTGTTTTGGAGAACCGGGTATGCCTGAAGGGCGTGTTATATCCGGGAACTCAGACAAGATCTTGTGATACACAGTATCACCGCCATTCGGTACCTTTACACTCATTACATCGTTACTATTATACACTGATGCTGCTGCGCTGAGGCTGGTTGTTCCGTCGACCAACTTCTTCCCGCCGAGGTCCACCAGAAGACGGTAGTGCGCCAGGAAGTCGGCGCCGATAATCGCCTTGGTGACGTCAGCGACGATGAAGCGCCATTTGAAGTCTCGGCGGAGGCCCAGGTTGAGACACAGCTGCAGGTGGCCATATGTGTCAATAGCCGACCCATTTGCGGCGCAGAGTTGATATGGTGTCTTTTGTCGCTTTTCTTTGAGCTCAGACACCGGGTAGACGCAAACGTCGCTCCCGGAGTCAATGAGAAAAGAAATCCGGATCTTGATGTCTAGGATGAAGAGGCGACGAGATTCTCCTGGGCAGTCGTCCGTCGCAGCTACTGACCGCCCCTCGCGTTTCCCGAAGTCTTCGCGTAGTCACATGGTTTCGTGCATTTTTCGGTCTTGTCTTCAAACTGTGAGTGGTACCAGCAGATGGGGTACCTTCTGTAGCTCGAAGCGGATCGGTGTGAGCTGTGCGAGGGGCTGCGGCTGCGATGCGAAGCATCTCGTCGGTTGGTAGGTCGGGATCGTGCTGCTGATGATGATGATTGCTTCAAAGTTAAGGCATCTACTATTTGCGTGAGCTGCGTCACTTGACTTAGCAACAGGTCGATGGTCGATGATTCTGAAGAAGGACTGACGTCTATCCGCGATGATGATGATGCGGCAACGTGGTGGTCAGCTGGCGTCGATACGGCATTGTTGTGCTCATGGTCAGCAAGCGCGTCGTGTGGCAGCGCAGTTTGAGATGCGATGCTGCTGCTCCAAATTCTCCGCCAGAAATCTTCCGGAATGTCGGGCCCAGCCAAGTGATTGTCGGATGACAGACAAGACATTTTTTTTTGTATGTATGTAATTTTTGTTAAATTTAAAATGATGTCACCGTCGAAATGCAGGTAGTTAATGGGCAATCAATCACATTCCTTTCCAAATGGTACTTAACTCGGATGATGATGATGGAGTCCAAAGTCCAAATTCCAGGTTCAGTAGGCTCGCCGTGTGTTTTTAAATCCGCGTGGCAGGTCCAATATGAGGGGTCACCAGTTTAGTGACTGGTGTGTGTGACGGTGTATGAGAACAATTAAACACCAAATAACTATTTAACAGTCTATTCAATCTCCACAGTTAATAATCAACAAGAAAACACAATTACAAAGGCGAGAAATACAGAATGCTAAATGTGAAGGCAGCGCGAGTGTGCGTCGGAACGATCCGTGTGGCACTGGTGGCCGGGCGGCGGGCGCGGCGGCCGCTGGCCGGCGCCCGCGTCGAAACCGGTTTCGAGCTCGGTATCTCTGCGACACAGCCGCGAGAACAATAGCGATGGTTATACCAGTGTTGTCTCGCGGCTATGCTTGTGTAAATAATATTTATTAAGTTTAGTGTGATGTTTGAATGTTTGTGGAATGTAAGTGAGTAATGAATGTGGAGTGTTGATATACTATGTAAATAAATATAGAAATAAATATTTAATATGTGAAAATGTTAAGAATAAAATATATATATATAGTAAAATATATTACATAGTGATAAATAAATATGGAGTTACCTACATCGAGTACACTACAAATACACTCGTATTCTAAAAAATTATCAAACTAATTACGCATTAAAATTAGAATCAAATCACCTGGTACAGATTTGTTTACCTTATTATCTTCACGGAAATTCGTATTGGATATTTTGTAAGACGATATAGATCGCTTACGTAACAATAGAAGCACGTTTAATTAACTAAATTATGCTAAACCATTTACAATATAGCTGACAAGGTGATTACAAACGTGAAATGTCTGTTTTGAATTTAAATCCGATACAATAATTGACACGGTTCGGAAGTTTAGCGCCAGGAATGAACGATCGATACGGATTGAATAATTCACTGAACTAATTTAATTGTGTTGTAATATTGGTTGTTAGCGAATGCGCGGGAAGTTACTTGGGGTGTAAAATTACTTATCACTTTTACACATGAAATCGTTATGTTTGTTTATTCATATTGTTAAAGATATTTTGTATGATTCTTCAGACTTCCTGAGAAACTGAATCTTTGCACCTAAGAAATGTCATCCCTCTCTTTCTAAGTACATCTAGACAAGATCCGACAGCAAATAACACAGAACAACGATCGGGCCACATCGCCCCCGCGCGCCGACAAGCATGGACTTCAAAGCTCTGTGGCAAATAACATAATTTGTTTCGTCAGAAAATGTATTAGCATAATTGATGGGCCTGTGCCTCGACAAGGATGGCCGGCATTTTTTCAAAGAGGGTTTTTATCAAATCAATCTTAGTTCAGGCTCCGCACGACAGATTTTAATAAGCGCCTCGACTTTAGCGCGAGATTAGTTTCTGTTCACGGCACGCTGACTTGTGGACTCCATTAACTTAATAAAAAAATGTTGTAGGTACATAGAACTGGCGCGCCCTCTCTGGTGAGTTTGCGTTATTTAGGTACAGACTGGAATTAAATTATGGCGTGGGAGCAACATAATTTTGCAATGTCAGTGTGACGACAGACACGATTAGGAAACAAAATAAGGAGATCTAGCTCGGTATTAGAGCCGATAATTATTAATATAATTATATTGTTGCCTGAATTTATGTACATAGATCAGTTATAGGTTTTAATTGTCAATAATTGTGAAAAACAAAGCTCAAATATTTTACGCAATTAATAGGAGAGGCAGTTATTTGATATCAATTGCAGATGCCACCAGTAGGCACAAAATATGCAACTGCAAATTTATAAATAACGAGTTCGTTTAAATTCGAAATTTCCAACTCCATAACGTCGAAAAACAATGGCAACATTGTGTTTGGGTCGTTTTGAATGTGAAACAGTTGAAAACTAAACAAGGCGACGCACGTCCCAGTTTTCATTGCATTACGGTGCAAATAAAAATAAATACATGTGGTAATGCAGCGTCAGTTTTGCATGCTGGTAAAACATTCCGAGCACGAAAAATAAAGGTTATGCTGCGCTCCTGCCTCAAGTGGTGGCAACGAGGTTTTACACTCGTAGACTGCTCCGGGAGGAATACAAACATTTAAAATTGAACTGGAATCCTCTTCTTATTGTGTATGCGCATTCCATGTTTGACCAGGTTTATTGCTAACCATCATAAAAAAAATTGTAGCACTGTGCAAACCAGTTTTATTAAAAAATCGTATATAATGCATCCAAACAATTTATTTTTATACCGGTCACTGGTGTACAGTTAGGCATATATATAACAAATTTTGAAAACTAGATCAGCAAGGTAGCTTTAGAAATATAGCATCATACTACTCTCATTCTACTATTACATACAAGCAATAAATATGTTTGCTAAATGGTTTGCTTCTCATATCTTTCTTTTGCATGCCGTAACGGAGAGTTTTAATGAGATGATAGTAACGAATGCTGCGAGCTTGGATGTCCATCAGAACACGTTCTGTGGTAAGCTCTTCGTTGGTAGCTCAAGTACTGGCTCTCTAGACACGCCAGGAGGCCCGAGGACTGCGCAAACAAATGTCGCTCTAAAACACTTTCCAGGCTGCCTCGAGCGCGTTTACTATACGAGTACACCATTGCATTAACAGGGAACACGTTATGGACGATTGTTTTAAAGCTTTATACTAATTTGGTAATGTTTCTTTTACAGATTTACAACCGTATGAATTTCAAGCCAAAATATGTTTTGTAAATCAAAAAATCATGCTTACATCTGGATAGCATCTTAAGTATATTAATTAGTAGACTTTGTACTGTCGTTTCTCATTAGTATTTATATATGTATGAAATATATTATTCTACATTATAAACATTTGACCTACAAAATAACGTGAACCCGTTTATAACACTTCGTTAGAAAGTAATGCCCGCTTTTTTATCATATCCACTGCATTTCGCAACAATGTTTTTTTATTGTTCAATGGGATGCAATTCAGTGAGTGTTGCGCGAGTTTATTTTGAACCTCGTTTTGTTTGAGTGATAAGTACTCTGACATATTAGGCTTTTGTATAATAATCGGGAGAGAGAAGTGATGATAATAGCTGGTTGATGGACAATGAACATCATTTATAGCTTAGTTTATGAATTGATTAATATCCTCTTTTTATTTTAGTAAAAAATACAGTTGAGTTCGGTTATCTCTTGGGATGTTTTGTTTATATCTTTTAGTTTGACTTAATGTAATACCTAACGGACCAATAGCATAGTTTTTAGCACACACGAGTCTGTAGACAGTTATGTAAATGTTTAGCTTGCCTACATTGAAAATAAACTGTCATACATTATTATTACATCATTTAACTTTTATCATCTCAACGAAATATAAGTAACATTATTCGGTCAAACTCGCTGAGACTTTCACAAACCTCAAGTTAGTTATTCTCGGATAAACAATAGATAATTCAGCGCTGGAAATTATTCAAAAGAGCTTCGGAGCATTGTTTACAATGAAAACGCTTGCCAGCGGAGAATGCTGGCTTAATTAGAGGTACAAGAAATGTTCTCAATTCTTGCAGGCACAGTATAACATGGAGTACTACGTATCAATTATTAAAAACTAAAATTGACTGAATAATTGTAAAATATAGTACAAGCAACGTATGCATCAACCTACAGTCGTCAACTTCTGGACATAGACCTCTCCCAAGGCACGCCACGCACGCACGGCACGCCACGCAGTTCAAGTTGGAGTTTCTCGTCTCCATTTTTATGATCGATCTATTATTCATTGGTTTTGATCATAGCATTAAAGAAATTAATCAATTCTTGACAGGTTGTGATAACCATAAATAAAAATAAAAAATAAAAATAGCCTTTATTTCCCTTTGAAGTTATGCATGCACAATAATTTTTAAATGTACAAGTTTCAATTGATTACTACAAAAAGTCAATCACTTAAATAACCATACCTGAACATAATCTTCACTTTGCCCGAAACTTCCTTTTCATATATACAGAAGAATAGAATGCAAGACCATAATTTAAAATTGCAGACAACATTACATTCCGCTTTAGACCTGTTTCCTTTCCAAAGTGCAATCTTACTGACAATTACTTAGCTTAGCGTTTGTGTCATAGATTTATATTTTACTAGACAGGAAATATAAAAAAATCAAATGAAATTTGAATTGTTTTATTTTGACGTAACAGCTCGTCATTTTTTAATCTCCTATTGGGTTTTAAACATATCTTCTCCTTCTATAAATGGATCATTCAAATGTATGTATATAAAACACAAAGGACTGATCTGAACAGCTCAAACTATAGGTATTGTACGGGTTGGGCTGTTATTTGGCATGCAAATATTTAGGTACAAAATAAATAACACCCACTAAAAATTCATAAATTTGATCCGATCCCACTTTACTTTAATATCTCATCTCTAAACCCAAATAACTCTTACCGGAACTTCAAACAGAATAGAATCCCTAAAATTCGTTTATTCAGTTCTCGTATGCTACCTCAATGGTTGAAAATAAAATAAAATTCTTGAGATCCGACGCGGCGTGTTAGAAAGATGTAAGAATACTACCTACTGTATGCACTGGTTCTATTTCACAGGCAAGTAACTCGAGGTCCCTCGGGGAGTGTGGACTCACTTTTACGTTTAAAATAGAGAAGGAAATAGTTTAAATGTAAATTTGTCGGTAAAGTTCGAGTTTATGGAAAACTTTCACAGGCAAAGTGAGTCATCAAACAATTGTTTGAAAATGCTAATCAAATAATTTATTTTATAAAAGGAAAGTTAAATTTATTAAAATAATAAGAAACAATATTTACACATATTAACACTAAAAGAACTAAAAATGAGTATTTACATCTAAACTAAATTTAAACAATCTACATGTGGTATGGAACCAAGAACGCTGGCTGCATTCCCACGCTGGATTGCTATAGAAATCCTTTGCGCAAGGAACCAGCCAGCGTTCTTGTCTCTAGTGATGTCAATCAACATTTTAAATTACTTTGATGCATAATTCGTAGAACTATAAACTTAAAATTTTAATGTGTGTCAGTTCCTATTACGTGACGTATTTTTTGAAACGCAAGAAACTAAATATTATATAAAAATATGAATTTGAAAATTTTAACTAATACAGCTCGACATCATTTCATCTCGAGTTCTGGAAATCGGTCATACAGTATGTATTATTTAATTTCAATAAAACTATACTTCACAAAGGTTGTTTGAACAAGTGAAAACAAATCGAGGCCGAAACTCGACATGTGTATAAATGCCGAAAAGTTGTAGAGGCGCAACTCTAAACACATTTTCTAAAGTCAATAGAGTTTGTAATGGTGTGCAAATGTAACCTTATAATGTTTATCGTGTGAGATGTATGAATGTAGACTTTATTGAACAATCATATGTTATTCGTGGTTTAACATTTCATTGCCTGAATACCTGCGTAACTGACTCAACGTATTGAAGTTGGTTGGTATCCATGGCTGCAAAAACAAATTTAAGTTTATTTAGCACAGCTGAATTGTAAAAAAATTAAGAATACCAGTGGTTCCTTTCGAAATTGAATGATGCTACTAGCCTGGTCAATAGACCCGATAAATAGTTTCTCAATGACTGATTTTCAAGCCCTACTTAACTGTATGTAACCATCAGACTCCCAGATTTTTTTCCCACGTCTCAATTACCCGAAGAGCTCCCGATATAGAGCTTAGGGACGTTCGCTCGCAAATGCCAAATCTAAATTGGATTGCTCCTGAATATTGAACGTATCTTTTAATCAAACGTGGACAAAGTCCGGCCCAGGCCCGATCGGAGATGTAATTAATCCGAAGCAATACTTACTTGTTTTGTAGTTAGGAGCGCTCTATTCCTCACTAGACAGAATTTATAAGCCATTTTCTAATTAAATTCAATAAAATTTTCGAGTTAGTTGTTAGTATTAAAAACAAGCGTAAGGGTCCGCAACACATTGTCCTTCGTTATCAAAGAAGTTATATAGAATCACTGAGCAAGAAGCCTTCCAAAACATTACGGTTTAGTCTCTTCTTCGCTGGAGCGGAATTTTCTAGAAGCCTAGTGTATGTATGTATATGACGTCATTTAACCGACAGCACGAAGAGAGGCGCAGGTGCTATTAATATCGACCAGTAGAACTTGAAACACAGGCTCTATTGTCGAAGCTTCAACTACTTTGACGAGACCTAAACTATAATGAGACAGTGGAGCAGCTGCTTTACAAATAATATCATTCGAACAAAAACTATAAAAGACAAGTTAAGTCGAAATATATTTTGAACGAATGATATTCTGTATCGTGAGAGCAATCTACTTATTTGAAACTGTCTTTATTAGGAGCGGCATTGTTTTTTGTGCGGATTGTACGAATAATCAAGAGCTTATTAACCCAGGTAAAAATAGACTAGAAGACATCTCTACTAAGAGAGTAATAGATCTAGTAGTCTATAACTATTACAATGAGTTAAAAAAATGGGCAGTTAAAAAGTGACGTCAAAACTTGTGTTAAAATTGCGTTATAAAAAAAAAATTCAGAAACCAATGTCAGCACGTTGGCTACTTTCAGTGTTAACATTTGCCAGGGGAGAGAGTTGCAGCGAGTACTACAGCCCTTTAACAAGGTCAGAGGTCCAAATATACCGGCGAGTGTGACTCGTTGTTGGAAATTAACGCACACCGGAGCCGGAGCGGCGCGGAGACGAGGCGGGAGGCGGAGGCGGAGGCGGGAGGCGGTATTAGCCCGGATTATTGGAATTGTTTAACTTTACAGCCGGAAGCCTCTTTAGTTGGGAGTAATTTTGTTGTTAATTTTGATTCGGTTGCCGTCACGGTATGCCGGGGTTGCTCTGTTTGTAGCGCTGGTCTAATATTGGATTTTATTGGACCTACTATTAATTAACTTTAGTTCCATATGGTTGTGGAATTGAGATGGATTTTGAGATGTCAATATATTTTTGTAAAAATTTATTTAACATTGCCTTTATTTAGTTAAGAATCATTAAATCAACAGGAATAATATATTATCTCGTTTTAGACAAGACTTTATAGGCAATAATTAATTGCTGCTCTAGTACTGCACTATAATCGTATAAACAATGAGAAAATTCATTCGTTTAAAATTAATTTTTAAAGTTGACATTACTTTGACAGATTCAAATATTTTTTAAAAAGTACTAACATTTTTACGACACTAAAAGCAAAGTTTCAGTAGACCCACACCAAGTCATATAATTCAACACCCGCAGTACCCCATGGCATAAGTAATCTTACTCAGCACACTTCAAACTTGCAACCTCCACTAACTTGACAGACGACTACAAGTAAGCCTATAATTAGCTAAGCTGCAAACTTGTCGCTTTTACACAACAGTTATATTCACGTAGAATTTATAATTGCAAGCACTTGTGCTACTTTTCTGCAAAAGTCGTCTTAGAACTCATTCCGTGGAACAAAGTGTGGGATCAGTAGTGTTCTTACTAACTTGCCTCGCCAGGGAAGGGGTTAGCACTTTTAAGAGACGTAAAGTAAGTAGATGAAGATTTTTACAAGTCGCAATGGTACAACAATTACAAGTTCACTGTAGAGAATTGGACACACTTTGATTACACATCACACACTTATTGGGAGCTATAGTTTCAAAACATATATCTTTTCTAAATACATACTCGTTGTATATGGAAACTGCCAGAGTAATCACAAGTTATACAAATTTAAAATTAATATTCAATCACTCATGTTATGCGGGAATCGAACCCGCAACCCTAAATAAGAAGGCAGAGCCACTACCAACTAAGCTAACAGGCCAGTCAAGACGTCAAACAAACACACATGACTGCATACTGTTTGTATTGTTTTCATGGTTACTCAAATAATTTTAAGTTTGACATCTGTCACAGTTTAACCATTCAACTAAGAAATGTAAATAAAATAAATTCATTTGTCAAACATTATCAAGAAAACCAGACATAAAAAAAAGTCTCCGTCTACCTTTTCTTCCAAAGACACCATTAGGCTCTCTCTTAATCCTTTTTGTTGAAACACCCGCTCGGGCCGCAGACCTTCACTACCTCCCTCGGGACATAAGACGGCATACTTTTGTCCCCAGTTTTACTTCAGCACTAAGTAATTTCTTGTATCTCGGCGGGCTCTACGAAATGTCAAACGTGGCTGGAAGGTGGGCGGAGATGAAGATCGCAAACTTCGAGATTTTCTGTGTTTCTTATTATATTTAATAGAAAAATTACAAATTTGAATTTGCTTATTGCTATGAGTTACTTATTACTAACTGACAACACAACTTATCTTTAAATTTATGAACCAATCAACATCTCTTACACAACAATAATTAACTTAATACTGCTTTGTAGAGTTATTTTTAAAAAGGCGCAATGAATGTTATGTATTGCACTGTTGCAAAGCAATGCATTCTGCATAGCTCATACATAGAGTCAGGCGGGCCTAATGCCCGAGCACATTGTAATGCCTGCTTGTAGTGCGTGCCAACTACAAGGGTCCGAACGCACGGGATATGATAAACGACGCGGTTGTATACTAAACTCCTGTGTCTAAGGTACATTGAGTTTTTTGGATGTATTTATAAAATTAGTAAAACATGCCCACTGTTTATCATAAAAAATAATCGCAAACCATACTGGAAAAGATCTTTTCACCTTTGGATTGGATGTATGGAGTCTTTTTATTGAAAAAAAAATCCACTTGCTTGCAGAGTAGAAAGAATATTCAACAATCCAACAATTTCCTCGCTTTTTTATATTTTGATAAGATTTCGCCCAAGCTGATACTTGTGCGTTAGAACTTAAAGATACAGTCAGCAATAGCAGCAAATCGGAACGTATTGTTACACTTTGAGCTCCCGGCGCCAGCGCCGATATAAGCCGCCCGATTAAATACACGTTTGCACTCCGGCCGGAATATTTGGACGTACATTGGAATATTAGTGGAGAGGCTTATTGTATCCACTACAAAATAGAGTTGTTGTGATGGATGCTCCAATATACCGGATGGAGCTGTTCAGAGACTTAAAATGAAACATTTAGAAAACGGCACAGTGGCAGATGTAATGAAAGCTATTAGAATTAATTTCATATGTTTTTGTACTCACAGATCCTGTAAAATAGCATTTTAGATTGACTAATAGTAATTAGACGCGACAAGTAAAAAACTGCCTTCTGACAGTAAATCCAATCTAATTAATACAGTTTCAATGTGAAAGGGACTTTGGATGATGGTACATAATACAATCTAGCTACATGTATCATCATCATCATTGGTCTGCTAAAGCCTACCCCTAAACATAGGCCTTCTTTCTTCCACATGCATTAATAGCTTTAAACCGTAGCAGATACAAGAGACATTACAAACTGTTCCACAAAACTTCCCCCTACACTTACTGCCGGTTATTTCTCCCTCTATTGAAAATGCACGCGTAATCATAGTTTAAAGTTGCTTACACACTGAATTCTACTTCTGCCAGCTCCAAACAAAAGTTTCCAGCGGTAAACTTCTCGATGTGAGAATGGAAGAGATATCAAATGTAAGTTTAGTATAGCAGTTTTGGTTGGAAACAAAAGTATGAGCATAAGACAAAGTTTATTTTTATTTAAATATATTTATGAGCGTTTTTGATCCCGAAGAATAACAATGTTCATTAATGCATGTTAGTTTGTATATAAGGTGGAACGGGTAACGTTTGCTAAAATTTTTTCACTAGCCCAAAACGATGATTTAACACATACAATAAATAATTACATACATTTTAAGTGCTTTTTAATGTACCTTCTTTGCTTTTAACTTCTTAACTCTGGGCCAAAAACTTAACCGATAGTGTTACTTCTCATGCTTGAAGTTATTTTACAGTGGCTGGAGTTCACTTTGCATTTGTGGTGTACATTTTGCTTTTTTTTGCGTTCTCTACGACGCTTATGGAAATTACACACTATGGTGTTGATAGTTGTAATGTACCAATACTTGAGGTTCCTAATAATAAATACCAACGTAGGCTTTATGAATGGAGCTGGAAGTTTTGTATCGAGACTCATATTCACACAGGTTAAATATGTACGTATAGATTTTAACAAATCACACAAAAACACAGACAACCTCAAAGGATTTGAGCAAATATATCTGGTTCCATTAAAGGCTACCTTATCTCATTGTATCTAAGGTATAAAATAGTTTCACATACATGGTCAAATCCAATGTTTGTTCTAAATTAAACCCCGTAAATCAAAGTGTGGACATAAACAAACATTGGAGCAGTGAAACTAGCGCCGTGGCAATAATTCGGAGGTTGGTCCTTTAATGCTCGCTCCGATACTTCATACAGTTCCCCGCTAATTACTGGGTCCCTGCTCACGTGACCTCTCTTATTTATTGCCTACAATGTCTGCTGAAAGGTGGGCTGTGGGATACAGTGATGGAAGTATAGCGGTTGTAGTAACGTTGCTTGTTGTTGACTTTTTTAGAGGTGAGCAAACTATGAGTAACGAAGTACGAGAAATAGTTACGTGAATTTATGCGGGTAAGACAACCGTATAAATTTGCGTAGGTACATTTTCTTGGTTATGTTAACGCTAACATTAGATATTTGAAATTATGTTTCAATTTCAAGAAATTTTGATTATTTTGTGAAGGCATTGCGAAGTTTTATAAATTTTTGGAAAAGTTGATCATCATGTACATTATTGTCATAAATAAAAATAAACTCTCACAGGTAAAATAAGTCAATAACAATGAAAAACTACAATCAAGCTAATGGAGATACTACAAGATTTAAAAAAAATGTTTGTAGCAAAATCATTGAATCCAGAAAAGGTCACAAGTGAAGAAGCTTAATATACTCACCTGCCTTACCCTCGTACCAAATTGAATCACTGTGTGCCAGGAGGTATACCGCGAGGTGTTCATGTTATTTAATTTGTTTGGGTCAAATAATGTGTTCCGTCCGAGGGCAGGAAGCACTGAGACATTCAGCCGGTGATGAGTTTACTCGAATACTTAACTTTTGTGCTCGCCCACCTCTTTACTTCGGGAACAAAGGATTTTAATGGACACGAACACGATTACTCACGCTGTGCCTTACACTCACTAGACTCACTAGACCTTTTGCTTTGTCATGTGTAAACATTAAAGAAGTCGTATAACTAGAAAAAGGGCTAGAACTAAAGGATATATGTGGGTAGTCTTTGTTAATCTAGAGGAGTGCTTATAATTCTCATACTAAATTCTGTTTTGAGAATGAAAAAGACTTAAAAACGCATTTTTGTACATGCTCGTATCTACTATTACGTTTTGATAATGCTAGTAGTATTTAGTTTCATAAACATGTATACACTAAAGTTAAAAATCTTTACCACCTTAGATATTACGACGTTCTTGCACCTTATAATACTAAATACCTATTACGGTGAGCGCGATAAAAGTGGCAAATGCATCGAACTGCCATAATTCTTAATGCAACACCTCCCATGTAGTTATCAGGCAATAAGTCTGGGTTACACTCGGAGTGCCGGCTCCTGTCAGAGGCGGTCCTCGACCATTAGTGTCACGACGATAACTTAGACTTTCGCCGATCTAGGACTTAAGTGGCGCCGGGATTTCTCTGGGAACGTTTGAATTTTACTCTGTGGTGAAATATTCCGATTTTTCTCGGATGCGATTGGTAAACGTTTATGTAGTAGATACTTAATATTATGACAATGATACAGAGTTAACGAATACTTTAACCTTTATACGGTAAGTTTCGTACCTACGTGTTTAGACATTTACTATAAAAAATAGTTTTTGTATGCAGTTTATCAAAAGGTGATTTTATACCAATTTTGAATGTCGTAGAACAACATTTTCTAGGTTTTGATGTACCCTTAAAAGATAATACGGTCTCTTGCATTAGTAGGTTGATGAGAATAAGTATTTTTAGAACATATTATATTTTTTCCATTCCGTATTTTTTTCACACCACGTTAGAATGATTTCTTCCATTAAACCACTTTTCCGCAAGATAAGTACGAGTATATCAGCAAAATTCAATTTTTCTTCGTTTCTGAAGTGAGTTAATTCGCCACAGTCATGCGCTCACTCACGGTTAAATTGACTCTCAGTAACAAGCCACAGAGAGGCACAGAGAGGCACAGAGAGGCACAGAGAGGTGCCAATATCAGGACTCCTTTATCTTTTAATACAAGTATCTTTCCTTGAAGTATGTACACTTTGAAGTTAATATTAAAGAAGATTAACCTTGTTCCTAATTGCAAATTTAACAATAAAAAAATGTGTATAAGGTATATGTAGTTATGTAAAATAAATTATACATAGCCATTACTTATGTTACATATGTGAAAATGTTATTTGTACGTTGTAACTTATTTAACATTATTCTTTTTTGTGAGTGAGTTTGTATGTGCATTCAATTTGTGTTTCAATTAGCCAAACCAATGATGATAGCATTTTGAGTATATTAACATTAAGCATTAACAGAAAGAGCTACAGGAGTCAACAAAAGAAACTGGTAACTGGTAAGAAACTTAAATTGTTTTGAAAATGGCTCATCTTTCACTTTATAATCATCGCATTGAACTCAATTGTATGTTCACACGTTGCAAAAGCTTATAAAATATAATGTATTCTGCGGAAGAGTCGTAAATTCCCGAAATTGGAATATATGAGACATTGTCTGCGCCACGTTTGTACCTATTTAAAATGACGTGTATTGTTTGCTTCAATGGACGCTGTAAAGAAAGTTCTGAAAATACTTGTTTCAATTCAAAAATCTGGTAGGATTCACGATGTTCTGGGATGTCGTACGATAATATTGGATAAATGGTGACATAGTGTATTTAAATTGCAATGTAGTGGTGTGGTATGGTGAGTGTTACAAGTATCTGAATTAGTCGTGTAAGCTTTATTTTATCGCATTTTAGTTTCAGGTGATTTTCTTTTTCTTATAAATGAGATTTGAGCCCTTAGGGGCATCTGACATGGCTTAGCAGGTGATCAAGTGTACAGGTAGATAACATATTAAATCAGGCGTTACTTTGCGGAAAATCGTAAAATAAAACTCTGAAAGAACACTACTTATTTATTCCAGGGGTTCATTTTAATGTAAAGTGTTAAAAAATATAACACGGGTAGTTACTAGTTACGTTCAAAATAAAATCTCAAAAATGCAAAGTTAATTCAGTACCTACTCCACCCGTTTCCGCGAATCCTAGCTTCATTCTCGCAGAGTAAGTAGGTATGTTATACATCATAAACATACTTTTGCAACATATTACATCTTGAAGCATATTACGGCAGTTCATAAAGTTTACGCTCCGTCTATGTTTAGTGCTAAAACGTTGTATCGTATTAAATTTCATGTCAGTCAACTAGGGGGTTCGTAAAAATATCGTAAATATGTGAGAGAAGCCTAAATAGAATATGTTTACATAGTAGCAACATCTTCCTGAAAGGGCAATTCTTAAATCATCTTTGTATGAGATCATATGTTTTTTTATGCTAGATATACTACGATAAATTAGTTTTTTGTGTGGATTATTATTGTTACTACAAATTCAAAATATTCGCATATTAAAAATATAATGATTTTAAAGTAAATACCTTTCTATTTCGAAACGTGTAATTATGCAGTTTCATTATTACTACAAATTATCTACTGCAATCACTATTTCTTAGTATGTTGTGTTCCATGTTTATTCACAGCAGGTACATAAACACTGGTCTTATCCGGCTGTGTACCTACACACGTAATACAGCAGTTACAGACAGTTTAATTTGTCGTGTTTAGAATGTGCATCGAGCAAATTGTCCTTTGAATTGCAGAAATAGAGATTTAACTGCATAAATCTTATTTACATAACGTTTTTGCAGTTTTTTGTAATGATAATCAGTTTTACAATCTCTGTACTTACAAAAAACACACATGGTGCAGCAATATGTAATAATTTGTAGTTGTAAAAAGTAATGCCACTGCCATTGCTATCACACTCGGATAGGCGTGGGATCCATCCAATAACGAAAGTGATGATGTTATGTGCCGCATAGTAAGAATATGTTATCGTCAGAGGAAGACGGAGGTAGAAGTGCCGAAAATAACTACTTAATTACGAGTTTTCTTATTTAATTACATCCTTTATTTGTTTCCGTAACTACATCTATTCTAGTACTGTTATAAGTAAATCTGTAGGCGGGCACCTGCGGCACAAGTGACATACTTAGTGCAGGGCTCGCAAGTACATGTATTTTAACCTTTTAGTAAAATAAGTTATTTTAACACTGTAGGTATGATTATGTTTAAGGTTATATTGTTATCTCTTTTTGGCTAATAAACGAATTTGAATTTGAATTTGAATCAATAATTATAACATCAGATATTTATGACATTACATACATCAGATTCATCCAATATTGCCCCTCCAATAAATATTTCCTCCATAGACGTACAAAAACACAATTTACTGCGACAAGGTCAACATTGGGTAACTTCTATGTAAATTGTGCGATACACCAAATTGTGTATGTCAACGAAATGAGGCGGTTCTCATTAAAAATTCAAGTCACGGACTGTCAAAAGTGGAGAATCAGGGAAACTGGAGGGTCGTGACCGGAGATGTGGCTTCAAGACAGGAAGGAGGCGCCAGGAAATGGAAATATGAGCATGGGTTTCACTGTATTCACACCTGTTTGGAAATAATTTCGTATTCACTTATGTCTGTGCTTTTAATACATATAGAAAGACAATTTTATAATTTAATTAAGAAGCACTAAAGCGGACATATATATAACACAACTTGTAACACAACTTAGATGTTTTTTTATTAACATAGCATATTTCTACTGAATAAAATCATTGACTTACAAATAAAATCACGGTCTTGGCAGTGTAGTAGTGGTTCCGATGAGGCGTCCATATTGTTGGTGTTGGCGGACACTGCTTTCCGCGGGATCCTCCGTCTTTCAGACATTGTGATAACATAACTTTTCTAAGTCATATTAAAACTATTTACATTCCAATTCCTATCCGCATAGTATCTACATCTATGGTTACAACTCAGGTCCGTACGTAATTGGGCGAGAAGGTTTATGTTTTCTTTTTTTACATTTTACTTTTTTATCTCGGCGTAGGTGAAGGAACTAAAAACTGGGTATATTTGAACCGGAACGGTACACTAATTAGGTTCGTTTATATATATTTATTGGATTTTTTTTTTACTTTGGTTACTAGTTGGACTACATTTTTTGTAAGATTTACTAGCTATTTTTCTTACTATAAATAGTTGAAATAATTTTGAACTCAATGTTTTGTCAAGCTATTAATCAAAATTATATCAAAAGTAAATAAACTTGCTTTAATTAAGTGAAGGAGATATTACTAGATGAAAAATCCTATAAAAATTAAAACTGTTCATGGTTAATAATGCGTGGTTAAAAAAAAAATACTTTCATTTTGCTTGTCTCTTGAAAAATCTAATTAAATTATAATAGAGTCACACATAGAAAGCACAGTCGCGAACTGAGAACAAAGACAAATTATTCCCCACATATGAAATGAAGGCGCGGCATGACAGCAGAGTGCCCACATTTTGGGTAAAATAACCTCAACTAATTAAAACGGTGTTAAAGTTCCCCCCTCGGGGGGTAGTAAAAACTTTGGACCTGCGACGGGGGTTTTAGTGGGGCTATAGAATTGCAAGGTGACTCGGGGTTGAATGAAAGTAAGTGTAATTATGTTTTTAGTTTTTAACAGGAATAAAAATTCTCTAATGATAAAGCAAGACCGTTCTTACAAAAAAAAAAACTGGACAATGTGTTTTTCGAGTAAAATATGAATTGTCTGATTAGAATATGGTATAGTAAACGCGTACGTGACCTTCATCATTTTTATGGCAATATAGTATGATACTTACAGTATGCACGGTTGTCCACCGTTATCACTATAAAAAGATAATAAAACAAAGGAATCTACAATTTTTCACTTCCGCACGTTCATAATCACAAGTCACCATACACCAGCGGAGTAAGTTGGTAAGTACATATTATTATTTAAAAAAAACGACTACTCACTTATCGTACCTACCTTACCCGCTATATCCGTGGCCACCCATCTTCTCCGCCTGGTTGGGTACATGGTGTTAGTTTGACTGCGACTAGCAGACGATGAATATGTGCGCAGTAACATAGCTCCACCGCCTAACTATTGCGACTTTCATTGTTTATTAAACTGGGATTTGATTAAGTTTAACTTGATCTTGTTGATGTAAGTTATATTGAAACTGTTGGGTAATTTAGGCAATAATTCAAATATGGTAAGTATGTAGATACCATGTATAATTAGAAAACTACCGACAAATTGGGCAAAGGCTTCAATTTTACAAAAAATCGAGCCTTCAAAAGCCTTTTACATAAACATACATACTCACAAAATACTTCTTCCTGGCTCTCTGTTTATTATATCGTAACCTAAATACTTACTTCATAATAAGATGTAAATAAAAACCATGTTTCCAACATCAACCTTTAATCAAATAATGGTAAATTAGGAAAATCTTCACAAAATTTTTATATTTACATTAATAAGTCATTCATTTCTTGAATTCAAACGCAAACAAGTACTCTGGTACAATAATTGGATTTCAAATATTCATATTCTCTTATATTTTATTCATAATTTACAAAATTTGTTAATATATTCGAAATGTTATCAGTAGATTCAATTAACTTACGGTAGTTACATATAATATTTAAAAATAGAAAAGTCTCATATTCCTATTAAGATATTCTTAAAATTACGTTTTGAAAGGAAAATTAATTTCGCCGAGATCTGTTTTCAGTGAAAACGAGATTTTGTGTGCAGAATTGGTTTTATTTCTTTACAAATCTCGTTCACATTTGAATCTGTTACGTTTGTAGCATTTGATATCGGGGTTTGGAGGAACAGGAAAATATAAAGGAGCTTTTTCGATGACTCATAGAATTTTCCAAATTTTATGAGCTGTTACCAAGGAGATGTTTGCTTATTTAGAAGCTGGTTGTGGTTTTATAGCGGAGTCAGTTCAACTACATACATTTTGTAAAGTGGTTTATTACAATAATTTAAAACTTCAATACAACAAACGACATCGTGTGCCAGTACAAAATTAAAATTTATCATTTTCTGGCAAGCTAGTAGAAATAAAGGTGACTTTACAAGTTCCTAAATCAACTTTAGAAGTCGTTACAAATGTTTAATACCTTATGGCTTTATGTATAGAGACGTTAACGCCAAGCCGCGATCGTTTCGGAGAAAAATTGTACTGCTGTCTTATACAGAGCCACACTGAAAAGTAAAATGTATCACTGTGTATATTTGTCATGATAATATAAGCTTAGCTTTCATGCCACATATACATAAGTAATATACATGATTTTATTATTTATTAATTAAAAATATTTTGTGTAAACAAACAGAATATGTAATTTTCTGTAACCATTTTTATAAAGTTTTGAAAGATACAAGAATGATTGTTACAATATGGCTTCATGTTTTTTCACAGTTCTTTTTTAACTATGAAATACCATATACCATTCCTTCCCCCTGGCCCTGTATCAAGTGACATAACACATGCCACAGGGCTCCCCGGGAGAATACAGCCTTCCTCATAAGGTTTAACTTTGACACTTTTATTTCTACTAAAATCACTTTCAAAGTGCTTACAAAATAATATAAAGTTAATGACATGTCGTCTATTCGATTTGCTTTTGATAAAAAAGGTTTTCATACTTTTATGTACTAATAACAATAGCTTCGGTTCCTATTTTGAATAGTCTACAATATAGTGACTGTGATGGTTTGTGGCTTAAATGGCATAGCAGTACCTTAGTACTTTGTTCAAACCTTTAAAATTCTGTTCTTCCTGTCACGGTGTCGGTACTACGTGCGGCGTGTGCTGTCAAACGCACACTTGCACGTGCCATTTACTATAACGTTTAATATGTATATAAAATGCAGTACTCTCGACAGTTCAATGCACACACGTTGGCGTGATTGATGTCAGGGCATGTGAACGCTTTATTGTTTGAAAAACAATATAAATCAAATTGGGAAGAATATTTAGTTCGTTTACAGGTTCCAAAAAAGCTTATTTTTGTTAGATAAGGATTTTTAATTTTAAATGACACGATTCTTTATTAAAACATCAGCTCAGACTGGGTCTGATTACCATTGACAATAAATTTCCGTCCAAGTGGTTTAAAACTAAAGTATATACCAGCTAGAACCCATTCTGCAAATCCCCTCGGTACTTAAGCCTCAAATTGGGTCACTCGACGTAAATATCTCCAAGACTATCTTTCACTAGAAACCTTTAAAAAGCGCACTCACTCTGTTTTAAATGCAGCATCGATGGCAATACTTGTGCCGCTGGCATCCACCCAAAGCGAAAACTCCAATAAGAAACGTTCCTCGATCCATTTCACCCTTATTCTCATGTAGATAAGGACGCGAACCGTATGTGTGTCAAACGTCGGTGTAGCACTTAACTGTTAGTTATACTAACTGCCTTTTAACGTTTAATATTTTATGTGCTTTATTGAAAGCGTGCTCCTCGATCTGAGGTATTAAAGGCAATGAGCTTGTTTCAGATAGATTCTATCTCGACATTATGGTTCAAATCCGGAGTATGATTTGCTAATGCAAAATCTAGCTAAGTTTTAATAGAAAATGCGAAAATTTGGCTTGAAAACTCAAAATCTTTTTGTTCATTCTGCTATTCTGCAAAACTTGTTTTTCATTCTATAAAAATAGGTAAACATAATTAATAAAATCCACAAAAAATGAGTGAAGTTGTAAACAATGGCGAATATGATAAACTAAGGTAATAAAATAAATATTAAAGTAATGCGAGGAATCATTTGGAAGTCTCCACTCGAAGCAGGTTACGAGTAAAGTTCACATAAAAGCTTCCAGCGAAACTGAACTCCAACAAACGATTTCACGCTGCACTTTCGGCGCCAAACAGAATCCTAAACCAACACTTTAAACATTTATAGGCAGCATCCGTTATGCATTTACTGCTTCCCCTCGAACAATATGGTGTGCATCCGCATTCAGCATTAGCGGTATGACGGGCGCAGCAACCTGCTATTCCGTGAAATAGCAGTGACATATCGGCGGTCGAATAGCAATTATTAGCACTATCATTAGTTTGTACGCGGCCCGAGCGCAACCCGCCGCTGAATATTCTGTTATACAATCAAATAAGTATTGGACGATAGTGCTGTAAACGGAATATGTAATTCTAACACGAACGTTTCGGGTTCATTTTCAGTGGATTAGTTTCTCTGATGAATTGATGATAGGTTTGTAAATTATGCCGCTCTCTGTAGCTCTCGACGGGACGTGGTTTGAAATTTAAATTTTTGTGTTTTATCCGTCACGAAGACTTGTAGTTGTCTACTTTGTAGCTTTCGAACATCAAATCTAGAAAATAGATTACTACTAGCTATCAGAACATTGTAAGAACCATCTTCTGGTATGTAGCTGCTCAGAAATAATATAATGAATTGAAACATATCAATATATTTTTCAATTCATAATATTACATATTTCTGAACAGCTAAGAGTAGCTGCTTGGATCAATTTATATAGACTACATCTTTGATAATATGATAACAGTAGGAATATTATCGCCTTCATAAAAATGTGTGAGTACCTATATGACAGGTCGCGATCGCAACCGCATTGATCTGTTCAAGCTTGTAACCGCAATGCGGATGCAGTTGCCGTTCTTATTTTCATTATTAAAACATTTTCTAGTCTTTGCAATTTGATCTCTAATATTATACATATTTTAGTCAGAATAAACTAGTTAAAGTCTCAAAAATTAAGAGGAAGAAAATAAAAAATATATATTTTGAGATCATAAAAGACAGGTATAATACCTATACAATAATATATCCTGCATCTCACAAGTACGTCGCAATGCGTATGATTGTGAATACGCTACTTGCTTTTTGCGTTAAAATAAAAACATATCTGCCGTTAAAAGTGTCGTTAACTTTTACGAGGATTTTTAAATAAAATTGTGACCGTCTCTGGCTGGGAGTGGATTTTGTGGATATTAACTTCAACCGTTATAGCCGAGGTAATAATACTGGAAAATAACATACATATTGTTATACTTATGAAGCCAATTTTTGGTTGAAGTTTAATAGGATTTCGCTTCGTGGAATTTGAATTGGCAATAAAACGGCTTGTGATCATTGAGTAGTATTTCTTTTTCTTGTGCGGATTTAACTAAGTTAAGTCATTACCATGTTATCTAAAAATCTGCGCCTTATATGATAATCTGTTTTTAAATTTGCATAAAATAAAAACATGTATTTTCAAGTAAGTAACGTTAACGCCACCAACCAACCAACTTTGCCTTAAAGCAAATAACTTAACCCTTAAAAGATGCTCTTCGTAACCGCCTGCTCATTGTGAAGAAATGCTTTTTAAGCTGAAACATTCCGTGGAAGTGCAGCGAGTATATCACTGTCGGTGTAACAAGGAGCGCTACATACATGCAGCCACGCGATTAATAACTGACGAGGGAACTAATATGTGTGTTCAACTTACCCGATGTACGCTTTTGTTTTGTTATGGATATTATTATGACATGTTTAAGACTCGATGCGATTTTTTTGGCTAGTTCAGTGATGACCAACGGGTGAAAAACTTATTCAAATTGAGTTGGAATAACAATTCAATTTGGTTTAACCATTTTTTCGGCGAGCCAAAAATTTTGTTTTCTTACTCCGGAACTTTCTAAATACCTTTATGACTAGACAGTAAACGATATAAATATTTACATTATAGTAAACCTTACTTCTTAAACTTAACAACAATTCTTTTTAGAAAAACTTAACTAGTCCTAGAAATCTCAGAGTATGTAACATAATAAACGTACTAAGTTGACTTATGCGTAGTAAGTATATCACATTTTTACATTTATTACATTAGTATTTACAAATTCACAGATCTAAGAAACAAGAAAAGGCTCTCATATTTGACAGCGCGAGATTCATTATTTACAACCGCGCAGCATACGAGTAAATTCATGAACAGTTCGCAGCTTCTCAAACACAATCGTTTCATATTCCCTTTAAGAGAAACAGAGCTCAGAACAAAATTTAATTTGTACTATTTACATGCGACTGGTCCTCGATATTAATAAAGCGAGCGGTAGAAGCAGCAGGTGCGAGGCGACGCGGTGCCTCGGGGAGACGGACAGGATTAGGTTCCGGTAGTCCTTGGCCTCGTTCTGCGAGGGGTAGGTGTAGGTGCGGTCCGTCACGCTCTTGGTGTCGACGGGGCACGGCAGCGCCTCCACGGGGATCTGCAGTAAGGTGCGCTCGTTCTCCGCCTTGCTGCCGCGGGGCTCCTCCACGTAGGTGTCCTCCGCCTCCTCTTGAATAAAGTCATCCGGATTATCCGAATAATCTTTCATTTGACTTTTGTCGTGGGCCTCGTACAAATTGTTGGAGCCTATCACGCTCCTTTCAAAATAAGCAAAGTGTGAATTCAAAGGCGGCTCGGCGTCAAATTTGCAAATGAAATTTTCTAAGGACGTCCTCACTTTAACGCTCCGCGCCTCATGTCGGAGCTTGTGCATCCACGCGAGGTGGCAGTCGCACGGGAACTCGTTGCCTGGAACAATGGAATCTTTCATTAAATCTCTAATTGGACTAATGATGAACGCTCGATCCGCTTCCTCTAACGATAATTGATTTTTACTCCATAATTAAATTTGAATTTCAACGCGACAATTGAATTTCCAAATTAGCTCGCGGATAACGATTCGGCTTTGAACAATTATCCCACGTAATTATGTTGATTATCTAGTTGTACCTCGATGTATGGAAACTAGATCGCTGGAAACGTTTTGATTTTCAATCTACGTACACGGGTCAAAGAACTAAAATTGTGTTTAATAATTTCTAGACCGTAGTTCGTAAAAACGAAGGGTATTACTGTAATCATTTTATTACTTTTCTATTAAAGCCTTTGAGACGAAGTTATTGGAATATTGATGGAACGAAAATACGTACCTTCTAAGTAGATGTAGCTGTTTTGGCCCTTGAGGTTGTCGTAGATGGGTCGCAGCGTGTCGGCCGTGAACCGCTTGAGCTGGTTGTGTCGGAGGTCGAGTGCCGCCAGCCCGCGCACTCCCTCGAACAAGCCGCTCGCCAGGGTCACCAATTTGTTGTGACTCAGACTCAATTTCCTCAACTGCGATAATCCATCAAAAGTTCTCTGAGCCAAACCGAAAATTTCATTATAGTCTAACAACAACGCTTGGAGATTCCATAACTCCGTGAAAGTAAACGAATTAAGCACCGTTAACTTGTTTCTCCTCAGATCCAACCGCCTGAGATTGGCCAGACCGTCGAAGCACTCTTTCTTGAGCTCGCTTATATTGTTTCTATCCAATTCCAACTCTATTAAGTTAACGAGATGTCTGAAGGCGCCGTCTTGGATAACACTTATGTTATTGCTCGTAAGATACAGTTTTTGTAGAGCAGGTAGCTCGTAAAATGTCTCCGTGACTAGCTCCGACACGCGGTTCTCGTCCAATGTTAGTACGGTGAGGTTAGGTAGGTTGTAGAGCGCGTGCCGACCGAGGGCCTGGATCTGGTTCTTGGTCAGAGTGATCTCCTGAACTGAACTTAGATTCATGAACGTGTATGTATCTATTTTGGGTATGGAGCTATATTTGATGCTAAAATGTTTCATTTTCCTCACATACTTGAACACTTTGGAAGGCACGAAGCTGAGCCCCCCGTCCGCGCGCACGTTGAAAGCCAGGTTTTCGATGTTTGATTGCGAAATAAAGCTTGGCCACAACGGGTCGGTTTTTTCTATGCCCCCGTTGAAGACCCAGCATTCTGTCTTGACGGCCTCGTTGACCTCCTGGCTGAACTCGCAGTAGCAGTGCACCTTTGAGTCGCGGTCGCTGATATCGCAGATGTTGGCGGCGGCGGCGGGGAGGACTCTCTCCTTCTGCTTCCTTCTGTTTGCGTCGAGTGCTTGTATTGCAAACAGCAGCAGTAGCAAGGTAGCGGGAACTTTGGGCGCCCGCATACCTCCCACCTGAAACAAGCGGATGACAAATATTAGACTAATTAATTTTCAGTCGGAGACAGAGTTTTGGTGTTTTATTTGACTTCAACACATCTCGAGAACGAGTTGTTTATTCGACTTCATCTCGGGCACAGATTGAAATTAAAGAGAGTTTGTTTCAGGTTGTGAATTTAATAATGTTCCCCGTAAATGGCGGGATGAGATGTTGGATTAAAAAAGTTTTTTATTAGCTGAGCGGGAATTTCTTTTATTTATATCCACGTTTTGAACGAAATATTTGCCAAAGGAAGCGATGATATAAATACGAATAAAAAATACACAGCTATTCTAGAAAATATTTGATTTAAAAACAAAAAAAAACACATCGTAACTAAAATAGATCACGAAGTTCCCCCAACACATAACATTACATTAGCCAATAACACTATGAAGGCGGCGATAAAAGTAATAGTAACAGCGAGCAATAAATACATGATTATATCGTTATAGCTAACATTATTAGTAATAGACTGTCTGTAACGGCACTCAGATTAATAGCCCCGCCTCGGTGCCGGCTCACGTATGAATTACCTTCGAATGGAATCTTCCAGCTCGCTTCACCGCATATCTGATTTGGGTACAATTGTTGAATATTGATTAATGACTAGCGGTGTTCTTTCCCAGGTGAGGTTTTTTTTACAAGCAAAGAATGATAACTTTGGTAGTACCTATATTAGAAAGAAAAAAGCATTTTAGATACAAAAAATTCATCACCACAGTTGTTTTGGCTAATCCTCTTTGTACCTTCTCGTGTTTGAAATAAAGATTTTTTAATTTCAGACCGCCTGGATTTAGATGAAAATGTTGACTTAAAATGTATTAAACATAAAATATGCTTTGCGAAATCCAAAGTCTCGACCATGTTTAATCGCGTCAAGAATCAAAAAGCTTGTGTTGTAAAAATGTAAAATCTCTTGGTTGGAATGGAGTGGCGGCGAGTTAATGAAGAGGCAGTGCGTCGGCCGCCTGAATACGTTTAATTTAGATAGCTGGCTGCTGTCAAACTTTGCCGATCTATGGAGATTTCACCTCCAGCCGACATTTACATTCTATCCCTAATATTCAAGGAATAGATAACATTTAGGAATGTTTCTAGCAAGACCCTTAACATTAGTATCGCTTGAGGACGCATCAAACGTTTGTTAATGTACCTAATAGTAATAAGTTAGGCAAATAATTTAGTTTATTTTTTACACTAAATACTTTGCCCAGTTTTATTAAGAACGTAGATGTTAGTATGTATTCACAGTGTTTTAAAAAATATCCATATTAAAGACAAATCTTAAAACACAAGTATAGAATATGTTTACGTCGTTTTCGATACTATATTTTTACATACAACAAACATTATAAAACTCAAAATGGTAGTAGGTATGGGCACATATGCTAGCTCTGAACACACAGCTTACACATAAATTTCCCAGAGCATTCCAAGTTTTGTAATCGCGCCGTTAATCTATAAACGTCGATGGCTGTGATTTCTTTAGCTCGTCGGCAGAAGTTAATTTCTCCTACAATTTAAGTAGACTAACTACCACCAGGGGTTGTTCAAAGTGAAATTGTTCCCAGGGGTCGCTTGTATTGACTTTACTGCGGGCACGTGCTGAAAACATTCAGATGTACAACTCACAACCAACAAGACATATATTTTAAATAAAATATATGTTTACATCATCTCACAGTATCATAAATTGTTTATAGAAAGTGCTGGTATTGTGACTTAAATTAATTAATTTAATTTGTGTACTATAATATTATAAAACAATTAATTATCTAAATAGTTCATCTTATTTTAGTATAAGCTGCAGAAGATCAGGAAATTGACTAACTGCTGGCATCTTTTTGCATGTATGAATTCTGTATGAATTCCATAGTTAGTTTGTTTAAGAAACGTAAATACTTGTCGTCTGAAAGGTGGGTTTAGTACTTATTAGAAGGAGAGCTGCAAACGCAGAAGAGTGGTTTCTGTATTATTCTGTGCGTTGAAGTAGAGTGCGGGTATCTGCGGGTAGAGCCCGCGTTAATAATTCCTCGAAGCGTTTCTTTACTTTTGTTTGTTTTTCGCACTCCCAGTTTCAGTGCGATTGTTTAGAAAATGTATAGTCGAAAAATATTACGCTTACGTGGGTTCCGAAGTACCTCCTTGCGTTGTTTTTCTAGGTTTTATGGCAGAGATTAAGAATAAATACGACGCAACATTTGTTCGTAACCTTTGTTGATACGTATGAACGTATATACTCTTTAGAGCTTCGATGTTCCTCCTTGATTTATTGTGCTTTTGATAGCGAACATTTATTTCGTAGGTACTACATACTAGGTAGGACATATTTCAATAGAAGCCAAAAATATATTTATGAGAATCGTGTTTTTATGGTTGTAAGCTGAGGTCGTCAAGGCGTACTTACATGCTTTATAGCTAACTCGAGCAGTAAACGTCGAGAAACAGCGAAGGTTTCATTTTCGTGTGAATTATTGCCTGCGTTATTCTCCATGTATGATATTTAGGTAAAGAATTATAACTTTTGGTTGAAATCACAGAAATTATTTTTATGGTTTAGAAGGAAAGAGTCTTTTGAATGCTACAACTTTCTGAAGCACTGTGACTCGAAAAAAGTGTGTCAACAAAGTGCTACGAAAGAAGCGTAGTGAACAAATTGTTAAATTGTCTGATCTCTAAAGAAATTTGATAACTGAGCTTTCTCACTCTGTATTGTTTGAACGCAGATAAAGTCTCAAACGACTACAGAGACTGTGAGACGATTTTGAACCAATATTATGATTATCAAGAAAAAACAATTGTTGCTTTACAAAACTTGTGCTGAGATCATATTCATTTAAAATATTTATTTTCTCAATGTGATACAATATTTTGTTACAAATTTAATAAATGAGAGACATACATATGTAGTTATTGTGATATTTACTTATGGCCCGAAATCCTTCATCAAAGTCCTTCTGTTTGTGATGCGTAGTTAGCTGAAGGTTGCCAACTCTCTCCGTGGTCTCTTTGATGTGGAAATCGAGCAGGTATCCACAATAACAACTCAAACATTATGGAATACATATTGATTCCAACTTGCTTAAGTAATAATGAAAGGATAAACAAAAGACAAATTCATAATGACACACATGTGTGGTATTTTATAGTAGCCGCTCAGGATAATGAGCTATTTTCATTTTGTATATTTGCTCTGGGACAGGATGTATCGTAGCGTTCGGTTCATTTGGTGAGATTAAACATCCATGTTTAGAGTAAGGGAAACTGGACGTTACCTTCAAATTATTATAAAAAAAAAACATTCTTTCTACACATACATTTCTACGTTCTTAGAGTAAAATAAAAAAGTTACAGCTTAAAAAAAAACCTAGAATTTTGATACGAAATGCTTATCCTAACTTAACCTATTTTGAAGAAAATATTCACAAATAGAAATAAAACCGGAAGAACAGCTAGATAAATAGTATAAATACGTAATATGTAGAGATTTAACAGGTAGTAGGCGTGATACATTATTTATTCAATTTTCAGAAAGCCGCGCCGTATCCTGTCCGAGGCATTTCCGATACCTCCCTATCACGCCCGACATCATAGACTATACAACCATCTGACTACTCTACTCTACTTGTACTAGTTCTAAGAGCATTCTACTCTTTGTGGCTTTTTTACTATTGTGGTCATAAAGACAATCACTTGAGAAATTTTATTTAATCAAAAAATTGAATAAAATAAATAATTGTTTTAAATCATAAGACCTACGTCTTATGATTTAAATTAAATTTTCAAATATGCGGGTTTCTAATGATCTGACAGCCAAATACATGCCTGTTTAGTGGAAAAATCTTTTGCACAAGCCGTTGCGTCCACGAAAAACTTTTTTCGTGATTCTGTGGATAACCACACAATATCTTGGTCTTGTGATGTAAGTGTGTTAGGTGTTTTGATACTTACAATAAATCACTTGTCCTTTTTCGGTGTGATGAATTTTTATCTTATAATAAGGGTTTTATTGGCTGTAATGTCGGTGGTCGGAATATACTGAGAATATTTTCCAAATGTGTTTGTGAATAAATAAATCTTGCAATACTGAATGTGCCTTGTTTTTTCCTCTAAGCAATATTAATGCCTCGCTGCGGGGTACAAGGATTGTTGAGGTCATTGCTTATTAAACTGCTTATGTACTTAATTACATAATAATATTTCTACACAAACATAAGTAATATAAACAAGAAACGTCAGGTGTTATTACACTTTCATCTATTTTTAATAAACAATAGCGTACTTAGTAGGAGTAACTGTGATGCAAACTGTTTCCAAAGTATAGAGGCATATTAGATTACAAAATAACGAATACACATACTTGCAAGTAAACGTCTTATTACGCTAAATGTATTACATGTACAAGAAAATTGCAATGGACGATGACCTCAAACATCGATACGAATAAAATGAATTATTAGGTTTCTACAATCCCGTAATTGCGAAGCGCTGTATGGAAAACAAAACTTTATAAAATAAGGAAAATAACCTTGTTTTCTGCGAACAGGAAATAAAGTATAAGATTATTAGAACACAAGGTGAATTTAAATTAGATCAACATTTGTATTGTTTTGTATAAGGCCGTGACAATGAATAGATACAATTATTTAATTTAAGTTTCCTTTGTTTACATGCATATCTATTCTTAGGTATATCTCCAACGCAAAACCCTTGGAATAAAAATAAAGGGTTGCTGTAATAATATTGTCATTAAGAAGAGAAGAGGAAGAATCAGTAAGAAGAAGGAATATTGGCATATTAAGGCAGTCGTTAAGTCTTGTTAGAGGCTCGGAGTTATTCAATCTCATACGAACGTATTTATTACTGGGAACTCGAACTAGATCTTTTTAACACTTTGTGTTTAAAAGTTTTTTGTGGTATATTTATTCAACTACCATAGTTTTATCCATTACTCTTCTACCTATTAGAACTACTTACAACCTCATAACTACTTATAAGAACTATACATTCATCCGTACTGATAATATTATGAAAGTATTTTATAGCTTCAGAAACACTAAGCTGGTGCTAGGAACTGAAGTTAATACTAATTAAAAAGCGCTGCAGCTTAGCGGCTAGCTCTGGCTAAATAATTAACGATTATTAGTTCTCGATTATACGTAGAACTTTTTATTGAAACGAACCTATGAAGAGAAGGAAAAGATAAGTCGGGTTTTTTATTATTTAATACGAGGATAGTCTTATATGTTTGAAACCAAAATAGTTTCTATCCATAAATTGGCGTCATACACGTGTAAGCTTTTAGGCGTAGGTATATAACTTTATCTTAATTTATAAATAATTTCATGAATAAACTATTTGTAATTACGACGAATAATGATCATAGTAAAATGGGCGTTTCTCCACCGAGACACACTCGCTAAACCGCAAAGAAAAAAGCTATATCAGATGGCAAGTGTTCATATAACTCTACATACAACGGTGGTGACACGTGTGAAGTGGAACATTAAAAGAAACCATTTTACTTGAATCCGCCCACGCGAACAAATCTTGTGAATATTTATTATTTGTTAATTAATTTACTTCTTGAAATTGGCTGCGAAATTACTGTGAAATACTTTAATAGGGTATTTGTGAAATAAGGAGACAGAGGCTAGTCTAAAAAATAAACTGACTTATGTTTAAATTCCTATATTATACCTATAATATTACTCGCAGTATAGAACTAGAAAATGTACTAAATATAAATTAGAATTGTTGCAAGTAAGTATGGTTAGTCATTAAAAAAATCAAATCATCTTATCCGACAGCGAAGAGAGTGTGGTTGGCTAATATGCTCAAGTAAGTGTACAATATAAGATCTGTCATAGCAATAAGTAAAATCCCCAGTCACCTATACAGCCCGCATTTAATTTGCTTCCCGTGATAGCAAAAGTAATTTCAACCTTATACACCCACCAGAGTGGTTCATTTTATTACCGACTCAAAAAAGTTAATTATAATTTAATGTAAAGATAAAATTACAAATATTCTAAATATAGGCTGCTTGTACCTAAAATAGCGTTAATATGACGTTACAGGCGGTGTCTGAAGGACCCATAATAAATTCCCCAATACAAGTTCGGGACAAAGACGCAAACTGGGCCAGTTATGAACGTTATGGTTGAATAATTTATGATCGGGTACACCGAAACATTTGCGACCTTCACTGCGCGTAATTATTGCAAAAACACAGCCTTCGGCAGCTGGGGTAGAGCTCACATTTGATTGCAGATATTTTTGAATATATTAAAGCGATATACCTAATTGATGAAATTTTAGGCGATTTTAAAATGAAATAGTGCTGGATACATTGTTAGTTTATTAATCAAATTTAGATATGGATTCATATGCCCCTCTCTTAGTTTGTTATTTTTTAAAATATTGAGCCATCTAGTTTGTTTATACATTGAGTTGCTAAAAGACGTTTGGTTAGGTATATTATTGCTAGTAGTATTCTTTACGTCTCATATCAATATCTACATACGTGCATCTTAGCTAGCAATACTACGTAGGTAATGATTTTTGGTTATTTTCAATTTGTAATTGTAATCGATGTCTCGTTCAAACTCACGAGTAACACATTGAACAGTAAATGAATCTTATCTGCGTATTTAATGTGCTTGAGTTGGTTCCATCCCGCGACGTCACGTTTCATCAGTATGCCGCGCACACAGTCAAAGGAAAGTTAATTGGCAATCTAAATCTTTTTCATTTAAACAAGAGTGCGTAATTTATAGTCGCTCGTTAAGTCTTGTTGGGCGGCAACATGAAATATGGCAGCCGTAAACAGACTATAAAATATCAAAACACTTCATAAACTTAACTCTCAGAGTTGCCATTTATACTCATTAAACGTAATTAATCTGTGGTCCCTTTGAAGACAGCTATTTGGAATGGTTTATTAAATCTTACTGCGGGTTAGGGCCCTACACCCTACACCCGCCTCACTCGGGTTAGTGTGTGCTATTATGTAAGTCATTGTCAACTTGATATTAATGGGGTGCGTTAGTCAATCCCACACACCATTTATCAATGTGCAGGTTTATTTATGAACTAGCACAGTACATGGTGCGAGCTGAATTTACAAACTATGATTTGCACAAAAGGAAGTCATGATATACAATTGTATGTTATATTCAATATTGACTTTGCAATGATACATTAGAATGCATTCTACATGCATGCTCATTGCTCACCTCCAGACACATTAGTTGTTTCCTAGTTTAGTCACAAAATTTTATCAAAAACTAAATTGTGCTCGAAGTAAAACAGTGCTGCCAACCCTATTTGATTTAATAAACGTTCTTGTACCTTTAATCCGAATATCTAGGTTTCTAAACGAAACATCTAAAATAGAGATTAAGGTTTCGAATAAAATCCATGAGCTTTACCGTTCTTGTTCTTACCTTAGAAAACATAAATTTGTAATGCTTTTAGGTAAGTGCACCTGGTCTATAGGATATTTATCTACAAGTAATTAGATTATATGAAAGGTTTCAGTTTGTGACTTTACTTAGTTTATTGCTCCAATTAATTTGGATGTTTGATAGGTTTGTAATTCAATACGAAATAGATTGACGGCCTGCTAGTTGCAAAATTGTTACTTAGTAGGTATAAACAGATAAAAAAATCGGTACAATAAAATATTACATAAGGGCATTAAAATGTTTCTTATTTTTATATTTTGTGTGTGTGTTTTATGTGATACTAATTTGTGATTTTTATTTTGTTATGATGATATTTTGTTCGGAAAGTGATTAAATAAATAATCATTTGAATATAATATTTTAAAATATCTTATTCTAAAAATGCATGCCTCCGTTACAGGAATTGCGTACCTTTGTTAAATAACGTTAATAAATGCAGCAGACCGCTTCTTGGCGATGCAAATTCTGACCCATTTCCTTACATAAACTTCAACTGTATTTTTTATGTGAATAAGAGATAATTTGAGTAAATTGTAACTCTGAGCTCTGTTAAGCAATAATGTAGATTATTTATCTAATTTGTGTTTTTTTTTTCAATTTGATGTTAGTGTAACTCTTAACAGATTCCGAGGCAAACATTAAGTAAAATTGTCAAAATAATTTGTTGATGAAATCAAACAAATTTACTGACAACAAACAAAGGTTTTTCATTTTATTGTTATCATTTGTACTCGTGAGTCGTGAGAATGGTGATCTGGGGTATCGAGATAATTTAACATAATAATATGTTTTTCTTACACGTAGGTACCTATGTACATTTTTACATTTTCTGCATAACTAAAGAATCAGCCAAATATACTTATAGAGAGTATAATGCGCTCAGAATAATTAAATACAAAAATACCCGACATTTTTCCGGCCTCTAATTACAGTATTAGGGTGACCACATGAAAAATATGAGCGTTCTCTGTATTAACCTTAATACAATAACGCTCTAGCATTATGCGGCGTAACGAGCGCGTTTGTCCGAGGAATGTGACAAGTGTGGTGATAATAAAACACGACTTTACCCTCATTTGGGAGCCGCAGCGTAATGGCTTATTTTTTTTGTCCACAAACTGAGTAAAGCCTGGTCATCCAAGTAAACATTTGTTTTATTTTTCAACAGCCACCGTACGAGTTATTGAATTGTTAAAAAATCGCTTTCCCTTAAATTTAAGTTAAAGGGTTTCACGAATTTCCATTTTTAACCTGAAAACTTTTTTATAACGAATAAAAAAGAGTGATACTGTGATCTTCACACAAATAAGTTGAACTGTGCGGTGAAAAAAATATGTTAAATACATATATTATCAGAACCAAAAAAATCTAGAACCAAACGAATAATATAGGTAGTGCGTATAGCACATGAAATAACATCATCAGATGCTATTGTTATTCAACAAAAATAAATGTGCAGAAACACTCTCTGACAACAAGCCCCGGGAACTCAGCAAGGCGTATTTATTTTCATACCATAATGGAACATTAAAGAACCAATACAAGCTTGAGATTATTTTTAAGCACAGGAAACATGTTCAGCACACACATACAGAAAAAAAAACAAACACATAACATTTTCCTCGATTTCTATTTACTTTCATAAAATACAATAGGGAGTGTTTGAAAGCTTTTTATCCGGAGAAAATATCAAGAAGCTTTCCGGTCCTGGGTAACGAAAAGGTGTCTGATACCTTCGTCATGAAATATAGAAACATACGGTTAAAGATGGCCGCCTGTCGGACAGGTAGATTTCACATATTTGATGACACATCATAATAATAGGGCCTTAGAGACAGTTGACCTCAGCTCCAGGCGTGTGGAGTTCAATCATAGTTTAGCTAACGTTTGCGTATGTTTCGATGTTTTAATCATGACTAGCCTAGTACGTTTTCTTCAATGGCTATATGACTTACTCTACTTCTACTTAGATTTTCAAACTAGTAATGATACTAAGAATCAAAACAATCAGTAGTTCAACGAGGCAAAAAATTGACACAATATTGTCTTATGCGTAGTTTATCAAAGTTCCAAAGCAAGGAGATGTATTCAATTGAATCGGTGATAATAAAGGTATAATTTAGTGAAATCGTCTAGAAAGCAACAATGGAGAAACACGTTCCATTGTACGGATTTTGGGCGTTTCGCTAAAGGTGGAAAAGGACGTATTCGCGAATACGTCAAGCGGCCCGAAGTTTAGCATAAACGTGATGTGAGAGCAAATGCTATTAGGATTCTGTTCGGTCAATCAAGTACACAGAGCGAGAGGAAACTGGCAGCCAATTTCACAGGAATATTTTGGAAAAATCTAGTGCACGCCGTTTTTGTGCAGAAAAATTGAGATGGGAAAGAAAATTGAACCAAAAAGTGTTAAAAAAAATGTTTTCAATATAAAGTTGTCTGAAAAGTGAAGAAGCGAGATGCGTTATTTTGGAGAATAATATTTTCTATTTCCTTTTTAATAAACTCCAAACAAACTACATGTATCTTATAATGTATATTATTTTGTTCAAAGTTTTGATAGTCTAATAAGCACCCGCAGCTCAGCTAGCGGAGGCAATCGCATGCGATTACCAATGTTAAGCTAATGTCGACGCGGTCAGTCTTTAGATGGGTGACCGAAAAGTGGCATTACATTTTGGCCACTTCCGTGGGTCAGGTCACACGGTAATTTTTAGGTGCCGGTTGATTGTCATGTACTACCTGTTTTATCTTCGCTACAAAGCCGTGGCGGAGCGGTCGGCCGATGTTTATATTCGCTGTCGCTTTCTTCCTAGCTATTACGTAGTCCTCGCAGACTTAGTTGCACATGATTTGACTCGATAAAGAATTACTCGGACTCGACTAAGAATATATCGCGATTATTAATAACAGTCTGTTGTTTTGAAAGAAAAAAAATAATAATAATAAATAAATCATTAACATTTTACTTTCTGTTGTTTTGAACGAAAAAAATAATAATAAATAAATAATTAACATTTTACTTTTACACAATTTGACCATCACATGTTTTTTATGGATATTTTTATTATTTAAATATATTTTTATACATCACATTAATTATCTATTATTTAAGTAAGTATCACATGACAATTTAATCACACAAGTACACATCTTTCTCATCTCTTTTCTTACATCAACCCCTCCCCTCAATTCCCATTCCCGAGACAGTTAAGTAAATTATTTCCTCCGTTAACTAACATATTTTATTGAAAACTTTTTGTTAAATGTACATAGATTATTATCTGAAATCCAGAAGGATGAGCGCGTTTCCCCACGACACAGGGGAACCTAGTGTGGGGAACATAGATCACATCATTTGTAATCGATCCTAACATAGTAATATAAATATAGTACTAACAAATAAATGTTGTAACTTAGTTATAAGGTTTTTGCTGTCCAATAAATAAACATTATTATAATTATTATGTCAGAGGTCCTTAAGACGGCTTGGTGAACTCTCGAATAAAATACAAGTTAATTAAACACGATGTTAGAACATCTGTATTTCAGTAAATTATATCTTATAATAAGTGAAATCTCTTGACGTTTTTCTTTTTCGACTGTTGATTTTCAATATAATATATCGGGATGGGAATAGTTTCGAACCCGAGGATTACAGATTTCATGCGGAATAGATATAAATAGGGCCGGATATTCACAAACGCAGCTTTTCCTCGGATACTTTTATTATAGATCTGGTATTGTGAGAATTTTGAAGTGTAAAGAATTCCTAGTAGCCATTGAATTGCCATTGAATTTATTAAATTGCGAATGTTTAACTTACCTAAAAATCAATGACGAAACAGTTGCTTAATTTTGAGTTGGGTTGACTTATTTCTAGATTTGTAAAACCAACAATTAAAGAACAAAAAAGACACTTATAGGATAGAAGATGTAGTACTTGCCAAGAGTAATATACTTATTAGAGTCGAATCTGCCAACCGTAGCTAATTATACGCAAACTCGTGCTCAGATACCGCACTGGCAGGTAATCATTTTGTGTTTAGGACATCCCTAAATCGAATGTCGCCTGCTTGGGGACAGAATTACCCTCGAGAGGGGAGCGGGGAGAGGGAGCACAAACAAAGGGTTGGTTGTTTAGTACAAATTGAGGTGGGACCGCTACATTTATTTTGGGGATGTTCGATTGATACACGCGCAGATTTTGTTTGTTCAAAAATTTATGATGTAGGTACGTGGAATGAAATTGTGACCCATTTGGGAACGCAAAGCAATGTCCATACCGGGAGGTTTTACAGAAATTAAGCAAACATTCATCAACCTATTTTGTTTGAATAACGCTATTTTTTAATATGTGCGTACACATTCACATTTCATCAGCATAAAAGCTTTGACTGGGGTGCATATTTTATCATTTATAGAATAAAGTTAAAAAAAATATATCAAAAATGTCACAAAGAATCTGATTAGACGGTCGAGTCTATGAAAATATCGGTCAAGTAATAAAAAATCGTAAGTGATTCCGGTGCAAGGCCTCCTTGTATTTATGGCAGCTAAAAGTCACCTCCACTGCCTGGATGGGGCAGCATATAGCCCACATGATAGTAAAAATGTTTACAAACTCTCGTCGGCGCTCGACAGCATACATTTTACTCATCTCATCACTTTTACTGCAAGTAAAAATGTAGCGACATTTGCACGGTATTTTTACTTGAGAAAATATTCTGATCTCGCTACTTTTCGGTGTAAGTCACCTGGCTTGTGTAAAAACTTATGCTTTGGAGCTATGATCAGCTGAGCGATACTGTTATTAATCTTCGAAAAGCTGCGAGAGTGTATAACTTACTTATAAGCAAATTCAATACAATCATCATCATTATCCACAGCTCCTGGGATCTCACTGCTGGGTATAGGCCTCCCTTTGTATGTGCCATCTGTGTCTATCTTGTGCAAAGCTCATCCAGGTTGGACTCTTGACTTTGACGATGTCGTCGACCCATCTCGCGACCGGACAATACAAAGCATCAATAATGTATTGTGTTTTTTAATTACTAAAACCCTATATATATCGAAAACCCATCGAAAAATGATAAACGCAGCAAATGCGTTGATGGCACTGGTGATCAACATTTAATCACAAGTGCCATTCAACGCACCGTTTGCGTTGGAGGTTGAATGGTGTTATGCAATATAGAAGTCTGGCCGATTGAAGTAATTATCCACATCCAGTAAGATTGCCATAGCAGATAATATTATTTTGTAATTTAACAGCACCAATTCATCAGTAAATATATTCTTTTTGATTCTTGGAAATTAACCTATAACAAATAAAAAGTAAGTAGATACTAATGAAGAAATATAATAGACTAGAATTATTGTAATAATTTTCTGTCACATATGTCAACCACATGCTTAGTTTGAAACAAATTTAAATACCTAGTAGGTACACAAATATAATATACAAATATTTTTTAACATAAGAAACTATCCAACAAGAATTATTACTGCTATGCCAATGAACGCACCGAATGCGTTGACTTGATTTCGTAATAGCAATACACGATAAAACCAGTGAAATTAATGATAGAATTAAGATTATTACCTACCTTTATCTTCCAATGAACAAATACGTAACGAACACTTGATAAAACTCCAGTTTTTAGCAAATCAAAATTGAGGTTTTTAGCACCAACCGCTTTTTCGTTTACAAATCAGGAATGACAGCGCGAGCCGAAAACCATCAGTGTTTCCATATTTAAAAATATTTTTAGATGTGAATGTTGCCAAGAAATTAAATAAATTTCTACCAATTTTTAAGTGAGTCCAAATAAACGTGAACAGGTCACTCAACGCATATGGTGCGTTGGTGGCATGATGTAGTAATTTCAATCAACGCACCATTTGCGTTGGTGGCAATGAATGGGTTAGAGGTAATTTTCTGGTGACTCGTCAGCCAGAAAATCACTTTTTATGTTTTTTCCAAGCACCCCAAAGGCAAAGATAACACCTTAATTTCCCAGTTTTACGCCCCTCAGTAACAAAACGAAATAATTTAATTAAACCCGGAGACCGTGGTCCGACTGTGATGTCCTTTATAAAATAACTTCACTTTTGTCGTAATATTGAAACTCGCCGGCTTTTTGTTTTCGTATATCTACCATTTTGCTGCTGAAATTATACGACGTTAGGGAGCTACTACAAGTCTTAACCATTATGTATTTATTACTGTCTTGTACTTACTAACTGTTTTATTTTGACTGATTTGCTTATACACATCGTACACACAAAAAACAAAAAAAAGTATTTACTAAAAAAAATATCTATTCAAAATCCAAAGACGCGATAAGTTGTGAGTGTTACGCGTAAGTGACGCGATAAACACAAATCAAAATGATTTGAATTCCATCAGACACACATACAAGCTAAGCTCACACATTAAAAGTATAAATATATACCGCTGCGAATGTTAACTTATTGTTTTGTAAGGTTTAAAGAATTTATAATTACCGAGTCTATTCCATACCTTCAACACCATATCATAAAAAACATTTAGCACAACTATCATTACTCCATCATAATTCCACGATGGTTCCACCCCGTGGTAGCTCCCTGGTATTTTTCATTTAGCGTGCTCTGCTATGACGGGATACATTAGTGGCTCCGAAGTGGCCTCGTTATAGGCCCCCGGAGGCCTGCGGGGCCTCGCTCGCCGCTTTAGGGCCCCCGATGTTGCTCTCACAGGGAACTTCTTTTGTGTAGGTACTAATGTTATTCAGGAAAGGCTGCAGAGTGGAGTGGGCAGCATCGTTCAACTTGTGATTGTTACACGATTGTTTCTATTTAAGATCACCTAGTTGTTACATATTATGTTTGAATAGCTAAATTTATTTTGTTATGCATTAAATAATTTAAATTAAACTACTTGATGATTGTAGCAAATAGAAGAAAATAAGTTGGAAAGTAATGAAATGATAGAACGACCAGTTTTTTTATTATAAAATAAATTAAGTGTATCAACAGAGGTTTGTAAGGGGCCTATTAATACATCTTTGACCATAGCCAAGCTTGTGTATATGTCATTTTAAACGTCATAGTTCTCTCATGACTCTTGAGTACTCTATGTAAAAATAATATAAGTATTTTACACTATCTCTGTAATAACTATAAAAATATTATGCAAAAGAGATTTATACATAATATAGAAACAAGTCTCGTTGAGAGCACCGCTGTGACGCGCCGCCGCCGCTGAGAGGCGGCGAAATGTTTAATAACAGCGAAGTACAATCATTTTTTATGAATAGAGGTCAGTTTTATGCGAACCTTTGAAGAATGGAGAAAAAAAAACCCTTTGAAAATGTTAAGTCCTTGATTCTGCGGAGTGATGGATTGGTTACATATTTCTTTTTTTAGAGAGTAACTAATTGCGTTATTTTTAGAATAAATTAATCTGTAGGTACTGGGTCAAATTCTTGGAAATTAAGACACTTTTATATTAATAAAAACCCTGTCGCCATGCAAAAATCAAAGAAAGAGGAGATTTAACAATATGACAATAGTAAACGAGTAAAATAAGTACTGTACTCAACTAGGTCAGTAAGTTTCATATGAGAGTACCGAACTAAGATGTCAAGAGACGACATGGTGCTGACATGGCCACGTACCGTCACTAACGTAGGTGTGTTATTATTCTGTTCAATACTAAGATGTCAAGAGACGACATGGTGCTGACATGGCCACGTACCGTCACTAACGTAGGTGTGTTATTATTCTGTTCAATACTAAGATGTCAAGAGACGACATGATGCTGACATGGCCACGTACCGTCACTAACGTAGGTGTGTTATTATTCTGTTCAATACTAAGATGTCAAGAGACGACATGGTGCTGACATGGCCACGTACCGTCACTAACGTAGGTGTGTTATTATTCTGTTCAATACTAAGATGTCAAGAGACGACATGGTGCTGACATGGCCACGTACCGTCACTAACGTAGGTGTGTTATTATTCTGTTCAATACTAAGATGTCAAGAGACGACATGGTGCTGACATGGCCACGTACCGTCACTAACGTAGGTGTGATATTATTCTGTTCAATACTAAGATGTCAAGAGACGACATGGTGCTGACATGGCCACGTACCGTCACTAACGTAGGTGTGTTATTATTCTGTTCAATACTAAGATGTCAAGAGACGACATGGTGCTGACATGGCCACGTACCGTCACTAACGTAGGTGTGTTATTATTCTGTTCAATACTAAGATGTCAAGAGACGACATGATGCTGACATGGCCACGTACCGTCACTAACGTAGGTGTGTTATTATTCTGTTCAATACTAAGATGTCAAGAGACGACATGGTGCTGACATGGCCACGTACCGTCACTAACGTAGGTGTGTTATTATTCTGTTCAATACTAAGATGTCAAGAGACGACATGGTGCTGACATGGCCACGTACCGTCACTAACGTAGGTGTGTTATTATTCTGTTCAATACTAAGATGTCAAGAGACGACATGGTGCTGACATGGCCACGTACCGTCACTAACGTAGGTGTGTTATTATTCTGTTCAATACTAAGATGTCAAGAGACGACATGGTGCTGACATGGCCACGTACCGTCACTAACGTAGGTGTGTTATTATTCTGTTCAATACTAAGATGTCAAGAGACGACATGATGCTGACATGGCCACGTACCGTCACTAACGTAGGTGTGTTATTATTCTGTTCAATACTAAGATGTCAAGAGACGACATGGTGCTGACATGGCCACGTACCGTCACTAACGTAGGTGTGTTATTATTCTGTTCAATACTAAGATGTCAAGAGACGACATGGTGCTGACATGGCCACGTACCGTCACTAACGTAGGTGTGTTATTATTCTGTTCAATACTAAGATGTCAAGAGACGACATGGTGCTGACATGGCCACGTACCGTCACTAACGTAGGTGTGTTATTATTCTGTTCAATACTAAGATGTCAAGAGACGACATGGTGCTGACATGGCCACGTACCGTCACTAACGTAGGTGTGTTATTATTCTGTTCAATACTATGAAATAAGATACATAATCATTTTTATATAAATTAACCCATTAAAGACGTCACATCCACAGACAAATAGCTTGCATTTCATTTCCATTTTGATTTTGATTACGTCAAAATATCTTAACCAACATAGTTTACTAGCGACTTGACAATTATTAAGTCATACAACCGCAGTACGACGGCGACGGGTGGTTTCCTCACTATAATAACCGTCACCACACTTAAATCCATATAACAAACAAGCCATGGAATCGTGGGATTGCTACCAGCCAAACATGCTATTCATATAGCTGAGCGGCCATTGTTCCAGCTTGCTTCTACTCGAGCCAAGTTGTTGTCAAGTCAAACAATGCAAGCAAACAGCTGCTACAATACGCAGATTAAGCGAGACTTAAGGGACGACTTGATCGAGATTACAGAGTCCTGTGGCTTTAGTTGGTGCTGATTGCTCGCAAACTCAATTTTTTTTAGTATTTTCGTTATCATTACATTTATACTATATTTATCTGTTTTGTAAAGAACATTGTGGAACTTGAGTAAAGTGAAAAAAGATGCATTGTTTTCTCTTCTTATATTATAAGCATTTTATTATAACTACGAATCAAGAAATAATGTTTAGTAAGTTGATTTGCATTCTACAACTTTCAAAATAATTATAAATGTAAGAAAAAGTTAAGAAAAATTGATTGTTGTTGCTATATTAACTAAAAATTATTAACTTTGCTATTGATATTTAAAGTTTCAGCACATGTCAAGTATACTCTACACAATATCAAACTGTGTGCCTATTATGTTTTAACATTAAGTTTACATACCTATGTATGTATATAAAACCTTCACAACATTTTCAATCATTGCTCACAAAAACTCTTCATTAATACACTCCTGAATAAGCCAATCGCAGGTAATCACAATAATATATTTAGGTCGGTCTCTGCTTCTGAAACCAGCTCCAACCTTTCATTGAGAATGATTCTGCTCCATTGAGTCCAAATCGCACCATTATGGGCGCGACGTCTTTATGTACCTATAATTGAATAGGAGACCTTTAAATCACTCAGCTCTGATGAAGGATTAATAAATTGATATCAGTTTGTGTCCAATTGATGGAGAGGGGTCTAAGACAGATACATTTATGTTTGTAGGCAAGGAGCTGTTTCTGCACCAGACTTAGTCTGCTTGTAAAGTTCGATCTACCACTGGAATCCCGAAAGATTTGTTGAGGTTGATTTGGTAGACACAGTATAGTCGTAACTATTTATTACCTCGCATATTTATTATATCGATTACTCATGTGACTATATAACTATTTTTGTTTCTCATGCGCTTATATACAAATACCTAATACTATACCTAATACTATCTTGCTCAAGCTTTTAGTTTAGACTTTAACTGTATAAAAACATCGCCCGTATCACATATTTAACTCAGCGTCAGGTGGCTCCCGCGGCCTACAATTGAATGCACGCGAGTAGTAAATACTTGAAGGCAGTGCTGCCATCTGTCAACGTCACTCGCGCCATTGCACGCTACAACCTCCGCCGCCCGCTGCTGCTCTGGTACCGCTCAATCCCAGCTCCAGCTGAATGGATTCATATGACGACATAGTACATACATAGGCCTTACAAATATATCATTCTTCTTTATGGCCGACCAATGTGTTTATAACATTTTAAAGTGTATGTAACATTCGAATGTTTTTTTTTTATATTTTCCTTAATTGTTTGATGCACATTGAAGATCTATCATCTATAAATGCATAAATGAAATGGCGGCTAGCCGTAACATAGCAAACATGTCAAATGTGTAAACACCCTATCATGTGCCATGCAAAAAAAACCTCTAAACATTTGAATATTAGCATATTTCTTAGCTACAATTTTGCTAACACACTTCCTTCAAAATACGGTTAAATGTAAATCTGCAGATTAGACCGATAAGATTACTATTCATCTATCACAAAAAGAAAACGTTGAAGTCAGTCTATTAGCGCGCTATGTGTGTGATAGTGGGCGGCCGGGCCCGCGCCGGCCGGCAGTGAGACCGCGTGGTCTGAATCGAACACTGTGGGCGGGAGTGGAAGGTTCTGTAAGAGCGGACATGTTTATTGGTGACACATGTTAGGAACACGTTTGACAGAAATAGTTTTACTTATTGCAACATTTGACCAACTCAATTTAAGCAGCTAAAGCCAGAACAAAAAAAGTAAAGTTAGAATATCTGTATCACGCATAGAAATATTAAAACATTCCATAAAAAAAATACCTGTAAGAGGATTTCATCTGATAAAAACACAGACACAAAATTTATTAGGCTTTCCACTCCGAAAAAGGAAAAACCAACAAACAATAAAATTCTTTGTATAATAGTTTGGCTCCAATATAAAACGGCCCGCTGTGAATGCCCAAGGCACAAATAAGAGAAAAGTTGCGTATTTTTCAAAGTCTACCGTTTTAGGCGCTATATACACAGACCCTGTTTACTCTTTATTGTTTTATTTTAACCTAAAAAGTAAACACAAAAGGTTCAGAATGTTAATGTTGTGTACAATATGTTTTATTTATATGTAGTATGTATAGTAATGTAGTATGACCTACTTTTTGTGACCTGAAATTTAAATACCAACAGATAATTTATAGGGCTGGGTTCATGTGTGATATATTTGTGAGGTGTAGGCACATAAAAACGTTATGATTAATAAGTAACTGCTTTGCTTTTATCATACTTATCGTCAAGACAGTTTTTTTTGTATACATGTTTAATATTTTAACAGTTTTATTTATTCATACAATTATTATCTTCTAACATCAAGTATGTTTTAAATAAACGAGGCGTAACATTAGCATTCTAACAAAATATATGATTTATTGAAACACATATATATCTCACATTTTGTACAAGTTTACTCAGCTGTGCTAACAAATGATTCAAATTGTTTGCAATTTATCAATATGGTCCGTCGTTGCATTGTTAACTTTGACCTAATTATTATGCTATAGCAGAATGAACACGCACAGATAAATTAAAATATTGAAATAACCACTTGTAAAATAGTGTTGGCATGTCTGTTATTTTAGAAATAAAATCACGTATTAATCAATCACAGTATAATCTATTCCTAGATAAGTATGAAGTCCAACTATTTAGCGATTTATAGAAACAATGGAAACCAACATATTCATATAGCTACGAGTATCAGCTCAAATAAATAATTTATTTTATTATTTTCATAAACAAGTAATTTTAATAAGAGCTACTACTTGAGCTGACGCTAAACAACTTGTGATATTTATATGACAAGATTTTTATAATACATTAAGAGGTATGAAATCATAACAAATAATGCCATTTAACATTAAATACAGCCGTGTATAAATTGAACTGAGATATTAATAATACAATGTTATTAAAGTAACACGAATAAGAATTAATTAGTTCAAACGTTTAATATTAAACATTTTAATAAATCATTAGTAATTATAAAAATTAATAAATAATTAATTCCGGTGCTTGGCTACATGCACTACCGTCTCCACACCTGGGCACTTTTCTTGACGACAACTCTCTGCGTGTGGCGGTGGCTCTCCGCCTGGGCTGCAAGGTGTGTGAACCCCACGTATGCACTTGTGGCACCATGGTGGGAGCTGATGGCCATCACGCATTGAGTTGCCGACGTTGCTCTGGGAGATTCTCGCGGCACCATGCTCTAAACGACATAGTTCGTAGAGCTCTCAATTCTGCAAATATCCCGTGTGTCCTCGAGCCTGTGGGGCTGAGCAGATCTGATGGCAAGAGACCGGACGGGCTGACTCTGGTGCCCTGGAAGAACGGCAAGTGCCTAATTTGGGACGCAACTTGTGTCTGCACTTTTGCCGCCAGTCACCTGAGTCGTACCATTCACTCACCGTCAGCTGCTGCCGAGGACGCCTGCAGAAGCAAAAAGCAGAAATATACTGCCTTGGAAACGCTCCATCATTTTGTTCCTGTTGCCGTAGAGACCATGGGCAGTTGGAGTGGTGACGCAAAAGATTTCGTCAGGGAGTTAGGCCGAAGAATTAATGAGAAGACGGGAGACACCCGCTCTGGATCATTTTTGGTGCAAAGGTTAGCCATCGCGATTCAACGTGGCAACGCGGCGAGCGTAATGGGAACCTTTGCGCCGGGAGCGATCCGGGGTGGGCTCTTTGATTAATTTTTGTTTGTTTTATTTTACTTCATATTTTATTTTAGGTATATTATATATTTTAATATTATGTTTAGGACTTGTAAATATTAGTCAGTTATTTTATGTTTCATAAATTATAAAAATATCAATAACAAGTTATTACATAAGACTATTGCGTAGTCACAAAAATATGACAAAAATTCTTGCTAGTTATTTCTGTCACAGTATAAGTGCAATATGTCGGCCAACAATGTGGTCTATCACGTCGTCGCGCGCCCTTGAGAGCTGACAACACCATCCAAGATTAATCGACCTTAATAAAAAAGACGTTAACATTGACGCAGAGGACTTTCCGCAATATTGTCCGGGAAATAATTATTCGGTCGGCTGGATTTGCGAGTAATGAGCGTCTAGATTAATATGTTAATATCGTGATAGACATCGTATAGATACCAGAAAAAAATCGAATATAATGAGTTTGGAATCAATAATTCACCAGCCCGCCAACTGCTACATCATCAGATATATATTAATTCAATGTGCAACAGTGTAAAACAATGAAGAACATTAGCCTTAAAAGGAAATAATTTATTTACATATATGCAAATAAATATTAAATATACGTGAGCAGAAAAAAATAAAAAAATGGCAGTATGGACAGCTTGCTGTGGCAGTATGGACAGCTTGCTGTGGCAGTATGGACAGCTTGCTGTGGCAGTATGGACAGCTTGCTGTGGCAGTATGGACAGCTTGCTGTGGCAGTATGGACAGCTTGCTGTGGCAGTATGGACAGCTTGCTGTGGCAGTATGGACAGCTTGCTGTGGCAGTATGGACAGCTTGCTGTGGCAGTATGGACAGCTTGCTGTGGCAGTATGGACAGCTTGCTATGGCAGTATGAACAGCTTGCTGTGGCAGTATGGACAGCTTGCTGTGGCAGTATGGACAGCTTGCTGTGGCAGTATGGACAGCTTGCTGTGGCAGTATGGACAGCTTGCTATGGCAGTATGGACAGCTTGCTGTGGCAGTATGGACAGCTTGCTGTGGCAGTATGGACAGCTTGCTGTGGCAGTATGGACAGCTTGCTGTGGCAGTATGGACAGCTTGCTGTGGCGGTATGGACAGCTTGCTATGGCAGTATGAACAGCTTGCTGTGGCAGTATGGACAGCTTGCTGTGGCAGTATGGACAGCTTGCTGTGGCAGTATGGACAGCTTGCTGTGGCAGTATGGACAGCTTGCTGTGGCAGTATGGACAGCTTGCTGTGGCAGTATGGACAGCTTGCTGTGGCAGTATGGACAGCTTGCTATGGCAGTATGGACAGCTTGCTGTGGCAGTATGGACAGCTTGCTGTGGCAGTATGGACAGCTTGCTGTGGCAGTATGGACAGCTTGCTGTGGCAGTATGGACAGCTTGCTGTGGCAGTATGGACAGCTTGCTGTGGCAGTATGGACAGCTTGCTGTGGCAGTATGGACAGCTTGCTGTGGCAGTATGGACAGCTTGCTGTGGCAGTATGGACAGCTTGCTGTGGCAGTATGGACAGCTTGCTATGGCAGTATGAACAGCTTGCTGTGGCAGTATTTTTTTTTTTTTTTTTTTTTAACTTGAACGGGTTTGCACTTGACCATAGTTTACCTGATAGCAAGTAAGGCTATGGCCTAAGATGGAGCGTGCTTACCCGATAAGAACCGATTCACTCTCGCTTTGAAGATCGCTGGATTATAGTGCGTGGGGAACAGAGAGCCAGGCAGGGAGTTCCACAACCTAGCGGTACGAACAATAAAGGTGGAAGCGTACCGTTTCGTGCGGGTCTTAGGAACTTCCACCATAAACCGGTGTCGTCCTGCCGTACCTCTACTCGTCCGGTGAAAGAAGGGCGCGGGCGGAATTAGTCCGTGCAATTCCGCGGCACACTCTCCGAAATGCAACCGATAGAAAACCGACAAACTGGCGACTTTGCGACGGTGTTCAAGACTTTGAAGTTTCGCTCGGCACAGTTTATTATTATCAATGATCTTCTTGGCTCGACTCTCAATGGCCTCTAGTGCCTCAAGTTGGTACTTGGCTGATCCATCCCAAAGATGCGAACAGTACTCCATGCACGACCGAACTTGTGCTTGATACAAAGTAAGCAGCTGTTCCGGCTTGAAGTACTTTCGCACCTTCGAGAGGATACCCAACTTTTTGGCTGCAACTTCGGCTTTAGACTCAATGTGAGAGCCAAAATTAAGAGTAGGGGACAATGTAATACCAAGAAGATCAAGGTGGTCAGTTATCGGCACAGTCGAATTTCGGAAAGTGGGGGCCAGCTCGAATGGCCTCTTTTTAGCGGTGAAAAGACACGCCTGGGTCTTCGCAGCATTAAACTTGACTAGATTGGCATCACCCCAATCGGAGACTGCCTTGAGAGCCAGGTTTATACGCTCGACCATCGCCTCCCTGAGCCACTGGATCTCGGCCGCACTGGCCCGCGCTGTGGATGTATAGCTCTCTACAACGGTGCTGTCGTCTGCGTACCCAAAGGTTCCGGGTTTCAGCAGATCGTTAATATGCAGCAGGAAAAGAGTTGCAGAGAGCACCGACCCTTGAGGGACTCCGGCATTGATAGCCATTAGATCTGAGGAGCAGCCATCAACGACTACTCGAATAGACCTATCCCTCAAAAAGTCCGAAATCCAAGCACGAAGCCCAGCGGGCAGGCCGTAAGAGGAAAGCTTGCTAATAAGGCCATCGTGCCAAACCCTGTCAAAAGCCTTAGAAATATCCAGGGAAACCGCCAGGGCTTCCCCGTATTTCTCAATGGCTTCACTCCATATGTGAGTGGCGTACACTAGAATGTCTCCAGTGGACCGATTCTGGCGAAAGCCATATTGTCGGTCACTGAATAGGTCATGCGATTCAAGGTACGCCAGGAGCCTGCGGTTCAGGACACGTTCCATACTCTTGCAGAGCACGGACGTGACTGAAATGGGCCGGTAGTTAGAAGGGTCAGCACGACTACCTTTTTTGGGCACGGGCTGCACGTTAGCAAGTTTCCATGAAATCGGCACTTTGCCAGTCTCAAGAGAAAGCTGAAAGAGGCGCGTCAACACAGGAGCCAGCTCAGGCGCACATGTCCTCAGTACTATAGCTGGAATACCGTCAGGACCACTGGCCTTGTTCACGTCCAGATCGCGTAGCACTTTACGGACCTCCGTTTGGCGAATCTTGAAATCCGACATGGCAGTCGGACATTCAAGAGGAGGAGGAGGCGAAGCACCACAAGCATCAAGACGCGAATTTTCCGCAAATAGAGAAGCAAATAAATTTGCTTTCTCATCTGCAGAGTGAGCCAGAGATCCGTCAGGTTTCAGCAGTGGAGGCAATGAGGGGCGGCAGAAGTTCCCTTCGATCAACTTTGCCAGGGACCAAAAGGCTTTACTACCCGCGGGGTACGAAGCTAATTTGTTCCCTACTCGGCCAATGTGATCGAAGCGTGCCTTCTGAAGAACCTTTTTGCAGGACTTGGCGGCTTTGTTGTATGTCATCTTCTTCTTGCTAGTATTCCTAGCCTTGCGGTGGCGAGCATCAACCCATGCAAGGTATGCCTCATGTTTCAGCGCTTCTGCACGTCTACATTCTGGTCCAAACCATGGGCGAGCTTTGCCGGACTGGGATACATCCGAGTAAGGAATGAAATATTCCATACCTAGGCGAATAGTATCCATCACGGCATCCGCACAGACTGAAGGGTCTTTAGAAGAGAAGCAGACAGCCTGCCAAGGATACGATGCATAAAAAGACCGCATCTCATCCCAATCCGCTGACCTGTATCTCCACAACCGCCGACTACCGCTAGGGCTCGGAACGGATGGGTAATATACGGACACAGACTTCACCAGACAATGGTCGGACTTACCCAAGGGTGACGATATTGTCACTGAGTACCGGTCTGGATCTGTTGTCAGCAGAAGGTCTAAGCAGTTAGGTGTATGAGACTCAACGTCAGGCACCCTAGTAGCGCCTTGGACCAGCTGAGTGAGATTTAACGCCAAAGCGAGCTTACGCGTCTCTCTCCCAGCATGGTCAGTGATCTGGTATGGGTATAGCCACTCTTGGTGGCGTCCATTGAAATCCCCCAGAAACACTAATTGGGCTGTAGGGTACTTCTGAAGAGCCTTATCCGCCGCCTCATTGAGGTATTCAGTAAGCCTGGTTGTCTCCTGATCGCCGCTGTGTGATCGGTAGACACAGGCATATAGAATCTTGTCTATTCCTGTGTCCACAAGCGCCCAAAGCACAGAGAATCTGCGATCTTCAAGGTTACGGAGACGCTGACAACAAATGTCGTCACGGACGTACATGCACACCCCAGCCCGAGCTTTGAAGTTATGCTCTAGGCTGTAACCCGGGTACAGCAGGTACGCCGTATCCGACGGGCATTTGATCTGCGTCTCCGTCAAAATCATGAGTGCAGGTTTTTCGGTCTCGAGATGGTGGTGGACCGGAACGAGATTGGAGTGCAATCCTCGAATGTTTATGAGGTGCACTTTAAGTGAAAGGGCGTGCTGTCGCTGTGGTACGCTTTTCCTTTGTCTCTTAACCTTCATGATAGTGCAAAAGTGGGGGTCGGTAAGGGAATGGCAGTGGGATGAGGTTTTGCGTAGCTACCTCGTCACACAAGAACAATTCAAGACATCGGTGGAGGAACTAGTCCGGAGACCGCGGGGACGCCCGTGCCCCCCCAAGAAAGTCCAACGGGCCCTTTCATCCGGTCGCCAACCGGCACGTTGGCGCAACCTCGGGATTTTTCGCAAGTTGGCGGGACAGCCTTTCACGAATGGCTAAATCGCTACTTGGGTCCCCTACTAACTGCGGTCGGCCAGCGACGAACCGTGCCACGGATCCCGCTACCCTCCGAAACTAGCTGCCCAATGTCTCGATGTGCATGTGTGTTAAACAGGTGTCTGCTACGAAGAAACAACTATCCCGACCCACCTCCTTGGACGGTGTCACCGGACCACGCGCCGGAACACGGCTAGACCGTTTGGCGACGCGGCTTAGTCCGGTGGGTGGTCACTAACCACGGCCGAAGCCTACCACCAGTGAGTTGCTGCCTGATTTGCACCACCCAGGGACCACGTGTGGGGATACGGAACTAGGGTGCTCTCCCACGGACGAGGGCAGCTCAGTCCCCAAAAATGTATGGACAGCTTGCTGTGGCAGTATGGACAGCTTGCTGTGGCAGTATGGACAGCTTGCTATGGCAGTATGGACAGCTTGCTATGGTTTTTGTAAAATTATCTGTATTTTGTAAGTTTGTTTGCCTCTTAATACATACCTACTCTTTATGTATTAAGAGGAACTTTTTGTTTTCGTAGTACGTATTTGTATTATTTTTTGTTACTGTTTTATAGTTATAATGGAAATAGTTTTAAACCACTGACTTAGTTAATATTCAGTATGTTTACCAATTAGTATTTTTGGTCTAACAATATTTATAGTGTATTGCTTACCGAAAAAAATACTTTTGTTCCGTCCTTGAATTTGGACGTGGCCTTTTGTTGCGAGACAAAACTGTCTCTTAGTTTGTTATCTTGTTGTGTTTGTTGCGATGCTAAATGTCAAAGTTTGTTGGCTGATTTGAGGACTGAGGAATCTGGGATATAAGTCTGTTGTCAGGAAACATGTGTTGAATTGCCTTCTTTTGTTAGTGTGGTATACAATAGTGTCTAACATTAACTTACATATATATATTTTTATCAAGTTTAGAATAGGTACTATGACAACGAAAAAGTTATAATTGTTAAAATAACACTATTTTCGGGCTGCCGAAACATTTAAATAATCTTTGATTCGTTTTGAATCTCCAAGTAATGATGACAAAAGCGTCAACACAAAACTTTTATGAACAATAGCGTACAAAAACCAGTAAGCTCTTACTGCTCTTATCGGTTCTTACTGGGTAGGCACGTTCCATCCTAGACCGTAATGATTGCTTACCATCAGGCGAATTACGGTCAAGTGCAAACCCATTTCTTGTAAAAAAAAGCTGTTTTAAAACTGCCTCGTATGTAGCGTTAGCAACGTGTGAGAGTAATAACAGTGTAATATAACATGGCGGCGGTCCCTCGACAGTCGCATGACAGTTACTGTTTACATCAGCGACGTTAGCCGCCTCGCTCCCTCGGGACCACTTGCCGCTGGAAAGTGCCTCTTTATGGACGCGTTTACTTTTTTAGAACTCCGAATGTTTCTTGGGAGATATTCAGGCAATTTTGCAGACCATAAAGTTACGATGATGATTTTATGTCAAATGGGTCAGAGGTTTGGTAAGGCTTTTTTTACATGAGATAGGCTCATGCTTCAACTTGCCTGATGTTAAGCAACTTTATAATCTACGATCTAGCGCGCTTGCCTAGAAGAAATCGGTTTACGTTGTCTCGACTTGTTTTTGTAATTTGCCAATTTTACGCGTTTCTTAACTATCCAGAGTAGCAAGTAAATATAATAATCTAACGTCAAATTGTAATTAAATGTATTAAAAAAAACTTCAAATCTCAATCGATTTATTGACTGGCCTGTTAGCTTAGTTAGTAGTGGCTCTGCCTTCTAATCTAGAGGTCGCGGGTTCGATTCCCGCATGACATAAGTATTTATGTACTTACTTACTTATGTTTAGTAAAAAAAATACTTGTGTTGAGTCTGGTCGTTTGTATGTATCATAAGTATGTATTTACAAAAAATAAGTATTTAAGTATTATATCCGTTATCTAGTACCCACGACACAAGCGTTTGCTCAGTGAGGGGCTAGATGGCGCTGTGTGCAATGTCCCAGAATATTTACTTATATTTATTTATTTCAATATTTTGTCAGTATTGTTTCTCAACAAGCCTACAATTGTCACATGGTATTTATTCTTCATGTGTATGTATGATACAAGAAAGAGAGAGAGAGAGTATCTCTCGCACAATACTCGTAATAAGCAACTTTACTACCATGTCGAGGTTTTCCTGCCTTATTAGGTACATCTGATTTGCTTCCGCCGTAGATAACACGACCAATAGACGCCCAGCAGAAGAGAAAAAACCAACACCAATTGTGTTGGTTTTTTCTCTTAATTTAATTTTTTTATTTTAATGAATAAAATGATTGCCAATTGCAATCATTTTATTCATTAAAAAGTGAAATGCAAAAGATTTAAGTGGAACTGGTGGGAAAACAGCTCAGAGCATGACTGTTAAAATGAGTAGCAGTTTTTAGGTGCAAATTCGTTTTTTTTTCTAATTATCCATAGAGGATAAATTATTTTTCCTTTCACTTAGTCTGGTTCTTACCCGGTAGAAATAAATGTGCTCATATATATAAAATAGGACTCTACATGGACAGAGTTATAGTAGTCCCTTATATTACTATGTCTGTGTCCGCACTCGCTCCGGGACATTTCTCGCTGACGAATATTACTGTATAATTTCGGAGCTTGTCTTCGTGGTTCGTTTTTGTACTCTCTCGTTAAGTATGTAAGAGGAGCAAATTTTCCTTGTTCTATATTTGGATTTCATTATTTTTTCAAGCTAAGCCAGTTATTAGAGAAACTGTGTGTTTTGCACAAAGAATAAAGCCGTGCTTAATTTGAAACCTTGGTTTAATTTGCTTTGGGACCTTATTTTTATATTGAGTTTTTTAAAAGATGTTTTTTTATGTATGATCTTTCCATAAACACATTAAGCCATGTCAAAAGCCCTCAAAGCGGTTTGATAAACTCTTGACACCAGAGTTGGCCCCTCTCATTCGATAAGAAGAACGAAAACTCACACGATACATGAAAATCATATACGTATTTCAAATGGAAGTGTACAATATCGTCAAACATAAAAATTCAATGTTCAAAGTTAGAAAATTCTACAATCTTCTTTTTCCTAAAAAAATAATTGTGTAATAGTACATATTTTCAAGGCAAACTACATATTACACATTTTGCTTATCCAGAAAGTTCCACGAAAAAATATATTGAATAACAAAATTATTTTCTTGTTCATTACTCGAAGCATCGATCCCTCATTGAGTCTGTGCTACGCTTCGTAGATGCTCTACGAAGTAGAGAGCCTACAGTATAGCATATCTACAACTTAAAAAAAGCATGGTAAGTAAATGATATATTTGGCATATTATGATCACTATTACGAGTATTTACAATAATATTGCAAAACTTTATGGAAAGATTAATTAATTTCTAAAAAAAATTACCTGATTTATCTTTCGAATTTACTTTTCCTCATAAAAACAGTTATACCATTAACCTTGCAAGTTACGTACCCTACAGCATGTTTATATAAAACTCATATGTGCCGATGCCTGCAAAGGGTCCGCCTGACCCAAATTAGGGAGCATAATATTATGTTTAACAAGCAGCGTACTCTCGTACGCAAGATTATGACGTATACGAGATAAATGATCGCGATGAATAAACACGACGATTTGAACCTTATGTTGAGTACAATAAGGGTTATTGCATGTGTGTATGATGTTTATTTCAATTGAGCGTAGTGCCGAGCGTCTTACATTGATGTCGGTGGGACAAAGGGAATGGGCTGTTAGCTGGAGATAACTGGCTGGAAAGCTGCTTGAGTGTACTTTTCGACTTAATGTTTACCGTGTATTGTTGTTGGTGAAAATTTACGTATTTTTAAAAAAAATATTAATGAAAAAATACCAAGACGAAACATAAAGAGATATTCTCATTACCATTAAGCTCGTGTATGACGTCACAACACTTTTTGACAAATAAATTACAAAGCTGAAACATTAATGCTTTCATTAGGTAAAATGTGTAAGAACTCTAAATCTTACATCAAAATCTAAATAAACTTAGAAGCTTGTTAATTTATTTTTAATCTCAAATTATTGCCAGTAACACGTCGCAGGTCTATTCTAGTTGGTAAATAAATAATCTAGCCAACTATTAATCTCTAAGAACCGAAACCATTAAATAAATGCTCAGTAAAACCTTGAACTAAAACTAAGTCTTAGTTGTGTACAAAACATGTAGTATGATGCCAAATATATCAAGTTTCACCTACATTATGTCGTGATAATAGAGCGGAATGGGAACACGTTCTTGTTCTATGACTACCTTTTAGGAAACTTATCTTCAATACAGGGTTACAGAGAAGTGATCAGAAAAAAAACCTTATTGGTCGATCATTTTGAACTCATCAATAATACCAAAATGTTAATATTGTTGAACTGATCATTTACAATGGGTTCGCTACATAAATTAGGTGATTCCCAGAAAAGTACATCTAATATTATTTAGTTTTATTAAGATGCTAACACGTGAGGGGTTTTTCCGGCCAATATTTCCACAAGCGACACTGTGGTAGAGGGTGAAGCTGTATAGTAACGGAATGTGTTTTAAAACGGGGCTGCCGTTTTAAAACACATTCCGTTACTATACAGCTTCACCCTCCACCACAGTGTCGCTTGTGGAAATATTGCCCCAGCTGATCTTATTTTAATTAGTTTAAACTTAGTTTTAAACAGATTGTTATGAAAGTACGCTGAATGTAAACTTTAATATCATTTATATAGAATCCTTACTCTGCAGCTAATTTACCTCAGAATAGATAAAAAGCCCGTGCAGAAGGCGCAAGCAAGAATTACCTAACTTGTTACAATTAAGAAAACATGCTGTAGTGATTTACTCGCAAGCCCTCGCTGAAGCACCCGCTGCTTTATTTATTCTTCGCACTGGGAAATATTAATTTATAGCCTTTATTCCCTATTTTTATCTTAGTTTTTCTTACTGGAGCTATGTTGCTAAAGTTATGTCGTAATTTTTAAGTATATCTAAGTACTACATGCTTAAGTTTAGGTATGTGTTTAGTATAAAGCTAGATGGTGTTGTGCGATATGTTCTAAAATATTATTTATTTATATAAATATTCCGGGAGATTGCACACAGCGTGTTCTAGCCGCATATTAAGTAAACGCTTGTGTTATGGATACTGTGATATTAGGTAAAATACTTGTATACTTAACTCTTCAATTCCCAGTGTCACTTCTAGGTGACAGTAGTTATATATTTTTTTTCTACTACATGACAATTTATTTTGATTACTACTATTATTTGTAGTAAAGCTTATTAGTAAAACTACTCATATTTTTTTTCTGGCATCACTAACTTTATGACATTTTATCAAATTAATTCGGTTATTTCGCGCGTACTTGCAGAAGTCGGAGTTGTGTGTTTTCTTGATATAAAAAATGAAATAAAAATGTCCAAATCGAAAGTATTATCTTTTTTTTATTGCATAAAGTAAATAAATGTGTTAGCTATAATACAAATGTAATTTATGATAAAAATAACTTATAGCACCTTCGCTATAGTATTTAGAATATGCCGTGGCACCTGCAGGTGACACTGGGCATTATAATAGCTTTATTGTTCTGAATTCGTCCTAGTAATATCAAGACTATTGTTTATTTTTGGTCTTTTCGCTATGTGTTGAGACGGTTTTAGAGGTGGTTTACGTATTACAGGTTGACGTTAGATGAGATTGCCGAGGAGTTGCACGCTGGGAAAGACCCGACTTAGACTTGGAAAAGAGGCAAGCTATGTCATAAAGCTTCTGACGAAATTATTGCCGCCAAGTGGCATGAAAACAGCATCGTCACCATTGTATCCAACTGCTAGGGATCGAATCTTATAACAAAAGGATATCGTATCGGATTTGTGGATAAAAAACGGGCTAAAATTCAAGTCAATTGCCGAGGCATTATCAAGATGTACAATAAATATATGGGCGGGGTTGACCGTTTTGACGAAAACGTTGACTCTTTTCCGTTGTATAGGTCTTCGCGGCAAAAAGTGGTGGTACCCTCTTTTTGCGTTTGGCATAGATGCAGTGTGCCAAAATGCTTGGCTGATAAAAAGGCAGTCAGAAACTAACTGGACTAGCTGCGATTTTTTGGAATGTGGTAACCACCTACCTCCAAAAATATGATAAACCTCCAATCCGCAATTCTGACTGAGGAATTCCGGTACAAATGAGAGTGCCTATAGAAGTGAGGAGTGCTGGAAGTGTGGATGACCACTCGGAAGTCGATTACTCACAGCGTAGATGCAGATATTGCCATCAACGCACTAGAATAACGTGCTTCACGTGCAATATCGGTTTGCACCTAAAGTGTTGATACATGTTCCACAATAAATAAGTTTTGTATATTTCTACTTTTTTACATAAGTACCTAAATAAAATATTATTCTAGAAATTCACGTTTTATTTCTACCGATACAAGCAAGAAAAGTCGCGTTCGTATTTCAGAGTCCTAATTTAACACAATGCCCAGTGTAACCTGCAGGTGACACCCACATAAAAAAAGAGGATAGGTTTTTTTTTCAAAAAAAATATTTTTATTTTTATTTACTAAATGTATCTAAACTAATGTAACAAAATAGAAATGCAAAATTAATATTTAAATAGATATGGGAATTGAAGAGTTCATAGGTTGGGATAATTAATAAGACAAAAAAAATACAATTTGTTTTCGTGGTCCACCCAGTCAATGTGCGAGTAAAGGTTGTATAGTACATAGAAAACATAATATAATGTATGGAAATCTCTCCACGTGTACTCGTCGGTACAGGTGTGATGTTTCTTTGAAATTGGGATTACAAAGACTAGCGGATTTATGTACCCATACTAGCTATATATATTGAAGGATTACGCTTCTAACATGACACCCAATAACTACAGGCAGAGTTATTCTTTGACTATATACCTATATATAGATACCTAATAAAATTCTAAAATTCCACTGTGATAAAATCTTTGATTCTCAAATTGAATGAATAAAAAAAAATGTTCAGTAATGGATAAAAAATTGTGCAGTAACGTGCGAAAAATATTAATTTAATAAACATTTATGATCCATAGTTAAAACAAGATGCGATATCCATAGTTAAACCAAGCAAGGTTCCGTATTTGAAATTCCAAGCTTCATTAGCGTCACGCCGCTTCACTATCCGCCATTAAAGATCATTGTTTTGACACAAAATAACGAAGATCCTCGAATAATATCTACGCGATACCGAGCCATTGTTTATGCACAATGACGACTCTTTCAAGCAACATTTGAAGTAGAATATTTTGAGTACTTTGCTTGAAGTTTGTCATCATCGCTGGCTTAATTGTTGGGCTTTCGGAAGATAGACAAAACGGCGACAGTTTTGAGGTTAATAATCTGTGATGAAATTAAAAGTTTGTTAACCTCGCATTATTGTTCAGAGTTAAAAGAGTTTTCATTTTATCTAATAAGAGATATTTTTACAAACGGTGTGTCAGACGTTAGATTTAAGCATATTGATACATAATTAATATAATATGACATGATCGAAGTGAAGCTAGGCATGGTAAAACTTAAAAATTATATTTTTATGGCAAGGGCGTTATATTTTATCTGACAAATATATCGTTACCTTCAGCAGGTCAGATCATACATTACAAATAAATCCAGATTCTTTGACGTAGTACAAATCACGCGACTTCCACCGTGGGTCGCGACTGACAGAAATATACGTTTCGTGTAAAATATCCCACCATAAATAACACTTTTACCCCCATGTTTTTGCTAAGTTACCCTCTCAGAATTACCTAGTTTATCAAATCAGCTGACGCGCGAAACTATTTTGGTGAACTCAGTGATTTACACTGAACACATAATGCCTTGGTTTTAGGGATGAGGTTCATAATATTATAACGTTTTTATCGATAAAGTATTGTTTGGGAGCCATATAATTTTATTGATGTAAATTCTTAATAGCTGTCATTTTATTAAGTGGTACTATCGAGTTTAACTACTAAATTTTATTGTTGCTAAAAATAGCTATAAATAAATTAGCAGATTAATTATTAATCTAAAATAAAATACAGAGTACTCAAGATACTTTATCATAAAGGTGGTTGGCAACATCAATAGTGATTGTGCTGTAGGTCAAAGTTCAGTTAAATGTTGCCCATATCTTGTTTTGTACTACGAGTAACAATATAAGTATATAAAATAGCATCTTTTTGATTTACAGTTGACCTTATAACTAAACTCAACGTTTTAAGTGTCAAGTTAGTAATAATTTTTTAGTTTTTTCTATCGGCAGTAAAGGACTCCGAGTAACTGCCCCATCCCTACAAAGAGCCGTGGAAGCGGTGATGGAGGATTGCCAATATCAATAAATTATATTCTCGCTGCTTTTGTCTTATGAGAATAACAACCTCTGGCGCTAACATGTTTTTACCTATTCATCGAGATTCATGCAAGTTTAAGCACATAAATGAGATATTTATTTCGGTGTTTGCTTCATAAGCTATGTGGGCGGCAGATTTGGAACTACCTTCCTTTACCTAGAGGTAACTAGGTCAAAGGATCTATACTCAGATATTGGTGTGAAAAAAATAATAGCAGTAGCTTTATTAAGTAAGTCGTTCCAATCTTGTAAAAATACAAACAATTTTGGTGGCACTATTGTTGTTATTTGAAAACAATTTTTATATATTCACACATTACTATCTATTAAGCAATAAAAAAAAACAATTACTATCATTCAATTTAAAAAAATGAGATTTTTTTGAAAATTCCCCATTAACCTACATAACAACAACTTGATTTACAAGCCGCATAACCACAAGTTTAGTAACTCCGCTCCGAGCAAGTAGTTAAGTTGTGCGTCTGCATCGCGCTCGCAGTTGCCATAGAATTACTGCAACACACCAATTAGTACGAGTGTAGAGTACTCTGTAACGATCTCGTAAGCTAAAAAGTTTACGCTGTGCAGGTTGTATGGAGTAGGAACATGTAGGTACTTACGTATTCCACTTCTATAAGATTTTCTTAGAATTAAATGAATGGTAATATGTTATTTTAGCGGTTTAAGTGATATTTTGGAATTTTAGTAAATGTTACTTATACTTTTAAGTAGAACTTAAGAACGAAATTATTTTGTCACAAGAATATAAACACAAATCATTATATTTTTTAACTGCATTAACATGAGTATAAATGGGAAACAAAGTGACTCAACTTCAATCAACGATAAGAAAAAATTGTGATCATTATTGAAACATCTTTATTGTAATCCACGTGCGGCGAAATGAATTATATATATTATAGTGTACGAGTCTCCCCAAGTTAGTTGATTAAGTCTCCAGTTAATGTACGCTCCGCAGTACGCGTTACATTAAATCGTATTCATTGCTCTGCAAGTTCACAATGCTACCGAAATTTACTGAATTTATGTTAATTCGCAAGCTGCTGTTATTTGTACGTATTATTAAATATTTGGTGGTACGTACTCTCTCATTAGAATTGGAAATAATTTAAGAGCAACTGTACGGCGTAGGGGTAATTGTTTTCTCTCGAGCCTCGCAGCCATTTTGAATTGTATGCATTATAAAGCAGGCCTTCTACAACGCCCGCCATAAAGTCACTGTGCTTATAAATATTCATGAATATTATAATAGTATCTTGATCATCAAGTCATGATTCTCCAGATATGCATGAATTTGCACTCCATCGGGTGTAAAGAAAATGTGGTATGTGGTAGTACACGCTATAAGTCAGATGTGCTTTCTGTAAAAAAATAAGAGTGTGTTATAGTCACTTAAATTTTTATGTTTATGTACAGACATAGAATATAATAAAATATAGAGAAAACTGGAATTATTTAAATATGATTAAACCTAGTTAGATATATACTATCTCGACATCGAAAATTGTAAAACACAAAATGGTTGTGCATTTCAAGTACATAAACAAGTTGTACCTTACAAACTCCGATCCTGGTTAAACAAGAATTTCGTGAACATCCAGGCTGTAGTAATTATTCAGTAGATGTTCGCGGAACAAAAGTTGCCAATTTTTCTCATTGCTTTATCTATGCTAATACTTTGATCTGAAAACAGTTTCTAGTTAGTAATCAATAAATTTAATTTAATCTTTACATTTCGAAGCAAAATCTCTATCCTGTTAACTATTATGTTAATATTAACAGGATAGAGATTTTGCTTCGAAATGTAAAGATTAAATTAAATTTATTGACTACTACCAAGAAACTGTTTTCACACGAAGTAAATTTTTAGACTGGCAAGATCTAAAAAGCGAATACCAAGTAGATATTTTTCTCGTTTTAATTAATATTAATATAGAAAAATATCTACTTAGTATTCGCTTTTTTGCTCTTGCCAGTCTAAAAATTTACTTCGTGTTATGAGACCAATATATTCATAATTTAAATATCGCCTTTGAAAATCTGCCTCAAGTAACAACATTAATTACATTAAAGGTCGCTGAAAGGTCCTAAAATTGTGAGAGTTGCTGGAAATATCCGAAACAGCAAATTGTACCCATTTGTTGAATACTTGGTCGTTACGTCGTGATACTAAAGATCACGTAACAGATGTTATTAACATCATGTTTAGTGTCATTTTCAAAAATTTAAGTGTATCAAACGTTTTCCGATTCCGTGTGCTACTCTCATCGAATCACGATTATTATTAAATGGAACTATTCGTTCACTATTGATACGAGCACATGTGTTACTTAATAAAGCGAGTTGTAGTCAAGCGTGAGCCTTTGTGCCATTAATAAAAATAAGCATAATTATTGCATAAACATTATATAGGTAGATATAAAAGTTATTAGTTAATAAGTTAGTACTGTACGAGTAACCCACGCGCGCCTTCAATTTAGTAGGATTGCAAACAAAATCACCTTTGACGTTTACGACTGTGTTTGCTTTCACTGAAACACAGATATTACTATCTCTAGCAATTTCATATCATGGCTCAGGATATTGACAAAGAGCGGTTAAAATATAATTTTGGGAAACTAGTTTTGGTTAGTAATAAAATTAGTTTTGAGTAGTTTTCGCTAGAAATATATTGAACGTTGCTGGTAGTTTTGCCAATGTCAATTGCGAGTGTAATTAGACACATCAAAATAAAAAGGTTAAGAAACTGTTGCTAGTTGTTTTTATTATCTAATTAAACAGTACCTATTTATTATACTAGTGCAAGTGACCCAGTGGGAGGTTCTTGCTCAAGATCGCGGACAGTGGCGCCATTTAGTATCGGAGGCCAGGATCCAGTAGGGTCGCAGCGCCAGCTAAAGTAAAGTAAGTATTTATTACTCTTAAAAAATGTTATGTATGCAGTATTATTATTTTTTGCTTGAAAGTTTGTTACTAACAAATATCGTGCCTACACGTGGTTGGTCCGCAAACAATTTGTAACCCCAGCTTGCCGCCGGCTCGCAGCACGCAGACTGACCTCAGAGGACACCCGCACCGACACTAACCAACACTCAAATACCACGACATCACATTCTATGGAAGACTCATTGAGAAAATGTTTTTACTGACAGACCGATGAAAAAAAAATATCTTTATGAAAAAAGTTACACATGTATCCTAGGGCATGTCTATCGATAGCTTCACTAGGCTAGAAGCTTATACCGAAGCAACCAGATACCAGTTGACAAACTTATTTAAGCACACAAGACAGATATGTAGATTATAGATATAATACCTATAATTATCTAAAATCAAAATATGTAATTGTATTGAAATTTCCTTCTTTAGATTGCGAGATTGGGGTCGATCATAAGCTAGCCATTATTTATTTATTTATTTATTGTTCACTTGCCCACAGCACTTACAGTTTCCCAAAGCGTGCTGTGGGCCAACCTTAAAAAAATATACTTATATTAAAATTAATCCCTATACCTAGACTTATAGTAAATTTTCCTATTATTACAAATAAATATACTACAACATTGTAATATAAATTTAAATTTCGAATGGAATATATCAAGATCTGGCATCTGTGCAAGCATGTCGTTAAGCAGACTGACAGCATGTGTTGTGGGAGCGTACCGCGCCGTGGCGGTGCGCACCACCCCGCACGGCATAGCCAGCGGGCGGCGCGGGCAGCATGCGCGCGCCGCACGCGCTCCCGCCGCCAGCGACAACCGGGATAGAACACTAGGATCGTCGATGGATCCGCGCAAGAGCTGGAAGTAATGCGATAGCAAACTGCATTTTCGCCTTACTTCCAACGCATACATACCTACCATACCATAGACGAAGAGAGACGGATACAGAAAAGGGTAGAAGCCGTATAACTTTTTGTACAAAAATCTAGCAAACTTTCTTTGTACTTTTTCAATCATTTCTTTGTACTTCTCTTCATGCGGATCCCAGATTAGGGCGTTATACTCTAGTTTACTGCGCACCAAAGAGTAATACAGTACCATTATAGCCCCTCTGTCATGAAATCGTCCTGTTTGCCGTATCACAAATCCAAGAGCTTTAAAAGCACTATTGCATATATTTTCAATATGTACATTAAATTTAAGCTCTGTATCTAATGTCACACCGAGATCTCTTATTCGTGAGACACGCTCCAGACTGACACCAGACACACAGTAGTTGTAAGTGAGGGGATCACGTAGTCTAGTGAAAGTCATAGTCTTACACTTATGTTGTATGGGATAAGTTAGTTACGAATATGATAACCTCTCCTTCTCTCTTCAAGTCGAATTCCACATTACTGAGGGAGGGAGAGAGGTGACTGGTAATTAATTGGGGATGTTCTCTGAAGCATTGTGGTGTTCGTCCATCTTTCCACGATAGGTTTGAAAAGATTTGAAGTGATATATGTATATAAGTTTTTAATGTTTAATAACGACCTGCCTAAACCAATTAATAAGATTAATAATTGGATTAGAGGCTGACCAATTCCTATTGCAGAATGTGATACATAGACAAGCAGAAGTCTCTGTTATATTGTGTCTATGTTGAACATAGGTACGGATATGAGAGTGGCGGGTCACGGCGGACACGTCCGGTGGAGCAAGCAACACTACACATGTAGGTCACTCCGCCCTGACGGAATGCGCGCTGTACTGACTCTGTAGCAGGGCTGGCTTGCTAGTGCAGGCAGTAGGCTGTCTGGCAGAACAAATATTTGCTATCTGTTGGGTCTTAAATAAGCCTTTATATTTGCTATGAAATTTTGTAGTAAAAACCTAGGTACATATACGGTTTAGAGTTTTCTATTATTACTGATCATAGCTAAAACAAGTTTCTGGAGCGTAGACTATACTAGCTACAAACGTAAAGCGAGCAGCCTCTATTGTCGTCAAATAAACGTTCTAATACAAACTCATTTTGTATAAAAATAAGAAAATCCGAAATTCGGAATACTTTTTAAAAATGTTTTCCAAGTTAAACGGCGTTATTTTGCGCTCTGCAAGCTGAACCGTCAATAATGGAACATTGCCAACCCCTTTTTTCAGAAGCTGTATCCATTACCATTCAATGGAGCGTCGTATTAAATGTAAGCGAATTTAGAAATCGCAAGACTTTTGATACTGTTTGTTTTGTAGGAATATGGCGAGAATTAGGGATGAGCCACCGGATATGTCAGTCGATGACCAGTGAGCCTTCCGCCGGCACTTCCGGTGAGGAGGCACACTAATTATACTTGCTACTGGACTGTGTGTAGGTACATCTCAATAATACCGTACATTACAGATGTACTTAGATCGGTTGAACGATTACTTGGTACACTATTCTGCAATTAAACCTCGATAGTAATTTTCTTATATTATAAGAATCTTAATATAAATTTGATAACCATTTTAGTTTTAAAACGAGAAGGTTTTGCCTATGTACATAACTTGAAACACTATTAATTATGAAATTTGGTCGTAATAAACAATTTTATGAAAGGCTCTAGTTGGAGAGCTTATATTAATTACTTGCCTAAGCCAAACACTTTGCGCGGGTCCTTGAAACTTTCACTGTGAATCTGTGTCTCTGAGCTGAGATTCAGTTCTTTCTGTAATATTTAGGGTTTGGAAGGTTAACTATGAACGTCTTATTTCAACCTTGGCAACCAATTCCAAGTAAGACCTTTCAAAACCTGTGTATATGTACAAAAGCGTTTTATTTATATTTTACTCGTTCTATAAGTTATATAAAACCGTATTGTAGGTAAATGTGATCACTCCTCCACCCAATAAGGTACTGAGTACAATTTTCATATCTCTCTCCAAAATCAATATTCCACTTATTACCCTTAGACCTAAATATCCAAATTAGGGTATTAGGGTCGCAATCGGGTCCAGTATAATTTCAAACTCGTTCAACCTTCATAATAGTGGGTACAGGGATGGAATTTGTACCCCTAATTAAAGTTATTTGGGGCGTCCCCAAAGTGGTCCTCAGCACAAATGGCTAGTCTGGTGCCAAATGGACACAGTTACTGGAACGGTCACTGGAATTAGTACAGCGCCGTCCGGAGCAAGCTTTGCGAGGTTTTGCCTGATACCAGTGAAAATAAACGTCATAGAAAGAACAGCGGTGGACCGATCAATTGGTTTTTGTTTGTGATACGTACGTACATAGATACGTATAGATGTACGTTGTGCGTGCGAACTGCACAGCTATTTTCCTTTTTGTGCAGGCAAAAGAAATTCTTAATTTTACAACAAATATCCTTTGTAAACGCGCTTTGCAATGTGTTGTTTGTACGTTTTATTTCAACGCTTTTGCTGTCAAATAACTGGTACCAAAGCTGTCCTACAATTTTATGTGAGTCTTTATTAGACAGTGTACCTGCTTGTACTATGTTTCAAATGAATCTATCATTTCTGCGTCTATCATTTCTCATATCATATTTTAATTCATTATGCTTTATTGCACAATTAGTTTTGGCATCATTTTTCTATATTTTGAGTAATCTCTTAAATTGATAACCACTTAAAATTTAGTAACAAATTTCCTCAGCATCTGTATGTCATTCTTAAAAACAAGTTAATCCCTACCGCGAGACCGTCTCCCAGACACGCGAAGTTCCAAACTATCCTAAAATATATGAGCGGAGGGTCCCTAGCTCCCTTTATTTAGCGGCAACAAAGCGGGTGCGACTCCATTCATCTCCTATACCACCGGGCAGCGTTACGGGACAATAAAACCGAGGAGTCGCTTTCACACTGCATAATTTATGTGTTATGGCAGAAAAAGATGTAAAGGTGGGCAGGGATTTTGTATTAGATTTATGTGTATTTTCTGTTATTTTATTATTATATTGTATTCGTGCAAGACTACAATAGAAAAAATATATGCCTTAACATTTTATTTTGTTCCGTGTATCATTTAATTTGTCTGTGGGCACTTTAGGAAATTAATCACTAGTAGTATTGATACAATTTGTGCAAAAATACGTTATGTATCACAAAGCGCAGTTAAACAATGTAGTCTCAACCAAAATTGTGATCACAGACTTAAGAAAACCAACTTCCCGGATTATTCCACAGCTCATTAAAAACGCGGTGTTGATTTAAGGCGGGAAAGATTAAAGGATGTAATTACATTCGCGGTGGAAGCAAGGAACCAGTGCAACGTGGATACTTTCTAAACCATAGTTGTATCAGCTCGCTCACTCAGCATGTTTCTCATGCGAATTGTAACAAAGCTGTTTGTTTCCAACCAGTGTGTTACGTGCTTTGTAGGGGAACTACTATGAAACACCATTTTGAATAACGGAAAAATAATAAGTCGATGAAATGTACACATTTAACGACTCGATCAAATGATGTTTATGATGACATGAATGCATAATATGCTGCATATTTCAAGCTGATTATATTATCAAAATCATACATCTTTATTGATTTTGAAATACAAAGTTCACTACCGGTAAACATAACTAGTTAAATTTTACTACTCAAAGAAATACTTTACAACGAATCTCTCGGACGTGATATTTGCGATTTTTAAATTCATAAATATTTTCGTACCTCAAATGCCGGATATTTTGTATAATATTTTCACCAAGTTGTTATTCGCAGACATGATATTATATCAGAGTAGATCAAAGGAAGTGAATTACCGAGACACTATTTATATTTAACTAGGGAGCTACTTTTAATAATGAACTCTACCCCGGGGCATGCAAATATCCTTTGTGCACGTCTTCAAAAGAAAATCAGAGCATATATAACACATGTTTATTATCCTTATTTGAAAGTTGTACTAGGTTTATCCTGTAGCTTCACTCGTGGTATTTAAAGCGGGTGTAGCTACACTAACAAATTAAATATTGTTGCTTCGATATAAATCTGTTTCAGTGAGCGCACAATTAACTTTTGACCAAAGACTAGCTTATTTGTCAATGTATATTGTATAAGTATAGCTTGCAAAGAAATATAAAAGTTTACATCTTACATTGACTTCAAAAAATGATAGGTACGTTAGTCATCGATAAAACGGCAGTCAATATAATATGTCAATATAGATTGACGGATGCATATCACAACTATTATTTATACATTGTAGTGAAGTGTTAGGTTAGGTTAGGGTACCTAACACATAAAAATCTCGCTGACTAGTCACGATTAGAATTAGTCTAGCGTCTAGACTTCATTGATTTTATATCTGTTATGTAAATGTTGTGGGATTCACAGCGAATGTCAAAATAACTATTATATATTCAACGCGAGTCACATTAGGTTGAACTCGGATTTGAAGATATGCGATGGTAGTTTGTGGAAATTTTTACTGTAATATGCCAAAATATGAAATGAAAGAATATAAGAAAATATTTACACAATAATAAAACCTGACTTGTTAACAAAAATCAATCGCTTCAATGACGTTATTTTTGTTAGATTTCGTATTGTTCCAGATAGTATCATGCTTCTAACTCATCAAAAATTTCCGTATAACATGGTGTCTTATTGAATTCATCAGGTTTGATAACCGTACTATCCCTCAGTACCTACTAATGTAGCTGCAGTGGTCAGCTAAATCCTAAACTATCCAATGCCGTTCGCTGCAGTTAGATGTGTGTCCGCACCACTCTGCCCGGAGCCAGCAGCTAAGCCTTTAAACTTAATAAAGTGTTTAGAACAAACCGTTCGATAGCATTTTATTGGAAAGTGGCGCCACGTTGCGGCGACGTTGTCAAACGATTGTTGCGCTTTGTTTGCAGCTCAACAATTTGTGAAGTTTCCGCACTGGCTTGAGCCCGAAGTTTTGCGTTACTGGGGGAAACAATACCGCCTTTGTCACGGTTTTTGAGAATGAATTGTGAGCGTATTGGGGGATTTTTAACCAACAACAACCGATAGCAGCGACTGGTCAGTGATTTTTATGCATTCCAAATTGAAAGTACTTACATGAATATAAAACAAGTTAATAGTTTGTCTGTCTCTTTATACATTTGCGTTTACTTCACATTTTCATTCAACGTTCGCAGCACATAATGACAAACTTTTTCTACATTATATTTGACACACAATGAAAACTAGGGCAAGAAGGAAAACATCTTACGACTCCCAAATTGAACATTATACAGTTTAATGTATAAAATTCGAGTTGTTTAAGCTGAGATAAGAGAAACGCGGCATAGAAGATGTATGCAGTTACAGAAGTTTAACTTTTAACACAAAGAATAAAATGGTCATTTTATGGAAATGAAAACATAAAGATATACTTTTATACAATTTAATGTGAAATCGGAGTACATTTTTGTTAAAAATCAGGATGTGAATAAAAATATTGAAAAATTGCACTTAATTATTTCAGCATGTAGTTTCGATTCAAGAGATGTAAAAGTCTTATATTTGTTGAAATTTTAAAAATTTCTCTCAAGTGATGTGAAAAGTTGTTTGTAAGATGAGAAAATAAGTTTTTTGCCTATCGTACATTTAAGTATCTCGTTATATCTCGATACGCTTGTGATTTAATTATAAAATCATTCGCTCACTCGACATTCAAAACCTGTACTAGCAAGATTTTTTATTTGAACATCATTTAGGTATTAATAAGAATATTTGCATGAAGGTGTGTATTCTATTTCTTGAGATGATAAATATAATGATTTGATTTGATATGATTATTGATTATTGTTGTACAATAATCAATAATTTTGAGAACCCTTAAACTGTGTTTAAATCTCAAGTACTCCTTGTCTTGTACTCGGTGGTAAATGTGGTAGATATTGCCACAATGGGCTGCGAATGGAAAGCGCTCCGTTCACTTGTTTTATCTGCAAGCAATATAAAGTTGTGGCCCGAGTACGCAGCACTTTACAAGCTAAGGGTGAAAGCGTATTACAGGTACATATCGGTTTTGAAATTATGTAATTTAGTACAAGTTTTGAAGCCTAAAAACTTCTACTAACAGGTAGGTACCTACTAATAGCATGAAGGCCAATACAATGTATTTTAATAGTTTCAGATAAGTAGTAACAATGATTAAGTTATTACTTACTTACTATTGAATTCGATTTAAAACTGTCCATAACACATTTGATAAATTTAATTGTTGTACCAAATTTCAGACCTTAAGTGAAATTACACGCATTACCCAATTTCGAAAGATTGATGACTTATTTTTTATTTGTATCTGTTTAGAAATAAAAAACGTATTTTAATGTCACAAACACAACTCAGTGTTTTAAACGGAGATATATTTTCGTATTGTGTGTGCTAATTAATTGTGCGTGCGGTTCCACCCACCACGCTCTACAATCACACACGTGTCCGCGTTGTTCCGTTCATATCGGAAGTGATATTACTCGTAACTGCTTGTTATTTCATCCCGTGATAATTATGATCATAATAACTTTAATCTGGAACCACTCACTGTATAATATAATGCTTGTTGATAATGTGTTCGTTTCAAGTAGCTTGGATAAGAGCAGTTTTATTCAATCACTTGTACACATAATTTTGTTGTTGGTTTGTTGAGTTTTTGAATAATTGAGAACTTTGAATTCCATACAGTTTTTACGCAGTCCATACATTTGTTTTAACAAAATAAGGCCATTGTTTAGTATATTTTGTACGACATCACTAGAGACAAGAACGCTGGCTGGTTCCTTGCGCAAAGGATTTCTATAGCAATCCAGCGTGGGAATGCAGCCAGCGTTCTTGGTTCCATACCACATGTAGATTGTTTAAATTTAGTTTAGATGTAAATACTCTTTTTTAGTTCTATTAGTGTTAATATGTGTAAATATTTTTTCTTGTTATTGAATAAATATATAAAACTTACTAATTTTTGTACGTATCTAAAAATATTTCTCAAAGAACAACAAACTAAAACATTTTAAAGCTAAAATACATTCACATGGAAAGCCAAGTAGTGGGAGTCTTATCTCACACATTCCAGTAGTCGAGTAATTTCAATTGCCCGACGTTGTAATTACGAAGCCTCCATAAAGCCGCGTCCTGGCCTGGACTTAATCTGGCACTCTGCCTACTCTAGCTTTAAATACTTATATTAACTTTATTTACTAACTGAAATTAATTTTATTTGGGAAGTGGCACCGCGCATGGTCGTTGCCTCTGTAACGAGTTGTTGTAGGTTTATGTCCCACTTTTTGTAGGGCACAAAGTGTTGTAAGTTTCCTTTGTAAATTGTTGTTTTCACTATTTTTTCGATCCATGCCAACTTATAACTAAGTAAAAATAATGTAGGTACACACCAAAGACCTGGTACATTATATTACTCTTTGCCAAAGACTATCCTTTACAGGAGGAACAATCGTTTCTACCATCATTATTATCAGCCCGTTATCGCTCACTGCTGAGCATAGGCTTCTCATCTAGTACGCCACTCATTCCGGTCCTGCTCAGATACAAATACATTTACTTTGCCGTTTTACTCGCATACCTTGTCTGTGTACGCACAAGACTAGATCAATATCTCCACTCCACAGCATCAAAAATTCAGGGCTCGTCTGCTAACAGTTTCCGACCTATTGATATCACTAATGCTACAGTTAATACCAATTAGGGCTCCCTCCGTGAATACGGCATGAGTACATTAACAGTACTAGCGCACTGCGACAGTTTTATGGGCCGAGACGCATAGAGATCTGGGATTACGGTGAGGTCTTACTGCTCGTCAATTTGACCAAACTTGCTGTATACTATAAATATGTAATATGTATGGATGGTGTGGAAGAAGTATTGTCAGAATCGTATATAATAATAAGCGCGCGTCCCATTTGTAAAATTGAATCGTGTTCATGACTTATGGAGATCTCACTGTGACAAATGTAAGGTTGAGTCCATAGTCAAACATATAAGTTTTGAATCAGACATTTTAAACTTAATTGCAAAAAGAAACGCAGAAAGTTTTAGTAACTCTCGCGACTATGAAGTGAAGTGGAGTGAAGTGGTAATCTTTAACTTTAAAGTGCAGTTCTAAAGTCCTCAGCTTTCACACTTAATCCCATTATGATAGTGTTCTATCTTTAATGTCTTTGAGAAGATAATCACTAACTTACGACTGCTTTTGAATATCAAAATTTTACTGTAGAATTGTGGGTACGAGTTTGATTGCACTGGTTATTTAATTATTTTTATCTACACTAATGTTGTAACATTCTACTTATGTTTCCAATACTTGACTTATAATTACTACTGTTATAGCACAGACAACAAAACACTCAATTTAAGCAATTTCACATGATGTTATAATATCCACATCGATATCGTAATAGCTCATTATAACATCGAAAAAGCGTGACCAACCTGATTGCAGGGCCAATCAGGTTGGTCGCGCTGCGCTCTCGTTGGTTAGATTTTAATGGCGGCAAAATCACTGTGACAATACACGTACGCGTGAATTTAATGTTTCGCAATGTGTTTTGTTTTTTATATACAAATTAAAAGTTAAAAATGGATAGCGACGATGATATTTGTACGCCTCCGGATATTCTAGAATTGGCAACGAAAGTAACTCACAATCTTTTGCAGAAAAATCTAGAAAATTATATGAAAAATTAACTATTGTCAGCTTTTACTTTTGTTGTTTGATTAATTGCATTAGTGAAGATAAAGTAGTGTATGCAACTGCATATAAAACGGGTATTAAAACACTCGTTACTATTATGAAACTCGCTGCGCTCGTTTCATAAACTCACACTTGTGTTTTAATACCCTTCATTATATGACAGTTGCATAAACTACTATAATACGTTAGAAATTAAACTAGTCTTTGTGGTATTTTATTTCAGCACATGGTTTGAAAACAACGGCATTATATACTACAAAAAATATTTAAAGTCGGTAAGTACCTAATTGCTGTTATTTACTCTATTGAGCTTAAGAGTTAATCTAAAATGGTGCTTGGTCTTTGGAACATCGATCACTCTTTGTCCAGAGCTTCAATGTTTCGTACATAATATCAATCACATTGTTTTATTTTCATTATATTACTGATAAAAAACCTTATTTACTTAGTAAAAGTTTTCAGTTTAGTTTAGTTTTCAGTGACCGAGAAGTGAATTAAAATAAGTAATTGGATTAAATCCTTACAATAAAATCGAATAAAGCTCCGGAATCGAATAGAATTTGGTTTTGTAATTTTATTATATAGCTTAAATAATTATTTTAGTGATCCCCGAGGTGCAAGAAACAAATTATGTTGCCGAGGCAACCGACACTTCAGTAGGAATACTGTGTTAAACATTTTAAATTCCTAAGATAACGAACAAAACTTCATAATGTAACGGACCATTTTAGGCCGTTAAACCATCATCATTATCGTCAACAACTGAGAAATAATACACTAAATATTGCGCCGTTAAGAGCAAGTTCGAGCCTTGCTTCAAGCAAATAAATTAAGCCAATTTCATCCGTATCGACACTTGAAAATATTCACTTTATTTAAATGCAAGTTCGATCCTTGCTGTAGCAATTTCATCATTATCGGAAAATACTACCAAATTATATCGTCATTATTATTTAAGAATCAATAGGCAATGACAACAGGTTAAATTATGCACTATTAAGAGCAAGTTCGATCCTTGCTAGTAACTAATTACCAAATTAATTTATCAAATTTCATCCTCATCAATCAATTTATTCAATACATAAAGAACTGCAAGTTCGAGTATTGCTTATCACTTCGACGTGATAAATATTTACACCAATTTCATCACTACCGGAAGATAGTTCTAATGTTATCACCATCATCATCTTTAAATCATTGGATAATGGCAAACAATGACTACGGCGAGTTCGAATCTTGCTTAGTATTTCATAGGAATTACATCGATCAAACAAATCTAAGTGATAAACCACTGAAACTATGGCACTATTAAGAGGTCGTATTCCACGAAACCCGAGTACTACGATAACATAAATCGTTTCGATAAACGAAACATATTGCGATGACAGATCTACTATGTTAGTGGTATAGAAAGGGAAAGTTTGTATGTTTGTATGTCATAATGACTACTGATGTCCTAAGCAACGTAAGCTATCATAAAATTGGTGATATGAGAATGGAAAGTTTTACGACTTTAACAGGCACTGATGACTTGAGAAGCGTAATCTGATAAAATATTAATACATATATAAAATGAAAGTTTGTTTTGTGTCCAGTATTCATACAGGCGGATCCGAAGGAGAGAGCATGCGCATGCGCAGGCAATAAATTATAGTTACAAAAAAACCACTTAGCTGGGCAAACACACCACTAAGTTACAGTTCAAATGTTAGCAGCAAAAACTTGACAGGGCCATTAATTACAATGTTTATTACCTGAGAAAACACACACTGAAAAAGACGTATGTTAAAACGACGTACCGAGGTAGTAAAGGACAGACAGTGTGATTTGGGATTGGTTAGAGAAAGACAGACTATGAAGAAAGTAGGGTGGAAGGGGAAACTATAAAAGCTAGTGTAGGCTAATTTTTGGGGATACTCGGCGCGGTGTGTAAAGCTGCAAAGAGGTACACTAGGGCCGGGTTGGGATTAGGGAACCGATGTTCCGATTGTGAAAGTTTTGTGTTAAATTCACTTGTGGGATTTAAATTGTTGTGGAGATTAATGGGGAATTTTTATTTATTGGTCTGGAATTGAATCCACACGTTAAAATCATTTTGGGAATAAAATCAAGCTAGTTAACTAGATGGGGGTAGGTGAGGTAACTGATCTGCGAGGATGGGCCTAACGGTCTTAGCTGCGGTTACCTTGCATTTTTGGGGAATCGGAGTTGTTAACAAACAATACTTAATAAAACAACTTCCTGCTAGTTTTCGTTGGAATAGGGTGATTAGTGAAAGTTGTACGAAAGTGAGGTACGCTGATCTGCGAGGATGGGCCTGAAATACGGTCTTAGCTGCGGCTACCTAACTAGAAATGCAACTGAATCTGACTCACAATACATACGATTGGAGTTGTTAACAATTTAACTAAACACAACAATATCCAAACCGTAGGAATTCCAATAAGACTAATTAGTTGGGAGTATTTGATAATACGTCTTCTGGAATTTAGAGCTTTCACAATTTGTTCATTGGGAACTGGGTTTGTCCGGACTACGGTCTAGATAGATCTGGGCTCTTTCTTGTCGGAAACCGGTATGATTTTGCTGGTGTGAACGAAGACGAGTTAGAGTTGCTGGGGCGACGCAAAGTGGACGCTTGCGGGTCTGTTTACTTGGGAATACCAAGCAGGCGAAAAGTCCCCTTTCTTATTCATGTTGCCATGACGATTTATTTAACAGACGTAGAAGTGTCGACCCTGCCTTGTGGCATCTAAGTCGCCATGGTTAATGTGATGAGGATTGTATATTATATTTATGTATATATTGTAGGTATCCACTTGGCGTTTTATACACGCAAAACACGGGCTTTAGCACACTAGTCTTAAGGTGTTGCCCCACCTGCCAGTTCGGTGTAGGGACCCAGGAGTAGCGGAATGTAAGTCAGGACAATTACCGGTTGGTAATTGCTTAGACTGAATTTCCTTGTAGGATTCTCAACACGTTTAAATGTAAATGTGAGATTCCGGAATCTCTAGTTTTGCTTGGTTATGTAGCTTAGTTGGTTGTCAGGAGAAATAGGCCCGCATGGGTAGACGATATGTTAGGTCTTGTATAGGTTTTGTGTTAGGACTCATTACTATGAGTTAGGGTGTGGAATGCTGTAGGCACTTTTATTTCAGCGGTTAGGCCGTTCCTGGTTGGTTCCTGATTCCTTATGATCCAGATAAAGTTGGTAAAGTATTGTAAGTTAATTAGTAGGCACTGGTTAGGATTAAGTATCATTGTAACGTTTACAATGTATTTGTATAGGCAAAGGTAAACTGGTAATATTTTACCCCTCTGTGTATTTAAACTAATAAGTTTTGCTTCCATTTGTACAGACGTACTAACAAAGCAATTTTATTCTCACTCCAATTGTAAAGATACAAGATATTATAAAATGCTTTAGTCCTTCCACTGTGTTATCTACATTATCTTATTTCAAATATTGAAATTACCTGACTCTAACTGGAGTATATCTAAGAGAGACAAACTCTTTAATTTATTCTTTGAATTCTACCTAGCCATGGGGAATTGCAGTTAAAATTTAATAATATTATTTACCTATATTTATGAGCAACGCCTCATGTTTACTTCAACACTTTTACCCATTTGGGACCCTCAATAAAACTTATAGTGTAAAGATCATACACTTAATGCAAATTCTATTTATTCACACTGACTCTAACTGGAGTATATCTAAAAGAGACGAACTCTTTATTTTCTTCTACGTTTAAATTCTACCTAGCCATGGGGAATTTAGTTATGCGACGGTATTACGCTATGAGAAAGTTCATCTCTTTATTTCTCGCATACGGAAGATCACCGTGAGAAATGCCTAAGTGTAGTATCGGGACATAACTTGATCTACGAATAAATTTTATCATGATTTACAAATTCAAATGTTCTCTCTTTTACTATGCTAAAGTTAGAATCATCTAACTTAGGAACATACACTCACTAGACATACAATAGGCCGCGTGTCCTCTTGTCTTTTGGATAGATTACATTTTATGTTAACTCACTTACGAGTTAATTTGCAGAGCTTAACTAAGCCCTCCACCCATTCAAACCATTGGTGTTTGCCAGAAGACTGTCCACAATGGCTGAAGTCTATGGCTATAGGCGTGCCAGGGGCCTATAACTTCCATTTTATCAAAAAATGACATTGATGACTTGGAAGCAAACACTAATACTATGTCAGTATGATGAATGAAAGAGATGATTGAGTGGAAGTATTACAATTCTAAAGGAATATTTATTAAAGCCCAACATTAATGTAAAACCGTCATATTATGTACACTATCTTCATTATCATAATCATTAAACTATCTCATTCTTAATACTTTCTTTATGTACTACAAACGTGAGACTTGCAATAGATTGATGTTAGTTAAAGTATTTTCTTTGAACCTCATAAAGGATTTGAGTTACTACATACACAACGGGTCCGTAAACTACTAGACGATTCACTGCCAAAACAAAACAATTCACGAGCCAAATTGACGTTCCAATAAGTACTTTAATATCAGAAAAAATGGTGTTTTATTTAGTAGTGGTTTACAGTAGTCGCAAAGTAGTAGAAAATTTAAATTATGTTTATTTTAAATAAAAAAGGGGGGGGGGGTACATAAAATGGTGCCGTGACCAGGATATAAGGGGTTCTTTTTAATTAATTTCATTAATTTTATCTTAGTTTCATTATAAATTAAATAAAATTTTCAAAAATCTTATTGGAATCCGTTTGATTGTGACTTGTTTCTAATTGCCAGGTTTGGCATAAAATGCTGTCCGTGAAAATGGATGGGGTCAGAAAATACTTTATAGAATAATAGGCAATACATAATCTCTATTACTTACGTTTTATTTTCCTTGCACTAGTTACTATATCACATACTTATCTTATTTTACTTTACACTTTCACTTCACTTTCACTAGTTCAAGAAACTTATAAGACTCTGGGGTCGACTCTTATCTACTTTATTAAAGTTCGCAAACTATGGGGGTCGTATATGTTTGTAGGTAAAGCGCTTGTTACGCCAATCGCCATAAATCGCCGATAGTGCCCTCAAAAATCCTGAAATAACAGAGATTGAAATTATTAAAACTCATATTATTAGGTGGTGCAGTAACAAATTAATAAAACAAACTGCAGAAACTGTGTTATAAAACCGGGTGATACTATCTTCATAAAGAGAAAGCAAATGGTTGTGTGTATGTATGTATGTTATATATGTACATATGCCCGTTGTTAGTTTCATAACTCAAGTGATAGAGCTAATCAGCTGGTAGGGAAATGAAATATGTATAAAAATTAAATTGTTTAAATAAATTTACTTCTCGAAATACTGTATACATACCTTAGTGTGAAGATTCTGGTTTGTGTTTAAAAATCCACTAGATGAAACCCAATCGAGTAAATTCTGAAAAAGAATAAAGATGATATTTTAAATGTATTGTAACCTTATGTTCCGTTCGAGATCAATGCCATGTGGCATACATTTTTTACTTAGTCCGGCAAACCGAATCTTAACTATTATTTCTATTAATAAGAAAAGGGTCATAGGGCAGGTATACGAAAGTCGAGAGTTTGAGAAATTTTTGACAATTTAAAGCAACTTTTAACTGATTTCAAAGTAAGGGCAGCTATTTCAGATTATTTATAGTTTACTTTATTTCAAATATTTGCAAGGTAAATTTAATTACACACTTAATACATCTAGAATATTTTATTGGGTTTATGGGATAGAGATACTTTTGATGTTTCAATAAATAGAATGATAGCATTAAATTAAGCAAACATACCTGGCAACTTTCTATATGTGTCGTGTTCATTTCAACTCTTTTCTTCTTGTTTGAAACATATACACTGTTAAACTGCACGTAGATACTGTAACAAAAGCATATTATTATTAGAAAGAAACCAAGTTCTAGCATATGACTCCATTAATATATCAGTTGTTGCAAAAGTTTTAAGTGGTGACTTGAGAAATTTTAAAATCATAGCTTTAAAACAAAAATAAATTCACGTGTGAAATGACAACTCAAGTGTATTGGGATCAAAATAGGGTATTAAAGCTAATTTACTTACGGGACACTTGGAAACATGTTCCATCATGGGAACAAACCCACTTCACATTTAACTATAAATCCACTTTTCGCGTTAGCACGCATTCGACGTAGAAATTTGAATGCACGCAAAAAACTGACAGCAAGTTACTGAAGGTTGCAACGAAATTCGAGTTACTGAGCAGCCATTGTAAAAAAAAAAGGAGCAGGTCAACATTTCTTAGAAAAAAAAGGGAATAGGACAAAGCTGTCTCCGCCGCATGGCAAACTATTTTCACTGCGTATAATTATGGTCATTGGTTGCTCTTCTAACCTTCATTGTAGTCTCAATTTAAATATGAAATATTCCTCATCAATATTTATGTATTCACGTTTTCAATTTAGTCAGGCTTAGCGATAGTTATTAATCAGCATTCATAAATTTATATAAGATATTTTGAAAAGTGCTTAATGATGGGGGTCGTGATTTAATACTGCCCATTGCATAATATACTTACCTTGAACATATAAGTACTCAACTTAGACGTTTAATGATATCACTTTTGTTGAGGGTGTTAGTTAGTAATAATTGCTTGACCTTTGGTTAATTAGAAAGCTTGATTGATAAATTTTAATTTTATTAATTATCATTTATGATAGTTAAATTTTGATGAAAATTCTATGAGAGAAATAGCATTTATTATCTAAACTAAGTAGCATTCTAATAGTTGGCTGAAAGGGCAACAACTACAACAAGCAGGTAGATTTCTTAGTCAAAGCATATCGAGAAAGTTTATAATATCGGGACATTAGTTCAATAGTAGTTAGTAAAGAATAGCCTATTGTTTAGGATTCGCTGAGCAACTGCCGGGCAAACAGATGGGTACGGCTTTGTCTATATTTGTGTATTTTGAAATGTTACTTTCAAAACAATAGAAATCATCTGTGATTTATTTTTAGATGAGATTTCGATATCTAATTACTGTAGTTAATATCTTTCATTCAACAGTGAGACAAAACCAGCTGTGGATGATGATGACTCTGATATATTTCATATGATTAGTTAACGAATAAGCACAGATTTAATCAGATTAATAGCTGTACGTATTATTTCTTAGATAACAACACGCATAATATAATAACTTAACAAAATTTTAGTTGATCAGTTTAAACCGCATCTGATTACCAGATTAGTTAAACATAATTAAAGTATTGATTGTATGTACGCTGTGTATTCCATGATCTTGTAATTCTAAACTTAGCAGATTATTTTGTGAATTATATTTTTAGCCATGATGCTTGCCATCGTACGATTAGTCACGATACCTTTAATAAAAATAAATAAACAGGGAGATATTTTATTTTAGCAGAAATTTACATTCCTTATTACACAATAAACCACCTAGCATCAAATAACGGAACGATTACCCAGCTACTTAGCTATGGTTAAGCATTTGGTTCGATTATGATCGATAGGGTGTATGCAAACACTACCAACGACATCTAACGTAGGGTTGCAAAACTAATAGATAGAAACGTATTCATTGCAGTGATCTATTTGCAATCGACACCTTAAGCGCCTCTACAGGCTAATATTGAAACTATTATGCAAGGACATAGTTTCGTAGGATCTTGCCTATCAGGGTTTCTTGTAACCAACGCATTTAGCGCCCCTACGGACAAATAGGGAACTATGATATTTTCGTATAGGGTTACTAAGCGATGAATATATGATACGAAGTTGTAAGGGAAATTAAATTATGCATTTGATTGAAATACTAGCTTATTATTATAATACTATAATTATACCCGATCTTCGTTGAAAATAGTTTAGATTTACTTTAGTACATCCGTATAGTTTGAATAGATAAATCATCTTAAATAATTTTATGATGGGGTCGTAATTTTGTAAATTTTGAAGTATGTACGACTAGTCACTACAGAAACATAAACATTGTGAGATATTAACACTAAAATTATTTTAATATGGGGTCGAAATTTAATACATCTATTACAGTGTAGTGCTTTTGAAATTTTAGTGACTATATCAATACGTTCTAATAGATGTTAGGTTAGAAAAGATTATCCTTATAAGATTAGTCAAACTGTTATGATGTTTGACTAGTAGTACCAAACATGAATGGGAGATGACGTTCTGATAATGTTCGGATAATATTCGTTATGTTCATGAACTTGGATATAATAGTCTTAGCTACAAATACACAGGTAAAATATATATTTTTCTCCTCAGTACATATATAGATAGAAGCTGCTACAGAGTCTATTAAAAAAAAAAAAAAAAAAAAAAAAACTTATCCTATCGGAATTATTAGTTGATTTTGAATATATATTCGCAAAGGTAACCTTGTTTTATTTTGGTAACGAGTTTGGTAAGGTAACGATGTGTGGTATGTACCCATGGATGTCATAATGGGGGTAACCAACTCGAAGTTCTCTTATCACTGCGAATTGTGCTGGGACGCTGGGGGTATGCAAGCCCATGAATGTTGAGGGTCTGAAAGAGTGAATGTGTAAAAAAAAAAATAAAAAAAAAATGGATGGGCCCTGTGATTCAGCATATTTCTGAAAGGAGAACAGTCTTCCATTTTCAAATTTGGTCATTACCTTTCTCTTCACACATAATGGTCACGAATGTTGGGACATTTTGGTGTTAGGATAAGTTAAAGTCCGCAAATTATACTTTTATCAGCATTCGTGATTATCTCCCCAAAACCATAAATGGAAATTGTTGTATGTTATTCCAGTACTGTGTAGAGCATCTCGTCTGAGTTGGACGATACAGCCGAATTGGTCTTCATACCGACGTACTTTGGTGCTTTAGTACCTTAGTGCGTAGAGTCATGTTTAGGTTAGTATCTAAGGCTAGGGGCATAGCTTGTAGTATCTTAACGGTCGGAAGATTGGGCCTGTCGAGAACTATACCTGCTATGTGTCACTAGGACAGAGTAGACGTGCATCTATTTCCTTGTGGTCTTTGTATACTTTCTGAGGTTCTTCCGCCGTGTGTAGCCTTCGGACCTTGATGTCTGAAGCTCAGTACTGGAGCATATAACGACGTTTCATTTTTTTTTGGTATCTCCCTTTTCTCCCACAAACAACAATGAGTAAATTTTTACATGAAAGGCTAAAGAGGTTTTGGAATGTAATTAATATAAAAGCTGATCTCTTAAAATTAATTATGACTCCATGGGGAGGTAAAAGGTCGTAACGTAAGTAGTGGTATTTGTTTGGTAAGTTCCTTACTTAAGACTATGATATATCATGATGATGGTTAGTTTGGAAGCTAAATTCGTTCCAGCTTAATATCAAAGCTTTCACGACTTTACCTTGGGGTCGCTGTAACGGACCATTTTAGGCCGTTAAACCATCATCATTATCGTCAACAACTGAGAAATAATACACTAAATATTGCGCCGTTAAGAGCAAGTTCGAGCCTTGCTTCAAGCAAATAAATTAAGCCAATTTCATCCGTATCGACACTTGAAAATATTCACTTTATTTAAATGCAAGTTCGATCCTTGCTGTAGCAATTTCATCATTATCGGAAAATACTACCAAATTATATCGTCATTATTATTTAAGAATCAATAGGCAATGACAACAGGTTAAATTATGCACTATTAAGAGCAAGTTCGATCCTTGCTAGTAACTAATTACCAAATTAATTTATCAAATTTCATCCTCATCAATCAATTTATTCAATACATAAAGAACTGCAAGTTCGAGTATTGCTTATCACTTCGACGTGATAAATATTTACACCAATTTCATCACTACCGGAAGATAGTTCTAATGTTATCACCATCATCATCTTTAAATCATTGGATAATGGCAAACAATGACTACGGCGAGTTCGAATCTTGCTTAGTATTTCATAGTAATTACATCGATCAAACAAATCTAAGTGATAAACCACTGAAACTATGGCACTATTAAGAGGTCGTATTCCACGAAACCCGAGTACTACGATAACATAAATCGTTTCGATAAACGAAACATATTGCGATGACAGATCTACTATGTTAGTGGTATAGAAAGGGAAAGTTTGTATGTTTGTATGTCATAATGACTACTGATGTCCTAAGCAACGTAAGCTATCATAAAATTGGTGATATGAGAATGGAAAGTTTTACGACTTTAACAGGCACTGATGACTTGAGAAGCGTAATCTGATAAAATAGTAATACATATATAAAATGAAAGTTTGTTTTGTGTCCAGTATTCATACAGGCGGATCCGAAGGAGAGAGCATGCGCATGCGCAGGCAATAAATTATAGTTACAAAAAAACCACTTAGCTGGGCAAACACACCACTAAGTTACAGTTCAAATGTTAGCAGCAAAAACTTGACAGGGCCATTAATTACAATGTTTATTACCTGAGAAAACACACACTGAAAAAGACGTATGTTAAAACGACGTACCGAGGTAGTAAAGGACAGACAGTGTGATTTGGGATTGGTTAGAGAAAGACAGACTATGAAGAAAGTAGGGTGGAAGGGGAAACTATAAAAGCTAGTGTAGGCTAATTTTTGGGGATACTCGGCGCGGTGTGTAAAGCTGCAAAGAGGTACACTAGGGCCGGGTTGGGATTAGGGAACCGATGTTCCGATTGTGAAAGTTTTGTGTTAAATTCACTTGTGGGATTTAAATTGTTGTGGAGATTAATGGGGAATTTTTATTTATTGGTCTGGAATTGAATCCACACGTTAAAATCATTTTGGGAATAAAATCAAGCTAGTTAACTAGATGGGGGTAGGTGAGGTAACTGATCTGCGAGGATGGGCCTAACGGTCTTAGCTGCGGTTACCTTGCATTTTTGGGGAATCGGAGTTGTTAACAAACAATACTTAATAAAACAACTTCCTGCTAGTTTTCGTTGGAATAGGGTGATTAGTGAAAGTTGTACGAAAGTGAGGTACGCTGATCTGCGAGGATGGGCCTGAAATACGGTCTTAGCTGCGGCTACCTAACTAGAAATGCAACTGAATCTGACTCACAATACATACGATTGGAGTTGTTAACAATTTAACTAAACACAACAATATCCAAACCGTAGGAATTCCAATAAGACTAATTAGTTGGGAGTATTTGATAATACGTCTTCTGGAATTTAGAGCTTTCACAATTTGTTCATTGGGAACTGGGTTTGTCCGGACTACGGTCTAGATAGATCTGGGCTCTTTCTTGTCGGAAACCGGTATGATTTTGCTGGTGTGAACGAAGACGAGTTAGAGTTGCTGGGGCGACGCAAAGTGGACGCTTGCGGGTCTGTTTACTTGGGAATACCAAGCAGGCGAAAAGTCCCCTTTCTTATTCATGTTGCCATGACGATTTATTTAACAGACGTAGAAGTGTCGACCCTGCCTTGTGGCATCTAAGTCGCCATGGTTAATGTGATGAGGATTGTATATTATATTTATGTATATATTGTAGGTATCCACTTGGCGTTTTATACACGCAAAACACGGGCTTTAGCACACTAGTCTTAAGGTGTTGCCCCACCTGCCAGTTCGGTGTAGGGACCCAGGAGTAGCGGAATGTAAGTCAGGACAATTACCGGTTGGTAATTGCTTAGACTGAATTTCCTTGTAGGATTCTCAACACGTTTAAATGTAAATGTGAGATTCCGGAATCTCTAGTTTTGCTTGGTTATGTAGCTTAGTTGGTTGTCAGGAGAAATAGGCCCGCATGGGTAGACGATATGTTAGGTCTTGTATAGGTTTTGTGTTAGGACTCATTACTATGAGTTAGGGTGTGGAATGCTGTAGGCACTTTTATTTCAGCGGTTAGGCCGTTCCTGGTTGGTTCCTGATTCCTTATGATCCAGATAAAGTTGGTAAAGTATTGTAAGTTAATTAGTAGGCACTGGTTAGGATTAAGTATCATTGTAACGTTTACAATGTATTTGTATAGGCAAAGGTAAACTGGTAATATTTTACCCCTCTGTGTATTTAAACTAATAAGTTTTGCTTCCATTTGTACAGACGTACTAACAAAGCAATTTTATTCTCACTCCAATTGTAAAGATACAAGATATTATAAAATGCTTTAGTCCTTCCACTGTGTTATCTACATTATCTTATTTCAAATATTGAAATTACCTGACTCTAACTGGAGTATATCTAAGAGAGACAAACTCTTTAATTTATTCTTTGAATTCTACCTAGCCATGGGGAATTGCAGTTAAAATTTAATAATATTATTTACCTATATTTATGAGCAACGCCTCATGTTTACTTCAACACTTTTACCCATTTGGGACCCTCAATAAAACTTATAGTGTAAAGATCATACACTTAATGCAAATTCTATTTATTCACACTGACTCTAACTGGAGTATATCTAAAAGAGACGAACTCTTTATTTTCTTCTACGTTTAAATTCTACCTAGCCATGGGGAATTTAGTTATGCGACGGTATTACGCTATGAGAAAGTTCATCTCTTTATTTCTCGCATACGGAAGATCACCGTGAGAAATGCCTAAGTGTAGTATCGGGACATAACTTGATCTACGAATAAATTTTATCATGATTTACAAATTCAAATGTTCTCTCTTTTACTATGCTAAAGTTAGAATCATCTAACTTAGGAACATACACTCACTAGACATACAATAGGCCGCGTGTCCTCTTGTCTTTTGGATAGATTACATTTTATGTTAACTCACTTACGAGTTAATTTGCAGAGCTTAACTAAGCCCTCCACCCATTCAAACCATTGGTGTTTGCCAGAAGACTGTCCACAATGGCTGAAGTCTATGGCTATAGGCGTGCCAGGGGCCTATAACTTCCATTTTATCAAAAAATGACATTGATGACTTGGAAGCAAACACTAATACTATGTCAGTATGATGAATGAAAGAGATGATTGAGTGGAAGTATTACAATTCTAAAGGAATATTTATTAAAGCCCAACATTAATGTAAAACCGTCATATTATGTACACTATCTTCATTATCATAATCATTAAACTATCTCATTCTTAATACTTTCTTTATGTACTACAAACGTGAGACTTGCAATAGATTGATGTTAGTTAAAGTATTTTCTTTGAACCTCATAAAGGATTTGAGTTACTACATACACAACGGGTCCGTAAACTACTAGACGATTCACTGCCAAAACAAAACAATTCACGAGCCAAATTGACGTTCCAATAAGTACTTTAATATCAGAAAAAATGGTGTTTTATTTAGTAGTGGTTTACAGTAGTCGCAAAGTAGTAGAAAATTTAATTTATATTTATTTTAAATAAAAAAAAAAGGGGGGGGGGGTACAATAAGTATAGAAAAATCTAGTTTTTTTATTAATGTAGCATGTAAAAAGATAAAGATAAGATAAAGAATCTTTATTGATAATGTAAATTTGTAATATACATAGGTATAAGTACTAATATCACAGAATATGCTACACAAATTACAATATCTCGTCAAATTGAATTTATAACATTTAGCTTTTATAAAATTTTAGAAGTTACATATGTCTAGTCTATAAGAATATAATTAGTAACAAGACTTAAATTCATTAACACCTATTTATTTGTGTAGAAAAAATTGACAGTGGAATTCCTTATCGTTGCTTATCAATATTAACAAAAGATTCAATAGTTTCATAACTTACGAGTAAAGCATTGATTTCCCCAGTGAGCGGTGGTCACCCTAGCGGAAGTCATCTCGGCCGAGCTTAATACAGCCTCTTTACGAGTTTTTAAACGACCTCCGAGCCTCCGACCGAATAAAGCTCAGCAGCAGGTGAAACAACAGGGACTTAGATTCGCACTACTAACGATGCCATCTAAATGATTTTGCTTGATTTTTCTCTTTATACTCCTACTTGGGTGCTCGTGGCTTCGTTCGCGAAAGTAAAACTTGCATCTCATATTTCTTCCAAAAGTATGACATGTATTTAGTGGCATATCCAAAAATCCTTTCTTTGCAGATGCTTTAACATCAATCTACCTGCATGCTGAATGTCAACCCGATCAATCCTGTGGTGCGGGTTGTGCGTTAATAGATCACTATGGCAGTTAGTCAGTCAGTCACCTTTTAATTTTGTATATTTATGTAATTGAATTTCTAGACATTCACTGCCATGTCACTAGTAGCGACACTCGCACAAGCGGATATTGTGATCGAGTTTAAAGTATGCCTGTACTTGAAAGGACATGCCTGAATCATGGAAAATTCAATGCATTTATGATAACTAAAATCAGCTTACCTACTCTATAAACCTTTGTATGTCATTTTTTGATTCTTATTTCATACTAGCAATTGCCCATGGCTTCGAACGCATTATTATACATATTAACCTTCCACTTGAATCAAAACTTGCATCAAAATCCGTTTTATAGATTTAAAATTGAGGCATAAATACATACATACATACACCGGTACCTATATACATACAGAGACCCGGAAGGCGACTTTGCTTTATACTATGTAGTGATGATCGCGTTTTATTATAGCCAAGTATTCATAATAAGTGGAGTTCTGATAGCACACATCGTACACAGTGCGTACGTCCTTTTAGTAACCAGATAGCTGGCAGGTCGGCGGGCGGCGGCGGCGGGCGGCGGCGGCGGGCGGTGGCGGCGTCAGCCGTAGTCGCTTTCATATTGAGTCGACATCCCTTGTTAATTACACAAAACAATGCACAAAGAAACTTGCTAAGAGGAAAATGGAAATAAATAAAGAAACATTTCGGCCAAGGTTTTTATGACAATAATATTTTTTGCCCGATGAACGTAATTGCAGTACCTATATTGTTTTATTGTTTTGGTGAATAGCTTTGTTAGTAAACAAACACAGTGATTGTTTATAAAAGGGTATTTTACTAACGGTTTTTATCAGCGTATTTCGATAAGGGTCTAGAGACAAATAGGCTCTGTCAGATGTTTGACCTTTTGAATAAAATAAAAGACACGTCTTCTGAAAAAGACATTGTTTCATTATCTCTTTTCTGAATGTATTATGGCAAGTCAGTGGTTGAATACTAAAATGATCATGATGTCGTTGATGAAATATTTGTTGATTGATTGTTTACTTTTATATCATAAAGTATGTAATAATTGAACTTGTTTTAATATTACTTTATCCGAGTTTGACATAGCAATTATGTATCAACAATATTCTTTGTTCGTTACCGCAGTTCTGAAACAAAAAAACACATTGAATGTTTGTTTTTTCGTATTATCTGAAGCCCCCTACAATCCCACACATACTCGTACCTTTTCCCGGATTTGTTTTCCCTTTACAAGCCACATTCCGTCCGGTCCCTATCTGCCAATACTAGATGCAATCCATCAATCTAATATTCGAGTCACAAAGACCGGCTCCGACTGATCCATTCAAATATTTGATGTCCAATCAAATGGTGTTCTATGGCTACGTGTATATTTGCTCTGCTGTCTCACAAACGCATTGCAGCCCACGATTGACATCTGCGGTGCCACAATATTGTGATTACTATCGCAGTATGTAGTAAACATGTTTTTAATATGAGATGAAACTTTTAGTATTGGGGTGGCGTAACGTATGTACGTGATTTACTCGTCTTCTTCACTACATAGCAACCTCTGAAATTGTTTTTCTTACATTTAATTAGATGTAAATCAGCGCCAAGCTTACATTTTTGATAGCGTAAATCCTATTTAAACTAAAAAGCATGTATAATTTTATACACTTTAATGTAATTTATTATAACGTTCTAGAAGAAAAAACCTACATTCGTAATTTTATAAAAAGCTAATAAAACAGGCCCTTACAGCTTACATGATGACAGCGTGCGGCTGATTCCATTGGACATTGATTTACTTTGTTTACTGGATTCTATACACATGATTAGGTGTACTTTATAAATTAACGGACAATTTACCTCTACGGAAGTCTGCTTATTGCCGCACTGAGAGCAAACCCGTGTTCCAGGATTTCCACAGGGAGAAGGGACCTTAACCCGCACATAAAAGGACAACTGGAACCGTATTGCCGAGCAAAAAGGACCAAATTGGCCCCAAAACATTCAGAGATTAACTTTACCGCACATAAAATAGTATTTTCATGAACTTTCCGTGCATGAAGGTTCATTTTGGAACTGTAACTAAATCACCTCTACACTAGTACCATTTTCTTGAACATATTTTGGACTCTCTGCTTTGGTATTAAGGAACATATTTGTATGAACAGCAGAAGGGGTCAGACTAAGGCTCTCATCAGGGTCATTTGATCCAGATTAATTAAATTTTGCTCCTAAAATAATATAAAAGGTACTCCTTACGTACACGTTTAGACCTTTTCAAATGTATGTTTGTTTAATTTTTTTAGCTTTCATTATTTTAAGAATATTAATAACCTTGTGAGTAAATTCCTTGAAACTGGTATGTCTAATAAGATTATAACATACCTTTTTGTTAAAAAAATCTACGGAGAAAATGTTACGGAACAAAATTTAACTTATCACCGAAGTAAAATGACGGCGGTTGACGGCCATGATAAATCGGGGTACAGAAAAAAACTTGATAAAGTCTCCTTAACCCTTTGAAGAAAAATCTGCATTGTCAATCTCAAGTCCTCACTTTACCGACCGGCGTCGTTTCTGTATACTTTACTTTCTTTATTAAAAAAATAACTCTCTTTCAGGTAGTATTTTAGCCGCAGCCGAAAACACTTTTTTCGTCAGAATTTTTACAGCCGAATAAAGGTGAGAAGAATGTCTTTTTCTGTGAAAAAGATAAGAAAGCGAGGTTTTACGGTAAAAACCCTCGGGAAGTAATATTACATGGGAAAAATCGTATCACTAGAGCGGTAATAGTAGATTGTATCATAAGGGAGCAAAATAATATTTTTACGGCGAGGGCGCTTTTTTGAATCCAGAGCGAAGTGAGGGATTCTAGAGTAGAATCCCGAGCGTAGCGAGGGATTCTTTAGTAGAATCCTGAACGTAGCGAGGGATTCAAAGTACGTCGCCCGAGCCAAAAATATATTTTACGCCCGAGTGATTCACTCTACTTTTCATCACCCACTATGAGAAAATAAAAGGCGCCTCATATTTTATTGTAATATTGATATTTAATGAAACAGAGTAACAACTAAATTGAAATTAAGTAGTATCTAATAATAAAACAACTAAAAACTTAAATTTACATTTGAGACATTTTCACAATTTTGAAAATTAATATACTTTCACTGTCACTTGAAGAACTCATTTTTCAAAACAAAATCATGAATTTCTATCAATCCGTGAAAATTGACGAAAACGCGGGCTATAGTTCGCGCGTTTTTAATTTTATTTCTTTTTTTTTTGTATTCAGCCGGCGCGCGGCGCTATATACTATGGGCCGTCGCACCAGCCAGTCTTTATTCAAACAATATTTGCGTTCGATTTCTTGGGCCCTGAACACAAGATGTTCCAAATTCAAAAAGTGCGCGGCAAAGATAATTGCGGCGCACTTATAAAGAGGATTAAAAACTCATTACTGCCCGCTAAAAGTTTCTTATAGAAAACACCACCTTTGGGTGCACTTAAAGGCGAACCAAGTCGTCTTTTTCGAATAGGTGGGATGAAAATATTGTTCTGACAGCTGCGTAGAAGCAAAATAAAGGTGAATGATGGTATGAGGCACAACAACACGCCGAGAAACAACCATATTAATGTAATGAATGTACTACACCGGGAGCGTGCTCTGGCGGCGCAATTTGAAAAATTACGATGTTTGGGAAATGACTGATACACTTTTGTAGATATTAATGATAAGTGTTTGCACGCAATTTTTTTTTATCAATTTTACCTACAGATAATTAAAAATAATTTATGGTTTACCACTCGTAATACTGGTAAATTTGAGGTTCATAATAATTATCAAAACAAAGAGAACAACATATTTTTTTTTTCATATTTTATATAAAAAAAAACTATACGTGTCATTACTTAAGTAAGCAGAAATGTGTGAGAGCTTTCTTTATCTGTATAACTTCATACAAACCTCAAGTACCTACTCGGTGAAGTTGGTATTACCATCAGGCAGGCAGTAGTCAAACGTAAACCTATCACACGTAAAAAAAAAAAAAAAAAATGATATACTGTACAAGTACTAAACTAACCTGCTGTCTTATTCATGAATGCGACAAAAGCTAGCTCGTCTGATGAATAACCTGATACACTTACAAAACATAAATCAATCTTCTAATCGAATGAGAGTGGCCAACTCTAGTGTCGAGAGTATATCAAGCCCTAAGGGCCTCTGACATAGCTGAACGACTGTAACTATGAGTAACAGCCACTTTTTGGTAACCTATCCAAGGACTGACCGCATCAACAATTGCTTAGCATCGGTAATTGCATGCGATAACCGCCGCTAGATTAATTTAATAGATTCTCAGGAAGAAGTTTTATAAGTAATTCGGTATTTTTCTTTTCGTGTAAAAAAAATGTTTAAACTACATACATTGCCAATTGATATTTACATAAAACTAGTGAGCCTACAGGTCCCAGACTTTATTTATCAAACATGCAGACTGGCTTGGATATTTGCAAAGAGTTTTTGGAGCCAAAATTCTCAGTATCTCAAACATATTTCGAGAATTCTGGTATTTTTTATGGAGACTGGTTATGAAAATCTGGGCTTGAATAAAACACAAAGAACCTTATGGTATTATTATACGAAAATATTCCAGCGCTGATATTCTAGAGACATTAATAACATTTTTCTGAATATTTTAGGACGAAGAAAAATGATTTTAGTCGCGAAGTCAATTCGTTTCTGTCTCCGGGCTTCTGTAAAAATATTTAATTGAAAGAAAAAAAAACATTTATTGTAGCAAATAATAAGCAAATAAGTACAAGCAAGAAATATATAAATATGTACTTAAAACTACTTAAATAAAATACGTCATATTTGTCACAATACAACCCCAACTCAGCATAATGCTGGCTGCATAGCAACCAGCGCTGGTCTTCCGTTGGGGTTGGTGATGACGTCACGCACAAATACATGGAATTAGTGTTTATAACAGAAAAAACAAAGACATCTAGACAAGTTAATAAATACCAAATACAAATAAATAGGCTCCAAAATTACTGCATTAGGTTCATATTTGGCTTGAGAAAATATGACCACGTATCTCAGTTTCGCCTTAAGCTCAAGTGGCTGCCAATTCGCCTTCGCCGGAATGCACATATCTTGTCCCTTTTTATAATATTTTATTCAATCCTACAACTCCTAGTTACTTAAAATGCCGTTTCAAATATGTACATGACACCCATGCTCGAAATCTTCGGTCGTCGGAAATGCTAACTTTATCTCACCCTGAATTTAACTCGCCATCCTTCTTTGGGCGCTCATTTGCTGTGCAAGCTGTTCGCCTCTGGAATGAGCTGCCTCTTAGCATTAAGAAGGCCCCGTCACTGGAATCTTTTAAAAGCCAAGTAAAGAACTGGTATCTGTCCATGCAAACAAGTTAAACCTGCTGCTTTTTACTTTATGTATGTCTATGAATTTATATTTATATAATTGTACTTATTTGTATGTAAGTTTATAGTAGTTATTTCTTTAGTATTAGCACATGGTATATATTTATATATTACCTAGTATTATATACATATGTAAGTATGTGTTTGAGTAGTTTATTATTATTTTAAATGTTTATGTTTATTGTTTAAGATTTTATAGTCAAATTTCATGTGCTCGTTATTGTACACCCCGTCTTGTCTTTTTTTATATTTTCCTCTCCATCCTACGGTTGCTTGGAAGAGATCGCTTTTAGCGATAAGGCGGCCATTTGTGGCATTAGTTTGATTTTTTTTTCCGTTTTGTATTATGTTTTTTATGTGAGTGTCCAATAAAGTATCAATCTATCTATTTATCTATCTACAAATATGATGGGCGATGGAAAACAATTCTATTTTAAACAAAAGAGTACGCAGTATCACCTATAATCTATATTGCGGTTATATACATACATTATATTATATATGTTACGGTACATGTGGATAATGCGGTAATTATGCATAATTACCAGTGCTCTCGGTAAAAGTGGTAAAAACTTTCGAATTAATTACATTTACCGGTAATTATATATAATTACCATACCCTTATGGTTAATGTAGTGAATAATGAAATCAAACATCAGAATCAAAATGTTTATTAGAATAAATACAAGTATAAATAAAATAAATAAATCGCACGAGTAGAGGTTCGGCAAGGAGGCACCGTAATACATTTGAGGTTCCAAAGACTCCCCCTGAATTGTAATTTGTCGGTCTTCAAGGCGAGAGTAAACCGGTTTCTTCTAGGCAAGCGCGCTAGATCGTAGATTATAACGTTGCTAAACATCAGGCAAGTTGTAGTCAAGCGTGAGCCTATTTAGGCAGATACCGAATGAAGGCGGCACTTTAAAGCTAGTACAAAAATTTCACCAACTTAACTAATACATACATAAATAAATATATATATAGCAGTGGACACCGCGAGCATTGTTGTGATCCATAGTTGAATTAAACGATGTTACTTTATATAGCTATCATGTGATTTGGATTAAAATAATAATTTATGAATTTAAAAATAAACCACCAGTTACTTTATAATTTACATTACTCTAAAACATGATACTATTGATTAATTTATAGATTGATGTTAATTGATATTAAACGTTATAAGATTTCACAGAAATAAGTAAAAAAAAAACTATTTCTTGTACAGTGTGAAATATCCATGTAGGTACCATAATAATATGTTAACCCTTAGAAATACGCACATACTGCCGTGCAGTCCTTAAAACGCAGTATCTGACTTTTTGACGTTTTTGAGTTACATTTTGAACCGTAATAGGCATTTCATAAGGAATATAATGATATGAACGGTTTTTGATTATCGCAATTACAAGACCAAAAAAAACAAACACCTCAACGCAGTCACTAGAAATATTTTATGCAAACTGTGTCGTTTAACTATCTAAAATACAGTAATATCATTTACGTCTATCATGATCCTCTGCATTCCCGGGTAAAATGCAGTAGCTGTCGTAATTGCTATGAAAAATCGGTAAATTATACTTTAAAAATATAGTGAACATAAAATCTAAAATGCAGTATATAAGCAATGTACTAAAAATATGAATACTGCAATGTTTATTTTTATTAATTTTAAAAATGAATACAGACTAGTATGCAGTAAGGTACTATGACATGGTGTTTTATATAGAATCACATATCTTTCCCATGCGGTCAAAACAAAGTAAAATGCAGTAAAATTTATAAAACTGTGCATTAAATATACCTTAGGTAATTTTTTATTGTCAAAGTTACTAATTAAATTGCAGTATTTGGGTAATTTACTGCAGCTCTATCGATAAATACCTAACACTGACAACATCATATAACAGCCTAAATTGCAGTTAAACTTGTAGTTACTGCATTATAATTGGTAGTTTGAATTAAATTCATATATTTCCTTGTTTTCGTGTAGTAGTTTACTGCGTACTAGCTAGCATTAGCGACACTGTTAGCTGAAATGCCTTCTGAAGATTCGGATGACTTGGTAAAAGACAAAGATTACTTTCCACTAACCTTAGTAAGGCGCAGTCCATCATACGATACTCAATCAAACACTGGGGTCCTAGTAATTTAAAAAGAAAGAAAAAGAAAACAAGTTTGACACAAGTTTCTGCAAAAAAAATAAAAAAGAATCTTGACAAATATTATATGAGACCGCCATGTTAAAATTTATGTTTATATAAATTTTATTGAGAGCGAAAGACTATCCATCCATGCTGGTTACTGGTCTATGAATTGGGAATCTAGAGGAGTTTTTGAAAATGCCCGGTTAATACTGATGAATGAACAACAAAATCCACAAGAAAACGCACAGTTACTCACACGTACCATTTTTATAAAGATGGCAAGAAAATTGAAGTATGCAAATGTTTTTCTGACTACCCTGGGATATGATAAGAAAAATGATCGGCACGTTTTGTCAGCAATAGCAAAGGATATATCGGATCAAAAAGATAAAAGAGATGGTCGAAATTTGAAGATAGCTGCCGCTGATAAAAACTTATTAACAAAACATATAACGTCGTTTAACCCGTGTGTGCATTATTATCGAAGAGCACATGCCCCGCACAAAAAATATCTACTGAGTGATTTAACTATAAAGATGATGCATAATGATTTTATGTATAAAACCGCACCCAGACGTCAAATGCTGTTTTGAGACCTACAGAAATAACTGAATATTTCATTTACAAAACTTGGCCACGAAGAATGTGAAACTTGTCAGGTATTTCATCTTCACAATCCTAATCATGTAAAAAAAGATCGTGATCCTGATTGTGCCACATGCAAAATTTATGCAAACCACAAAGAAAAATACACGAAGGTTCGGAAACAATATGATTCAGATGCCCGAAAGGTATATAAGAAGATGATGTTTATGTTTCTGCAGATCTCCAGAAGGTAATGCTACCACGTTTGGATTCGTTTAAGAGTGCGATATTTTGCCCTAGCCTAGTGGCTTATAATGAAAGTTTTGTGCCTCTTAAGAAGTATACAAGCACTAATTCAGTTAACGCTGTAGCTTGGCATGAAGCAATTTCTGTAAGAAAGCAAGAGGACCTGGTGAGTGCTTTTCGGGCATTTTTATTAAGCCGAAGAGATGCCGTGATAATTACAATATGGATCGACAATTGTTCGGCCCAGAACAAAAATTGGTGCCTCATGGCTTTCTTGATAGGAATGATTAACAGCTGCGACATCGCAGCCACAAATATAGTTTTGAAGTATTTCGAACCCGGACATACTTTTATGTCTGCGGACTCATTTCACCATAAGGTCGAGCAATCGCTGCTGAAAAGTAAAGTTTACGACTTTCAAGACTTTTGCCAGGCTATAGAGAAGTCGAATTCAGGTAAGACTTATGTCAAACAGATGGAAGTATCCAATTTCTTTGTTTTCAAGTACATGTATCCCAGCAAAAAAATCAAAGATCTTTCAGGAAACAGAATATATCTTAAAAATAAAGTTGAAGTCATGGTAAACAGAGGAAGGTACTGTCTTTATTACAAAACAGATTTTGATGCTTAAGAATACAGCCAATTGAACTGCTTAAAATCTAAAAAAACCTCCCAAACTAGAGGTAAGGTCCCAGCCCAAAGGTATACCTTTTGTTCGGAAACAAAACATTATTACCAATTACTTTCTGGAGAAATATTCCAGTATCTAATGCAGAAACCGATGATGGTGAGGAAAACTTTTTCTTTGATAATGATGACGCGGAATCTCATTAACTTTTTGTGTAGGTATGCAATTGATAAAAGATTCATAGATAGTTAAAACAAAGTTAAAGGTAAATAAAAAACTGAGAAATGTTGTCTCATTTTTACTTTACAGTAGCTTTTGTAATTTAGCCAATAATTATTATTTACATACTTACTTGTATGTACTACACCTATATTTTTTCAAAATACATATTAAAATGCAGTAAAATAAATCATTAACTGCATTTTAAACAGCAATATAGTATATACCACGCATAATTTTGCAGTACTAACTAAAGTTACTGTATTTTAATCTGCTTATCCGAACATTTTCATTATGTTGGACGCGTCGTAACTGCTCATTTATTGTAATATTTTTTTAAAAGTAGTTTTTATCTATCATATAACAATTCAAGTGCGTACTTTTTTATGTAAACCATTTCTTCGAATTCAGGTGCGTCTAATCGTCATCAAAACATAGGTCTTAAAACATTGTAACAAAGAAAAAAAACAAATCAAAAAGTTTTTCGCGGTTTTCTCAAAACCGCGTTTTTGCTGATACTGCGTTTTAATGACTGCACGGCAGCATAGTCCACACTCGTATATATTCAAGCCATACCTGTGTACAATCTGGTCGGACCAACGTTCAACCGTCCCTCGCACGTGAAAAAATCCTCCCGAACGGGAATCATATGCTATTTTCCCTTTTGTAGGAGTATCTATGCAAATTAAAGCAGTCTTTTCCTTTTCTCCATACTACATTTTATCCGACAATCTTTTCAGAAGAAGTTACTCGAATTCGCTAGTGTAACTATTTAGTAATTTAATTTAATTTAAAATATGTGTAATGAATAAATATTGTATTATATGTTACACAGTAGTTTATCTTAAATTATACAGTTGGCAGCACAAATTTTGTATCACAAATAATAATATAAATGGACAAAATAAAGTAAAAACAAATTAGTAATCATATTTGCCATATAACTTGTAAAATAAAATAAAAAATATGATCTGAAGCCAATTTCGTAGGTTAATAGTGCTATTTATTGGCTTTACAAAAAGAATTCAGTTTACAATTTACTCTCAAAAATGTTTTCTAAGTGAAAGCTGAAGGCAAGCAGCCAAGTTTCTTCTAAATAAAGTGCTATTTGAATAAAGCGGTAAAAACTAGAGTAATGTGAACTTGACGAGATTCTAAGAAAGATATTCGGACTAGTTTTTTGTCCCTAATATTTTTGTCGTAGTTGGCAGTATTTTTCTAGAATGAAACTTATTGTTAGTTAGGTAAGAATTTATCACCGTCTTTCCTTGAAATATTTACTTCTTTTTGCATTGTTATTTCATAATAAAAAGGTTTATTTAATTCCAAATTAGCTGAGAACCAAAATGCTATTGGTTAGCATTTTGGTACTGCGCCTTAAAAAACAATCAGGATCTAAAATTCTAAGTGTTATCAAAATCACGGATACATTCAGCTATACATATCTTACCGCTTTAACATTTAAGCTATTGTATTATAAACTATAAAAATGGCCACTTTAATCCAGTTATTCCACAAAGCTTCATCGGAGCCCATTCTTCCGTCGAGCACTTTGAAGTTTAAACAGATAAAACCATTAACCTAGATAATCTAGAACAAGTTGTAGTGCAACGCAATGAAACGAACTTTAGTGTTTTTTCTGCTGCGCTGAAATATTTGTGGACGTAAGCAAGTCTTCATTAAAGTAACACTCAAATTAAAGCCAATTTCCGACGCTTGTGGAGTACATACTTACAGTCTTGCATATTTATGACACTTTTATTTTAGATGCGTTTGTACTTAAAATAATAATTAAAATGTCATTAAGAAACAATAAACTTATGTCTACATACATTATTAGAATCATACTTGCTCTCACAATAGAGGGTAAAAAAGGAATAACAAAACAATTTTGTTTGAAAATGCTTCTAGTTTCATGTATTCCTAGGTTTAGGATTGCAGTATTTCGAGCAAAGGTTACCTTCACAAAGGTACGGATAGACCCAATTTGTGGAAGCTTTTTTAACGTCCGTGAAACTGAAAACAATGCTCGCTGCAATGCTGGAACGTTCTCGACAAAACAAACGTTTTAGACAACATTGTCTGAAACAAGTTTTTACTGAAATTGTACTCGAAATTTCGGATTTCACAGACAAAGACTGATAAATATATACTGACAAATATCATCATTTTTAGCCCTTTTCAACCCAATGCTGGAAAAGGCCTCCACCTCTTCTCCTCGGTGCCATTTGTGTCGAGCTTGTGCTTTACATTTCCTGTACCTCAATTGATCAGATATAATACTATATATCAAGTTTTTTGGAAGTCAATCTAATCCTAAACAATAAGTTTAGATAATGTATAACAGTGTTAGCAGCGTGCGGTAACTCGGGCTCCACTGACGAGGTAACAAGGCGTCTCTAACTCGATCTCGCCTCGCTGCATATTGTTGTTAAACCTCGAACTAAACACCTAATAGCTTTAACTAGCATTCGCGGCGATAGCTAATTTAGATGAGTATGGGCTGCTTCAGCTCAGAGCTTGTTTATTAAGTTGCATTTTAAACTTAGCGGCTGTTTTTTTTTCTATGTTCAACACTAACTATTTATTATATAATAATAATGCAATGGCTTGTTGATTGAGGAAAATAATAATTTACTTTATAGCATTACCTATGGTAGTATTCTTATTAAATGAGATATACTTTCGCTTTGTAATTTTTTGCAAACTCAAAACCTGTACGTACTGTTACAAATATTCCAGAAAATGTGATCCCAAATTACCTATAACAAGGGCAAAGGCCCCTTTGGGTACAACTTTTGCGTATTAATACCACCTCAATAACCCTATGCCGAATAATCATCGTTTAGTTTGGCTACTTTACAACCCTAACTGTTCCCCAGCTCGGTTATTACCACAGCCTAGATAATAAAGGTGCCGTGACATGTTCCCCCAACTAGCCAATTAGAAAACAGAAAACAAACACAAACAGAAATAAAAGCGTTAGCCTGTGGCCGTGTACTGCGTAGACATTGACATTGGCCGTCTCGCGGGAAATCTATAGTTTTGCAAAGTTCGAATATATTTTCATGTAATTTATACCGCGGTCAGGCGGCGACAACAACGAGGGAATATGAAATATTTACAGGAAACTAGGAATAGCTAGAATGTAGCTAAATTTATTCATTGTAATAGTTCACTTCAGATATCTTGAACTGAATGTATTGCTATTGCTGTGTTAAATTGTTACGTGGCTTTCACGTGTAAACTATCTCAATGAATACATACATTTATGGCACAAAAAATAAAATGACTAAAATTTTGGTATTTTTATGCGTTTATTATTTCACGGTTCTAAAATCTACTTATTTGAATACCTAAATATAAAATCCAGACACTTTTTGAGGAAAACACCCCAAGAAACCTTCTCAATCTCATATGTTATGCAAGTGACTGCAAAGATAAAATCTTTGGATTGTCGAGCATTCTAGAACATCATATTGCAGCGTCGTCGTGCCTCTATGCAGGCCTTGCGGATTTGCACATAATTAGCATACCGAGCACACCTACCTTGCTCAAATAACCCGAGGGGAAACAAAAGCTGGATTAAACAGATAAAATCTGCACTCAATTATGTTAAATAAAATCCGCTTGCAGCGCTTTAGTGCTCAAGTAATACAATCACGTCACGGGAGTGTTGGAAATGCAGCGTTTTAGGAGCTGTGAAACGCATGGCACGGAATTTTAATTGTGTGGTCAAACTAATATTATGCTTATCTTGGAGCGCACCGCTTTAGAATTTGTTTTGTGGCGAGTGTTGCCGGCTGTTGTGAATATATTAATCAGAGATTATGTTGTCTTTAAAATATGATTTAGTAATTAGATTTAAAATTTTAATACAATAGAAAAGATTAAGATTATCTTGGTTCATATAAAGTACGCTTTAAATTGTAGTGTAATGCTTACTATCGCGCGAGTATTGCCTACTCTCCCAGTGAGTTCGCGACAAACGAGCAGTAAGCCGGCGCAGGCTCCCGAGCTAAGTTGGCAAAAATAACAAAGTCGTAGGAACCAGACGTCACTACTTGGAATCCAGCTTACGTGAGTTTTAATGCTATGGACTATTTAAGAATTTTCTGGCCTGGAACTGGTGTTTTAAACTTTCAAAATATAGTTTCTAATATTATCAGGTTTGTTATAAGAACTGAAAATCTGTTCAGACAAATACTGAAATGTTTTAGTAAATTATTAGTTTCGGGATATTTTAAAAGTTCATATTCATGAGAACATATAAAATGATACTTTAACAATGTATTCGTGTTTGTGCATTATGAGATAGTTTGCATTTAGTAGTTTGGTGTTTTAAAAACCAAGTTACAGGTAAGTAAAAACAAATTAGGTCATAAGCGAGCAGATTAGTACTAAAAGCTAACCTCGCCTGTCTTACAAGCTATTAAGGCGCGGTACTAAATCTACCAAACAACGGCCGAAACTAACCACTTTGCCTTTATATTTGAGCGTAGTCTAAATACTAAAAGCTTGAGCTCTTATTTTTCGTTCATTGCTTAAACATCACCCATTTAGTTTTAGGTACGACATAAAAAAAATATTATGTTTCGCACCAAAATTTGGCCGTTAAGAAGGAATCCCTAAAAAATTGTACAGACTCGTAAAATATTTTTTGCGCTTCTTTTCAACTCCAATCCAATTAAATCCAATCGGTCCAATTAAATTAACCTGAAATTTCAGGGTGAAACAGGAGAGTTGTTTGGTTTTTGCAAAAATAAATTTATGCTTGTTTAAATTAACGTATCTATATTATTATTATAATGTACCGATTTATTACGATGTACATTGATATACATATTATTTTACACATTTCCATTTCAAACTACCTATAAAATGAAAGATTACTTCTCAAAATCTTGCTTAAATAGTCTCTTTGATGAAAACGTCAGAAATCAAATCTAACAATAGGCTTCAGTGAACCTAACGTTATCTTAATTAGTAATTTCAGGACCAGTTGCAACTCCCTTTACTCGCAAAAATACTGCAAAGTTTGTTTTCAGAGCTTTTACCCATTGCATGCTTCAGGGATTAACTCGTAACACGACTGTTGCGTTAGGTGGAGTGGATTTAAACATTACTTACTCATCACATGGCATGGCCCTAGTATGTGAAAACAGTCATTAGGTACAGTTTCAAAGCCAAAGCACATTTTATACTTAATATCTGTATAAGATTAAATGCAATATTTGCTAAAACTTTATTGTTATTCTGTGCTAATCTGGTTCCTAAACCAAATTAGGTCACACCCTCACATCTCCGAGATCCCACATGCCAGTGACGCCGCAATCAAAGAAGCCACCTCACACGTTCCTTATATTCCAAAGACGCAGATTGTTCAGAGTTATCTTTGAGATCGGAACGTCAACTATCTCCCTATATACGCTCTCAGGATACATAAGAATACTTGCGATTCTCTTTCTAGAAATTCTTTGTATAGAGAGCTATTTGGAATATGCTTTTGAATATTTTTGCTGTTGCTTCAAACAAGTCCTTTCGGGAAGATTTTGCATATTCGAGCAACAGCCACGTTTGATACAAGCGATCTTGGGGAACAATGCCGGCAATATTTCAAATATTCGACGATGAAATTTTTGTATTTGTAAAAATTTTAAGAAATTTAAAGTAAAATTCGTCATTTTACTTATTTTTACTAGAATATTACTGCAATAGAATATATTTTTTTGCTGACTAATGCATATATGTTCCTAAAAGAAATAAAGAATCAGTTTAATTTTACTGCATACAATTTCATTAAAAATAAATCCAAGGGAGGAGCTTAAAAGCTAGGTCATACCACGTTTGTAGAAAAATGAAACTTTCAACCTTTAGTAGTAATAAACAACAAGTTGCATCATGGCTGTACTAGTTGTTCCTCGAAGCGAGTAAAATGCTAACTTAGCAAAACTAAAACAACTTAACAAAGAGCACGCAGTTGACAGATGTTAAAAATGTTCTACAATAAAGTTTGAACTGAGTTCTTTGAGACTGTATTATATAAATCATAACTTGGGTTCGTTTAATGTTTAACCAACGAAAGTAAAGCACTTCATCATGCTTTGGGACTGACTAGGGGAGAAACGATATGAATAAGAAATATTACTACACATTACAAAATAATGACGTTTGACAAGGACAAAATAAAGTTGTTCTTTAAAAAAGATAAAATGAGTGCTAATGAAATAGATAACATGAGTGCTAATGAAATAGATAACATGAGTGCTAATGAAATAGATAACATGAGTGCTAATGAAATAGATAACATGAGTGCTAATGAAATAGATAACATGAGTGCTAATGAAATAGATAACATGAGTGCTAATGAAATAGATAACATGAGTGCTAATGAAATAGATAACATGAGTGCTAATGAAATAGATAACATGAGTGCTAATGAAATAGATAACATGAGTGCTAATGAAATAGATAACATGAGTGCTAATGAAATAGATAACATGAGTGCTAATGAAATAGATAACATGAGTGCTAATGAAATAGATAACATGAGTGCTAATGAAATAGATAACATGAGTGCTAATGAAATAGATAACATGAGTGCTAATGAAATAGATAACATGAGTGCTAATGAAATAGATAACATGAGTGCTAATGAAATAGATAACATGAGTGCTAATGAAATAGATAACATGAGTGCTAATGAAATAGATAACATGAGTGCTAATGAAATAGATAACATGAGTGCTAATGAAATAGATAACATGAGTGCTAATGAAATAGATAACATGAGTGCTAATGAAATAGATAACATGAGTGCTAATGAAATAGATAACATGAGTGCTAATGAAATAGATAACATGAGTGCTAATGAAATAGATAACATGAGTGCTAATGAAATAGATAACATGAGTGCTAATGAAATAGATAACATGAGTGCTAATGAAATAGATAATGCTCAAAGAAAATTAACACTCCGTTACACGCGCCTTCAGAGATCCCGTGATAACACGCGCGGGGCTCAAAAGTGCCCCAAGGAAATTATTTTTTTTTTCCTATTGGAATAGTAAAAAGAACAAAAAGTTTTTTCATACGTAATCAGTCTTTATTGATGCATAAAATACAAATAAAAAATTTCACTCTTTTACACTCAAACATAAAAAAAAAACATTTTTACCATAACCTCAGGAAACAACAAAAAAAGACATACTTAATTAAGAATTATAATTTTAGTCGTCATTAGGTGCCTGGTCGAGATTTTTTATATTTTGGTCATAGCACTGGATACATATACTATATTTATGTTCATTACATATCGGCTTATAGCATTTTTGGCATGCTGTTCTGGTCGATCGATCTTTGGCCCTTCCACAGTAATGACATCTGGCCGTCTTGGTTCTTTTGCGCGGGATATCGTTATCCTGGGGTGTCAAATCGTTTTCATTGATACCTAAAAATAGCATGCTTCGTTCTTTTATATTTCTAGGAATCGTTTTAGAATACAATCTCCGTTGCATTTGTGGTTTTAGGTATTCTATAGCAACAGAGCGCAAGTAGTTGCGTCGAGGTATGCGCTTGTAATTGTGATTGACCATAGCGTCAATTATCATGCCATTTATTCCAGCTATGTTTATTATATCAAAAAATATGGTCAACGGCCATCGTCGGCTATTTCGTGCTACGCTGAAATGCTTGCACATTTTGTCCAATACGTCAACACCACACTTGGTTCTGTTATATTCCGTAATCATTTCGGGTTTTCTCGCGTCGCCAGTATTAGGATCAATCCTATCATCATTGTGCATAGTAGATGCTACTAATACTACTTTTTTGGGTTTTGGCACATATGACACTAAAGTGCACTTCTTCTGGAAACCGAACAATGCGTCATTGATGGGTCTGTCTTTAGATGTTTTAAATTTTTGCGGAATATCAGGTTTGTTCGATTTTAGGGTTCCTATGGCCGTAATCTTCTTTTTTTCTAGTTCCAGTAGCAATGGTATGCTTGTGAACCAGTTGTCCATAGTTACATTGCTTCCCATATTTTCAAGAGGTTTTAGCATCCTATGAACTATATCTGGCACCTTATTGGACACTTGAAAAGGTCCTGTGGGTTGGACTCCAGCGTATATTTCCAAATTATATGCATACGGAAACGAACATCTACTAAGGCAAACAGTTTTAAACCGTATTTATCTGGTTTATTAGGTATAAACATACGAAAACCGCATCGCCCTCTAAATGCCACAAGCTGTTCATCAAGGGTGAGATATTCGCTCGGCGTGTAATGTTTTTGCAAGTTTTTTACAAAAATATCGAATATTTGTCTAATGGGTGCAAGTTTGTCAGTTTCTCTTCGACTATCTCGGGTATTGACATCATCAAAACGAAGACATTTTAGCAAGAAGGTAAATCTATTTTGTGACATGGTGAGATTGATTGCGTCAACTGCGGTTCCATACTTATTATCCCAAAAGTCTTTTATTATTCTTCTTCCACTTTTTTCAACACCCATCATAACAAGCATTCCAATTAGAGCTGTTATTTCGCCACAGTCAGTATTTTTTGCATCCCTTTGTCGTTGATAATTTACTTTTATCTTATCGATGTATATGTTAGTACATTTTGTAATGATGTCTATCGTCTCATTGTCTATAAACAGATCAAAACATGATTTTGAAGTCTTACAAGCCAAAGCTTCGTTTTTTGGCCCGCAAATACGCGTACGAATGTTAGAGGCTTGTGTTCGAACGCTGTTTCTAAATGGTGCAGACTTCCACTCAAAACCTGATTTTGTTTTATAGGTCCGTAAATCAGATAAAGGTGCATCGTCATCTGAACTGCCTGACGTCAGTGACTGTGGCGTGGCAGGGGGGTGGTGATTTCTGAGGCTGCAGAATTTCGTGCTATCTGTACTTCTTCATCATTTTCTTGCTCTGACTGAGAGTCATGTAACTCTTCTATACAGTGGTCTTCTTCATCCTCACTACTAAACAGGTCTCCTGCACCACCTTCTTCTTCCTCGTCAGACTCCTGAAGCCACTCAAGTATTTGAGAGTCCATTCTATCCATTTTTATTTATGGTAGTACCTAAAATAAACAAAATATGTATTTAATCAAAACGACAAATAAAATTATAAACGACTTTACACCAAAACTTATTGATAAATTGCATAAAACAACTAAAACAACTTACCTCCGTTGTACGTACAATAGTCCCGTAGTTTCACGCGTGGGGCACAAATGTGCCACGGCAGCACTTAAATAATTGTCCAGCGAACGTCCTTCCGCCAACGCAGTCGACGTGTCACTAAACGCATACCAAGGACACTAGCGTCAGCTACTCAACGTCTCAAGATCATGCTTCACATATTTAATTAATAATAAGCAAAAAATCTTGGTTGGGGCACTTTTGAGCCCCGCGCGTGTAATGGAGTGTTAATTGAAAGTACGACCTTTGTATACATGGATTCAAACCGACAGCTACCTCATTTCGATAGGTACGGCAGATTTTACAGCTACATAGCTCAAAGTAGATTCTATCACGAACTTAATATCAATGTAAAAGTGTAGCAACTGATTCAGTAGCAGATACACTGTTATATTGCATCAGATAAAGCTTCCTCTCACGACACGCTCCGCTTTCTTTTTATGAAGACGTCACTTCAAACGCGGCTCACTGTCACCGTGTCGCTCTTCAAAAGGATTCAAACAACACGAAGACATAAAAATGTCTTTCCGGAGCGCGTTTACAACTTTTTGAACGCGTCAAAGCCTTTTTCCCGGTGACGTTGACTGATGTCCATTTTGTAGCTGTGGCACGTCCCGGCGTGTCCTGGCGCGCTGCCACGCATTGTTCGGGACAATAGACCGGGATTGAGGCAGAATGGTGGGCGCATGCAGCGCGAGCCGATCACATGCATTACTCGCTATTATTGCCTACTTTCGAAAATGGCCCAGTGCGTGGAATTACCGTTAGTGGAACTGCACTCATCATTTCGTTTAGCTCAGGGATTTTACACTTGGCACGACTAGGCTATTGTGTCTGATTTACATTATTTTGTAGTTTGGTACTTATGTCAGTAGCTTAAAACGTTTTTACAAGCACATCAGAATCAATGTGAGCATTAAATCTAATCGATTGAGATAAACAGATAGCATTAGGATTAATAATAATTGGTAGAAATCTAAAATTACATATTTTATTAATGTCGGATGTTTGTCGTTACTAACACATAGTACTCAAATTAAAAACGAGATTTGAATAAGTTGTTTCAAAATACTTTAAAATAAACTGTTCCATTCCTCCGTATCGTCCTGTGACCAGCCTGCCCGCTCGCTCGGTTGTACCACTAACTAACCCGTACGTAATTGACCGACTAACCCACGCCGCGCCGGAATATAGGCGCTGTGACAACTACTGCCTTTTTATTGGAAAGAAGGGTCTGGAAAATAGTGTAAGGGCGATACATTTAAAGAACTTCCAACTATGTGGACTTTTTAAACTTTTAAGTAAAATATTTTTTTTATTTTGTGCAATCTTACGATTAAGATAACATAACAACAATTAAACATAACAGTTGTTATTCGTAACCAGTTTAATTATTATTTTTTGTACTGTTTTCTTAAATAAAGAATGCAATAAAAAACGATGAATAATAGTAAATTAGGTAACAAACGCATTACATAAATCATTATCATTCAAATGCTAATACTGATCAAACAGTCAAATAATATCGACCATAAATATATGTAACACAAGCTTTATTTTGTAAATAGAAAATGTGGTCTATAATATACTAGAGGCATTCATGAAAATGTATTTGAACATATAAAACTGAAAACTGTTCAACCGTCCGATATGTTTGTAGCACAATATTATTCATAGTATTATTGATATAAATATACGATCTAAAATAACACATCGCAACAATCTAATATAACATATTTTTTTGGATATGACATAAACAACGTGTATCTTGTGAAATCATATTACATACCTATAGGCAACTGAATGGGATTTATTTTCTCATAATTTTTTATGGTACCTATCCGTCTTGATTTTATTTTCTTGCTTTTAAAAGTTTAGGGTGCTGTGGTTATAAAGATATCATGATTATTTTTGACATTTAGCATTTGTTACTGATATTAATAGACATATTGCTATACATTCCTTTCACATGTATCTGTATTTATAGGTGTATTCGAAACAAGAGTGTATTGATTCATACAAATGTACCGACTGAGTTTGTATAAAATGTCAAGTACGAGTATATGTATATGAATGGGTAACATTGCTCTGAAACTTAAGAACACAATGTGCTTTATGTATGCACAATACATATTATATAACTATTAGTTTAGTGGCATTCCATTTTAGGCGCTTCCGTGGGTCGTATTACACGTTAAGTTGTAAATCCCAGCTGTTTGTCTAGTACAGCACAGTCGTTAAGCCATAACAGAAGCCCCTAAAGGCCTCTTGAGGGCGGCTTGATACACTCATGACACCAGAGCTGGCCACTCTTATTCGATAAGAAAAAGTTTCAATCTGTTGCCAAAAAAATAATATTTTCAAGTAACTTATATGCGAATAAAATTATTTAAGGATTTGAAATAAATAGCGGCAACTGAGTTGTTAAAAGGGAACTAAAACGCATGTACTCATGTTGCTGTGATATTTTTAGCTTTTATGATTAAATAAAATTAAATATATTTTATTACCTACTTTAACGGGTGAGAAACAACCAGAAAATCAATAACAAACAATTTACATTCGCTTTTATAAAACTTTATGATATGAACTGCATAAAATTAAACTACGAGGTGGACTCGACATGTTTCAAAAACCGTGTCGCAATTTCGCAAAACTACAAAAAGAGGCGAACTCAAAGCCCCGTAACTGAAGTCGTGGAAACGACATGCCCTCCTGACCTCCTTCTACTATTTTACCTCTCAATATCAGGCCTCAGAGACTCCTAGGGATTCACACAATATATTATGTACCTACCGAATGCAAGACAAATTATTAATATTGTAATATACATAGTCCATACTCAGTTAAAAAAAGATATATAAAAATTAGTAAATAATATTCAATATTTACACCAAATCATTAGGAAAGAGGAAATAGCAAATTATTTTAGAATTGAGTGTGCTTTTTCCCACACTGAAAACTGGATAAATTGCTATGATTTTGTAAAAAAATTGCCACCGGAAGCCTTATACGAATCCTTAGAATTTTGTAAAAGTCATTGATCATAATTAAGAGATTAATAAACGTTATATAAGGTATACAATCGGCAGACTCGACATATCATTTGGTGGCCTATTTGTCTTTTTGCCACATTATTACCCTAAAAATTTACAAATATCGAACGATATTCGGATAAAAAAAATTGTTGCCGGAACTGTGTACAATAATTAACATACAACGAAAATGATTACATTAGTTTAGACATCTCGAAGTAGAAATGTCTAGGAATGTACCCGAGTTTTACCGGTAAGTATCGGCTGTCATTCCCTCCTCTGGCTCCAAGGAAATGGTAATGAAAAAGAGGCAAAATATAAGAAGCTTTACCTATAAATTGGAGCAAAGAAGCCGGTAATTGCATTGGTCATGTTTCGGTGCGGCCAGGACCGACAGTTTAATTGGAAACTGTATTTCTGTGGCTATTTGCAAATACAGTATTAAATATAATTTACAGATTCTTTTTCGTAAATCTGCTGAATTGCGCTTTGGTGCAGTATTAAATATATATTGCTGTAATTTTTTTGGGGGAAGGCGGGTTTCATGTGCGTGGCTTTTACTTATATCACAGTAACGAAACAAAGTAAGCGCGTTTCTTACAACTTTAATTCACAGCTGCAAATTATTTATATAATATGATTTTAAAATATAAAGGATTTGTATCTCTCAACTTCTTTATTTTACGTTTGGCAAACAGTTAATTTATGATTACGGAATGACGGTAGCGTTTTATCAAAAAAATCGAGTGTCACACATAAATAAACCTAGTAATTTATAAATGTGGCGTAGTTGTGACAGTTTGAGTTGAACCCTGTCAATGCGACCCCCGGCCGCGGCTGGACTTGGTAGTGTAATTACACTGCACTCAGTTAGTGACGGACTTAATACCACAAACAGATATATCGAGTGTATGTGTAGGTATATATTGCTATTAATTAATGCTGTCTTATGTACGAGTATATAATATAGTCACTGGTAACTAGCGTATATAATACCTATGGCTTTTGTGCATCAAAACCTAAAGATTTACTCTATGACTGATACTCGTAGACCTGTTAAAAATATACCGCGATAAGATGTGTTCAAAAAGTTGTAATAAATACATGGTTATTATTAATTGACTACAGAAACTTTAAATAAAATATACATGACATGTATTAATTATCAATAACCCAGTTTTACGGCCGCTTAGCAACAAAAGTTACTTCCTCCTCATTTTCCAGTTGGTAAGTCTTAGTGTTTTACAAAGTTTGAAGGAAGTATCTACAGGAACAGCGCAAAACAGGGTTTATTGTAAAAGGGAGGAGTTTAGGCCCTTCAATGGGTTTCATAAAGCTGATGATGCATTCTTAGTAAGCAAGTACTACTAATATTTAGGCCGGTAGTAATGTTTTCTGTGAAAGTACGGTGCATTTATTACTTGACTTCTATCTCTTTTCTATTTATCTGGTAAACGGTGTTCTTGTAACTATGAACAATAAGATGACTCCCAGCATTTGGAATAAATATAACAATTAGGAGTTGTAGCATTGCTATCATGTTCAATATGAATGCAAATTGCTAGCATGCTTCTCAACTGACTGTAGTTTGATATTTTGAAATGTTTTATAATGGAGTTTTTTTTAAGCAATGTAACATAACATGATTAAAAGGGATTTAAAAAGTTTATATAACTTTCAAAATAAACCGTAATTTTTTCAAAGCTTAATTCTAAGAACAATTATGATCCCGTAAAAAAGAAAACACACGCAAATTGCGCGTTTTCATTATACGGTCAGTTGTTGATGAAAACAAAACAAAGCAACAAAATTGTGTTCCGCATATAAACAAAACTGTAGAACAACAAAATTAATTGGAAAACATCGCGTAAATAAATTATTCGTCTGTTTATCTTTGTTTTTCGAAGACCGTTAATATTTAAGCTGGTAAAATGTTTATTTTGGGGGAGGGATAATTTATGTAAGGAGGTGAAAAAAATTTGATGGGTCAGTGAGATTTGATCCGCCCGAGTAGTCGCGGTGAAGGCCCGGCGCGGCGCGCGGCGCGCGGCATACATAATACACGTTTTTGGTAATTAGGGATAAGATGAGCAATCCATGACAGAGATAGATTTGTATGCCACTAATTATTTTCTATCTATGCCTCTAGACTTTTCGGTCAGTCCCTGGATGGGTGACCAAAAATTCAATAGCATTCCATTTCGGACGCTTTCGTGGGTCCGATGACACGTTAAATTGTAGATCCCGGCTGTTTGACATAGTACGACAGTCATTAAGCCATGTCGGGAGCCTTATGTTTGATAAACTCTCGACACCAGAGTTGGCCACTCTCATTCGATCTTCTTCTTATCTTATCCATCTCATTTAAAAAAAAAGAAGATAGATTTGATTAAAAAACTTAATTTAAAACTTGCTTATCTTAATCATGTCATGGTGGCCTCTAAACCTTTTACAACAATGTTTTTATGACTTTAAGTGTTATGATATATTAAATATTGCAGGAAGAAGCTTTTCAGTAAAATATTTGATACATAAAAGGACCCGTTGCTTTAGGTAAGAACAATATTATTGTGAACATAACTTCTTTTATCAACGGAATATTTTAAATTGTCTATTAATTAGTCAAAATACACCATATACTTGAAACATAATTTGCATTAATACAGTTATTATATCTATATATTTTTTTAAATGAAACACGTTCATTCGATATCAATTAATTATTATTTTTAACCTAAACTTAATATTATTTATTCTTAATTTGAACCCTAGAAAACCCTAATAAGATAAACTATGTATTTTGTGTCACCGCAATTTATTTCCTGAAAACCCATCAATATATACTGAATTAACATCTTGCATGCTTACCAATATTATCGCTTGCTTCGAAAAATCGTCCTCAATATTTCATCCTCCAGGAAAAAAACCAGGAACTGGAACTAAGTTTTTCTATACATCATTTACACTTCGTTCACTTTGCGAAAAAACTTGTCACTAACGACTCCACTATACTACGATCAATCACAAACTGTCCAAGTTTGATCACTCGAAGCGTCTGCAGGTGATCGACGGTTAATGAAGTTAACACACCGATTAGTTTGTCTTTAGGTTTGAAGAAAAAGAGACATTTATAGGTACATCAATCAAATAAAATTGAAATAATATTTTTGTGTTCGTTATAATATACAAGTTCAATGTCAGAAGTCCGAAATATCTGAACACTGGAGTCCGCCACTCGAACAAATGATCTCGTCAAGTTTGTAGGTCGGTAGCGGTGCGGTGCGGTTGGCAGGCGCTAAGCAGTGCGTCCGTTGTAGCACGGCTCCCGCGTAGAACTGAGCCGCGCAAGCTCCGAAACATGCTGGGACCTTCTCTCGGGTGATGGCGTAGACCCTCTACGGCGTAGGCCGGAGACTGCTACAACTCGCGACATAGCTATTTTTTCAATTTAAAGAACATTCGATTTTTCGCAAAATTATACTAATTTATACCTGATGATTTTATCAGACATACTTAATTGGATTTTTTTATAGAATTTACTCGTTATATCAAAATAATAAGAAAATAATAAAAACACTTCATTTTTAATAGTTAGAGTAACAACGATGTGAGATTTGGTTTCGTTTTTTAGAGTGACAAGCACCTGACCAATACAAAAAAATACTTTTGTCCTTTTTAATCAGATAACATGAGAAACGTAGAATAAAGCCTATAGTGAAACTGCTTTTTAAATTGATTATTATAAAATTATAATTTCTGTATACTCCAGCATTAAAATGATAAAAGGCCGACCGCAGCCTATTTAGAGCGTCCTACATAATTTCCATTATCAGTGTAGATGGGCCTTAATCGTTCTAAAAGCATTAGAAGGAATGTCCGATATTATAAAGCATCGATATCACATCCAATAAACGTCACATTTTGCCAAATAAACTCCGACATGAATTTAAAAATTTAACGTGATTTTATAAGTTAAAAATATCAAGATACTTACAAGGCTACTCGTAACTATCGGATGTTTTAAAAGCAATTCAAATACATTAAAAAAACAATTCATGTTTATTGACTTAAGTAAATCCAAGCTAAGATTTCATGGTAATTCCATCTGATTTTAAATAATCTAAATATATAAAACTCCAAAGTGATAGATGTTATGTCGTAGACATTTTTTTTTTTACGCAATGTGTGAAGTGGGGGATGCAAGTTTTACTTCTTAATGCGAGCAAAAACACGAGCACCCACTAGTTTTCTTATAACATAATTCTAGCATAAAGAGGATAAATTAAATATAGTTGACAGGCATGTGGAGACCAACAGAAATGATTTCTTATGTATGTTTGTCTCTAGCTTGTATTGTCTACGTAATAAGGTACCATTCTCCTTTAAACGGGGGTCATTCGTTCATTGGTGCTGAGATAACAGGGGACGTAATTATGATAATAACGAGAAACGATCAAATACATTTACCCACTTCAGGGTTTTACTCACCGATGTTTGTTTTGGCTTGCACGTTGGATAGAATTGTGTTTTTGAAACAAGTGTTTGATAAATTTAAATGAATCTTTTATCGACAACTCTTTTTTGTAAGTACAATAGTTCTAATTGTAAAGAAATCGAAAAATATGTAGGAAGCTGTTCAAAATTGTAAGAAGTGTCATGATAGTCGTAAGAAGTGTTTACAGAAAATTCACTTAAATTAGAACCGTTGATAAAGTCCAAATAAGAAACAATAATCAAATTTATAATCAAAATATTGCATTTTATATATTGTATTTTGTGTAAAGCATGTTATATTTGAAAATTAATTAATTATCAATTTTAAGTATTTTAAATTGAAACACATACATACATAAAGTCGCTCCTTGAATTTGATCCTGGCTACATAATACTCCCGAACGACTGTGCACACATTAAAAAGTGTGATGCATTCTTAAGTTCATTACGAAGTGACATGCGTACATCAATCAATGTTAATGTTATCTAGGCTTAAGTTAAAGCTTAAAACTGAGGACGGTCGCATGTGATCCTCACTGTGGCCGCACACACTACACCACACTGCAGTATGGGTACTTCTTAATGCAGTCGGTAAAAATACACTGCCCTTAATGTAGAAGATGCTTAAGGTAAGCGAGTGTGGCTCAGCGTTTCCAGTGTCTGCTTTTCAACCAGACGCACCCTGGTTCGAATCCGGCCCTACACCAATGACTTGTATTTTCAAGTTATGTGTGGATTTGCACTCGCTTAACGGTGAAGGAAATCATCGTGAGGAAACCGACATGTTTGAGGAACACAATATCCGAGGACATGTGTCTTCCGTGGAAGGACCTGGGCGCCCACCACGATTTATCTGCCCAAGAGAACTCCCCTAACGAATAAGTTCTGCGGGGGAGTCACGACCCTCAGTCATGAGGAAATACGACTCAGAGAGAGAATGTAGATGATAAGCTGCTTCCTGAATGTATAAATTAAACACAAATTATTCTATCTATCTTCTCTCATATATCTACTAGAAAGAAACTTGTGGTCTATTATTCTTGAGTAAACATATTGTCATTCTTGAATAGACAAATTATATGTGTTTCGAATAATAAACTAATAAAAGTTATTTCGAACCAAACAACATGTACCCAAATTTTGGGAGGAAAAAAACTGAGTCAAGTGTCAAGTATTTAACCCATATTGTATGTTGGTGGCCTTAGTGTGGCACACAGGGATTAAGTTATTGTTTCATCCAAAGAAATACTTACACCTGACCAGCTTAGAATGGAACTACTTTTTATATGTTTATATAAATTCTTAGAACTCCCATACTATTATTAATCCATACGGTGCCTTGTGTTTAAGTCCAGAGCGCAATTTATGGTGCCGCAGGCGACCGCCGGAACTATAACTTGCAGACACCGCTCACATATCATGGCAACATTTGTCGACACACAGACCTAAGGAAATTAACCATTTCGTAATTGGTGTTGCCATCATCACTATCTTTTGGGTATAAAACAAACTATCTAACCTAACCGTACTTATTTTAAAGTTGTATCGCGATACAATGTATTGATATTATCTAGATTTAAACTCTTATTAAAGTTGTTTAAAATTATTAATTGTTAATTATTCAGCATTATACCAACACTTTGTATGTAAATGTGATGTTGACGTAAAGCCCCGCGTAAACCCCAGAATAATGTCAAAATAAATCAGTAAACAACAGCGCGACCTGTAACCACGAATATTGCTATCTCTTCCCTGTGTCACCGACCACAAATAACCAGGTTATAAAGTCATTAGTAGCAATTAAATATGAATGCGTTTAAATTACTAAAAGCAGAGCAAAGTATTGAGGAGACTCGTAAAATTTTTATACAGACAGAGTAAAAAGGATTTGTCTTAAAAATTAACTCTCAGTCTACAGCGGTGCTTAACATTAGCCAGGCACTGAAAAAACAAGAGCCGCTTTAAGAAACCAAATTTTAATGTCATGATCATAACGAAATCTAATTTATGTAATTTCAAAATGAGAAGCATGAACATGTCTATTGTTTTCAAATCACCTGACTGACCACTTAAGCAAACTGTGATGATGTGACAATTAGTTATAATGTTGTCCAATCTCATAAATGAGCTCAGACACTCATAGCCACTATTTTCAAAATCATGTCTTGAAGATAGGATGAAGTTTTTATACACAGTTGTAAAATATATATGTATCTCTATTTACAATAATATTACATAAAAACAACGAAATGAAAGTAAACACACTGCTTCTAATTCAAATCAATAAAAAATATATATATATTTATTTACCATGCAAACATTACATACATTGGTGCACTTATAAGTAACATATGAAAAAAATATTCCGGTTATAGATTAGTTTTAGTTTCATTTAAGTAGCTGTGATTTAGAAAATAAGTATACAATAGCATGCAGCGTTGATTACTTTAACCATAGCATTGAGACTATAAAGTTATGTTGAATTTATCACGCGCAGAGTGCAATAATAATTATGGACCCCAAACTAGGCTTAAGCCTGTATCTTGGGCATCCTTACATTTCTTTTTCTAATAACAGATGATCGCGTTTTCATGTACTACATGTTTTTTAAAAATACATAATTTTAGTAGTATTTACAATTTAGTTTTATGGGAGGGAATTACAACAAAAAAACAGGACACTTAGAATTTCTTAAGAAAAGCCTATAGCTATGACCTTATGATAGTCTGAGTGCTCCAGCCCACTACCAGAGGGCAGCGTGCCCAGCATACTGGTCGCATTACCACGCTGGATGGCAATGCTGATACGTTGAGTCAGAAAAAGGCCAGCATTCTGGTCACGTGTCACGTCAAGCAAGCGCTGCGAGAGGTTTTGGTAAATACTGTGGGCTCCCGGACCCCACGGCCCCAAAGTCTCGACTCCAAAAAGCTCAAATATGTAACCTCGGCCGAGGTTAGCATTTTGATTTGATTAATTTGTGTAATTATAACATGTACATATTGTTGCGAAATGTTATAAGGACAATAAATATCATCAAATAATTTATTCAACATAAGTGTTTGACACATCTTACACTATAGCTATACGAGTACATGAAGTATTGAGAACAATACAGATTAAAGCACACCAAGTATAATAGTTCCGCAGCGGGCACACAGTTTCAGCTCTCATTAACTCAAAAATGGTTCCCCCATTTATTTGTGGTCTTTGTTTCCATTGTCGTAAGAACGGCAGATAATCTGCGGACGGACGCTGCAAGAATACTAATCCCGCGCTGCTGGGGCCGCACGGCCGGGAATGTGGGGAGAACTGAAAGCAATCTAAACAAAACTGTTATTTCAATTTATTTCCTCGAAATTCAAGGTTTTGACCAAGAGCACAACCTATTATAAATAAATAAATAAATAAATAGTAAGTTTTTAAAATTTCTGACCATAGGCTTTGTAATTACTATCAACATACTCTTATAAAATTAAAAAAACTCAAAAACAGCAATCACAATTGATTTTGAATATTAGCTTGCTCCTACAAATCGAAAGACCATTCTGTCCCTGAAACTTACAAATTCCTCTTCCACGTTGGAAACAGATGCTTCAATGCATAGAGGGGGGTTTTAAAACGTGCTCTATAGCGGTTATAGTTGCAGTGCAGCGATATTGACGCAGAGCTCTATTAAACACATTATTGTCTGTTTCTTTTTGTAATGGCGCGGATTACAGCGCTTAATGAAGAAATACGCTTCGGTGTAGCTTTGAGGGTTCGTATTATACTTGGTTTTATGTAAAGTGCTGGTTGTTATGCAGTATATAGGCAGTGCATACTTGAAATGAATGAATGTGATTAGTTCTATATTGCATTTAGAGTAGTGTAGTGATGAATATGCTCCCGGCATCGTGACCATTGTTATAACATAAAAAGTAGTCACTAGCAGTTATATGACTGTATACTACCGCCATTTTAAAAATCATGATCCGTCGCTTTGTAAATAAGGACCTTAATACATAAATACATTTTATTTGTGCAATACTCTTGTGCAATTTTTTTTTAACTTGAACGGGTTTGCACTTGGTATGAAGTTTAATTATGACAAGCATCACTCTCTTATATCACAAAGTGTTTATGGTGGGTTGTGGGTTTGGTGGTTTACACACGTGGAACCGTATTACTAGGTTATTGGTTTAAAACCTAATGATATAGATTTTATCTGTTATTAACTTCAAAGACTTTCTATAGTGTAGACGAATTTTTTCAAAGTGAAAAATATTGATATTCATATAGTAACAGACGAATGTTAATTGCGAAATTTTATAATGAATGCAATTTGCCTGTTAATTTTGTAATATGATTATTTTGGATTATGATTATTTCATAGAAATTTCAATGAATTTTTTTCCTTTCATTGACTTATAATTCATCAAATTATCAATAAAATGTTTATCTATTTTTCTGTTTAGGATAAACACCTTTTCTATAATAAAGTGAAGTAAAAAAAGTTTTATATTAAAATTCCTCTTTAACTACACATCACCAAATATGTATACCTACCAGTATTTACATATACACAGGTACATAGGTATCTCAGTAAATGCTTATGTAGTCCGATTCATTTCTGAAATAAATCTAGTACAAACATAGACGAACAATCAGCGCTCACTGAGCACATAATGGCAAAATGTTGTATTAATCTGCCATTTTAATAACATCACTTTGAGCAATGTCCTCGTCCAATATTACGAGGCAAAAAATAAGGCTCGTTATTGGACGAGCTCCTTGATAGATAGATAGATAGATAGTACAGGCGAGGGCACAGTTTTTGTCGCGCGTGCTAATGACCGGCCCAGATACTTCACACAGCTTGGAAGGGCTTTCTAGTTCGTAGTATGGAGGTTTCCGGTGATGATTAGTCATTTAAGATTCGTGAGGTTTTTGAATTGTGTTTTATAGAATAGACTTCAAACTGAAATCAATTGTTTCTAACCACATATAACGTAACATATAATTACAAAACAGATTTACAGGGTTTGGTATTTTGGTTTTATTGAAATTTGATAGAAACTCGAAATACAAAAATCTCCCGAACATAATATCAGGTAAACGTACGTTCGACGTATATTCAATCTGTATTGTTTTTCAATAAAACCCTATAAGTACAAGTTTCATATTAAGAAACCCAAACAATAAAAGCGAGTGCTCTACATGTAGTAAAAATCTGCCGAAATCCTGTGAAGTGATGGTCGGAACGTGTCACGCAGCGACTCGCCTTTACGATATATTTTTCGCCCCAGTTTCCCTCTAAAGGAGTGAGTTTGAAAGAATCTCATATCGCGAACTACACTTTTTGCGCCTCAACGCATGCCCGGAACTTGTCAAATAAAATTCTTTTTATAGTTGTTTGCTAAGTTGGCAAGTTAGGAACATTTTGGCGGCGATTTGTACACTTTTATTGCGCAGTGTACGGGCTCGCGTGTTTTGATAGATCATCGGAAATATCCCCCATTGTCTCATCTGGGCGAAGGGTGCGACGCGATATTGTGCCTATCGGTATTACATTCCTGACCTATCTCTACTTGACTCACTATAAAATATAGGTGAATAGTATATTCAATATTCACTTGGCTTTGCAGATAATCAGTACTGATAACTCAGATAATATACATGTTAGTGAATCGCGAAGAGTTAAGCTTTCATTCATTTGAATATTAAACTTAAAGATTTATTTTCCTGTCAATGTTCTGGAAATTTTGGTACCTATATTACTTTTAATTTATTCAACACCAGAGTACCATTTCTTACCAGAACATCACACTTTTTCTAGTTAACTTTAATTCACTAGGGTCGTGGTTCAAATCGATGAACCAATTTACATTTTTATCGATATATTTCTTGCGTCGTTTCACAACAATGTCCATTGAGAGGCATCTAACGGCGGAGTGATTCATTAATATTGTCCTAGACATTCGTATTCATCGGAGAAATGACGGACCGAGGAATATAAACAAATCGATAGCTAGAAGGTGATTATTGTACCAACTGGCTCCTTCTTATTGCTTCATTTATCGGATGTCTATATATTGTGTAAACAAAGGGAGGTAGTTTGCAATACTAAAAATAATATAATATTAAGGATGTTATGTAATGGATCATTCTGCTCTGTAGAATTTTTTAATTCACGCATTTTTATGCAAGCATAAACCTATCATTGATATCGCAAAATATACAATATGATTGTATTCCCTGAATAGAGGAAATTTACAAAAACGTGTTTACATCGTCGCCATTCTAATTTCAAAGGTAACTGAAACACGGCTAACAACTCTTCTTCATTTGATGTAGGTATTGTAGGTCCTCCTTAATTACGGTGGAAGTACTAAAAATACAGCGTTTTGGCGGTAATCAGTCGGCGAGGTCGCAGGGTATTTATTATTCAAAAACTCGAGCTCCCCTGGGTGGTGTAAGACAAAAAATTTAGTGTCATTTTATTTCGGCCTTTATTATGCATGCCGGATTATGTAGTAAGGTACTCCGCTGTAAAAACAAACGAAAAATTAAAAAGGTTTTAAAATATTGTCACGCTTTTACATTTTTTGAGCTAAGTAGCTGGATTTGATTTTTGACGTCCGTCTGAGCTTTTAAGTCGTTGTTTAGAAGAGCTTTTTGTCATAAAGTTTACCGTTAATGTTTTATTTTGTTTTGTTAGTGACAAATTTATTTTTATTTGTACAAACTAATCCTGAAACTGTAAGTCGGACTGTGACTGGGTGTTATGAAAGTTGTGCCGCTGGTTCGATGGACAGTCGTAGTTTCGGTACAACTTGGAGGATATTTCCCAAAGGAGCCAGCTAATCTTCTTATATATAAAAATGAATAGCAAAATGTGTTGGTAAGGGCATAACTCAACAATGCCTGGACCGATTCGGCCAATTCTTTTTTTTTAAATGTGCGTTGAAGTTCAAGGATGGTTTCAACGGCGAGAAAAATTTGAAGCAAAAAAAATATAAAATATAATTTTTAATACCATAAAATACATGCGGTGTACGGGCGGCCCTTACATTCTTCGATCTCCAAAACTACGCAACGGGATTGATGTGGTTTTTTTTTAACAGATAGTGTTTTAAGTGGACGGTTTTTCAGTATGTAACGTGTAACCGTGCGAAGCCGGGCAGAGCAGCTAGTTGGATATAGATTTGTTAAACCATAGTAAACTAGCATTACTTGACAACAAACTGGTACATTACTTACACTCATATTTACATAATCCGTATTAACAAAGAAAAATATGAGTTTGTAGAACACTGCAGTGAAGTTGATCTCCAGATTATGAAGCAAGCTGCAAAGCTCAGCTGAGAGCAGAACTAATGACTGCTTCGTACAGTGAGCCTCTGTCGCGGGATTCATTTCAATACGTACAGACAATGGGCGCTAAAAGCTAAGCTCATGGCGGTGTGATTATGTGCGTGATCATAGATTATAAACAAAGTTTTATTTGCATAATATATACGTACGGCATTCTCGCGGTGTTCAGAGACAAACTCGTTTGCCTCTTATGGCACCAGAAATAAAGTACCCTACACAATATACGTCACTTATATATAACTTAAGTGCATGTATTGCTTAAGTATTAAATTTTGTTTTATTTACAAATTTACTTAATAAAAATACAAGATATTTACATAAAATATCTTTTAAAACTTCATAAAAAGGAATATAGTCGAAAAGTCCAAATAAATCTTCTCCCTTATACCATACCATTGTTCTTTTGTTTTGTTTCCTTACTGCAATATTGCCATGACATCCAGCGTAAGCTAACCCTTGTGATTGCCACTATACGCTGCAAATATCAAGAAGTTTATTTACTTCTTTCAGCGAGAAGGTATCAAGTTTCACTGGTCGACGTATTCAAATTGGTACACGTTCCGGTGTTTTTAACTATTCATATGGCACTTTATTGTTCGGTAGAAAATGTGGGTTGATGCCATTGTCTTTATTGTGACGAGTCAAATTATTACTTTCACAGTCGTCGAGTTTTAAGGATTGGAGGACTCATTTATTGTGAAGCACCGTTATCAAACAAAGGCTTTTAGCAAATTTTAATGAATCATTAAAAGTTTTTGCGTGAAAATGGTGTCGAATCATCCAAACAATGAGGCGATTTAAATTTTATTTAGAGGAATATCTTATTGCCAGTAAATGTATTATGCAATACAAAAAAACATAGAGTATAACTATGTGTAGAGTTTATGTATAAAAATCACAAGGCAACATGCTGTATAATTTTCACCTCATAAGTTATGAAAACTGTAACAAAGTAATCCTTTCATCAACTACACAAGTACGCAGCTACAAATACACACTTCTAAATGATAAGGTACAAAGTAATACTTTGCGGACAATCAGCAAATACTTTGATGCATAAAACAATATTTAATGGAATACAAAGGTATAAAATTGCCATAGAAATAAATGCTTCTACAGTTGTTTATAAAACGTACTGAACAAAAAGAAATCAAAAAATTCGTAGAATTCACGTATACAATAAAACACGCCGCATTTCAAACATAGAAAAATATATTTAAGAGATTCGAGAAAATACCCGCAAATTGTTCCTGATAGAATTAAAAGTTCTTCGAAAAGAAACTCGAGGAAACAAGTGTAACCAAACATTATTGCTTCGAAAACAAGCACCTGCTCAAATATATTCATATAAATTTGAAATTTAATTCTGAGCAAAAATAATGCAATTACAATTTTTAAAAATAAGGCTCCTATGAATTTTTTTTTTTGGTATTATATTTTGGAGAAATGAAACTCTCCTCTTTATAAAATAAAAGATTTCCTGGTATATTATCTTACGACTACAATGGAAGAACTAAGCTCTCTACCAAAAGAGTTCCTCGAGCCTCTATTACCTTGTTTCTCCTTGCTGTCTAAATGTAACATACATTTTTTCGACAACCGCCCTCGACTCCGGAGGGTGGTGCCTTATTTCTACATATTACCTGCTGTGTTTGCGTTCATCATAGCGCTTACTATCTACTTGATGGAAGGCTTCAAAAGGAGCATGGATTTGGACGAATTGGTGTACGTAGTACCTGTTTACGTGGTCTGTGTGCAAAGTAAGTGGTTTTTAGGTACGAATAGTTTGCGTCCCTCGAAGTAGGGCGACGAAACTTTGGAAGTACGCCGTGCAATCGTTTGTGTGGGGCTCAACTTTGCTTTTAGTTACGGGAGGGGTGGTAGTAAAATTTAACAATTTTTAGAGCTCCCAGGAGAACTTGTTTACTCACGTACTTACTAGTTTTATAACAGTGCTACAAAAAATATTAAGCCTCAATAAATAATTTATACATATGTTGATAAAATTGCTAATGCTATACAGAAAAAGCCACGCTTACAATATATCAGGTAAAACAAACAAGATATCCCTGCACAACCACACAGTAAGTGCCTCCGGTATCCTTTATCCAAACAAACTTGCTCACGTCTTTTCCAGTCCAGCGAACTTTTCTAAAATCCCAAAACAAAAGATGTTTGCGTATAATACGCAGCATCAACATCTCCGCGTGTTTTTCAAGCTTACTTCGTCTCGACCTTTTCCAGGTATCTTCAAAGTCACGATTGTGGTCTCTAACAAGAAAAACATAAGGTCTATAATCCTTCGGCTGGGTCAGCTTTGGAGGACGCAAGAGCTTTCCGAGGTACAGATTAGTAAGAAGAATGTGTTGCTGAAACGCCTTAAGTTTTGCTATGCAGGTATTGTTTAAGTGGCATCTGAATATTTCATACTCGTGCATGTAAGGTACTTGCGTTGAAAAGCTGAGGCATGCACTTTTGTAGAAATAATCATAGGAAAGAGCCAAATTTTACTTTTAAAAAGCAAGGTGGAACGGTTGCTTAAATGCTTACTGCATCAAAGTTGAATTGCAATACATTAATCGTTTCAAGTACAAAATATAAAAATAAGTAACTTGATTGACATTTTTTTACCTTATTTTCTAGTAGCGATTAAAAAACTGTTTTACTAATTGTCTTTGTTAATTAACATGACTACTAAGTTACAAACTATAAAAAACCTGTTTTTACCCGTAACATTTACCTCAAATATCAGTACAAGTATTATATTCCCCAGCATTCTACTGGATGAACATAGTCGGTTCGTGGCAGTACATCCTCTCTCCGCTCCTCCAGACAGTGCTCCGCTCACTCCTGCTCCGTCAAGATACACAGCTCCTCTTCCCCTTCGGCTGCTATTTCCCATTCGATCCTAGAAGCAACTGGCGCGTGTATTTGGCTGCGTATCTATTTGAAGGATATAGCAGTAAGTATTTCCTGTTATCTGATTTGAGCCTTTTGACGAGGTTCATGCTACTGTGGGAACAGTGTACATAAACACTATTAGTTTATAAATAATGGTGATGTCTTATAATGGTGACGTTCTGTTGATATTTTACGGCTTTTTGGCATACTCAACACATACCAGTCATTGAGATAATTCATTTAATTATAAAATTATATTAATGAGATTTGGTTATCAAATGAGTCAAGTTAGAGATTAACTCACGATCAATACTCGTGTATTACAAATATATTCAGGCAGCGCGGCAGCAGTGTCCACCTCCATCACTATATCCACTGTGCTAGATAGTATTGTATCCATTATTCAAAACTTGGTTATATTTCTTTATATTGACCCTACTATAATATTTTTAATAATTACTTCAGTTTCCCATGTCCTGTGCCCTGACTACTCCCCACGTTCCAGTGCTGTCGGTGGTGTACTGCTACCTCGGCTGCGAGTTCCTGATGATCATCCTGTGCTCCCACCTCGGCACCGAGTTCACACTGCTACAGCACGATGTACAGGGCTGCGTGAGAACGGTACGTCTTTTTATGTTGTCTGCACAAAATGCTTTAGGATGGTGTGCTATAAATATTATTAATATCACACTGATATACTATCACTCAATAGGTAGTGTAAAAAAGTAGCCTTCGATCCAACGTTTTATGGAAAATTTAATTAGTAATTTTTTTGACGAGACATGACCGATGCCAACACTTGTTATCATTGTAATAAGTTAGTTGTAATTCTGTATGTTAATGAAATATATCTATCTATCCATCCAACTAACCGTGAAAAATCCATATCTCGATACAAAATATCATTCAAATTGGTTACGCCCATGAAAATGAGAGTTACATATTAAATATTATAAATAAATCTTTCCATTAATAGGAAGACATTAATGATCTTTGACTATTAACCTTATTGATGACCATCCCTTTGTTAATAACCCTGTATTTACCATAAAGCCTGGAAACCGAAGCATCAGTCATTTTAATGAGCTCGAGCGGAGTGCGCGCGAAACTGAACCTTACTTTAATGAGAACACGGAACTCAAGGCGTTGATTAGAAGACATCAAATATTGATTGGGTAAGCTAGCATTGAGGGGAGAAGCTGTAAAATTGTACAACTCTCTCAATGGCTCGAATTTATGGAACCGGTTTGTGCAGATATTTGGGTATTCATCAAGGAATATGGTAAGAGATTTTGTAAATTAACAGATGTGGTTGGTTTGCTGTGATCATCGGTTATGTCATATCTAAGACTTAAATGGCACTAGTGAAGACTTATAATTTTCCCATAATTAAAAAGGTATTTTTGAACGCAAGTGTTGCTGACATTCATTCATTACACGTAAAACAATCGAAATAAAGGGCATCGCACACCACGCTCTACCACCATCGCACCATCTTCAATTTACAATCTAAAGGTACCTATTTAAAAATGTTAGTCTTAAATCGAATTGTAAGTAATTTTAAGATCCGATGATTCTATAATGCTTAATAGGAAATACTTTTTCAATGTATTTGTTTTAAAGTGCAGTAAAGTGTGCTAAACAGTTAACAAGATCATCTATCAATGTAAAAATAAGGCAGAGACAAAGAACCTTTGTGTTTTGATATTGATAGATCGATCCAATCTCTTAAGATTGTATCTTTTCGGGCAACTCAGTGTAATTTAAGTATATTGAACAAACTTGTACAAGGGATAACTTAGTTTCAATTGAAATAGATTCGTAAATTCAAAACGAGTTTGTAAATTCTTTGAGATCAGTAAGAGAAATTCTATCTAGATGAAATTAAGTAGTTCCAAGTTACTGATGTTTGTTTCTAAGTAGTAATAACAAATGGATATATATTTGTAACCAACCGGATTTATTTCACTAAAGTTGGTTATTAATAAATTATTTAATAACAAACCAATAGATATGAATTATAAAGAATTTTCTGAAATAAACTGTACTTGTTTTTCAGACTCGGTCAAGATCTAGACAATATTTTTAACAAAATGATTTTCGTGGACCTCTCTTCAGCTACTATTTCAATATGTTTCTTTGGATTTTCAGCCAAAGTAAGTTTATACAAATAAATTGATCAGTTCCTGACTGGTTACAAGCATTACAGAAAAAAATGTATTAAAAAGACTTATATCTATTTTTTTTTCAGGTATCTCACGATGCAGTATCACTGATTAATAATTTTGTAGGAGTGGTGGCATCGATGCTGCCAATATTCAACTTATGTTACTACGCAGAAATGTTAAAAGAAGCTGTAAGTATTTTAAGGTCTTGTACCTAACTTTTCTATACCAGTTAAATTTGTTGGCAAGTTTTGAAAGAAATTTGATGTAAAGTATAAAATATTATGGCATATAAATATATCATGTGAATATTGAAACTGATATGTTTATTGCCTTGGTTCCAGAGTGAAGGTATTGCAATGGCAGCCTACGACAGCATGTGGTGTAACAGCAGCAACACTCACGGCAAAGCGGTATGGTTCATACTAAAACGGTAACTAATGTTTTAAAATATTATACACGACTTAGTTAATTTGTTCCTATTTGAAAATAAGTCTGACACAACTTTGAAATGTATATTTTCAGTTATAATTTCATTGAAAATATATAGAATGTTTATTTTCGTAGAATTCATAGTAATAATAATAATATATGATTGTATAATTACGTGCCTGACAAAATATATATACTATACGTATTTTACTTAATTACTTTTGTTAGTGTTGACGCTAGTAATTGATGCTTTGTGCAGCAAATGGTTGTATCGAAGCTATTGAGACTGGAACAATCAAGTCAATTTGCATAACTGAGAGTAAGTTTGACAACTGGTTGGATTGATTTTTCTCAATTCTTTTTTGTAGCGTAAAAATACAAACTCAGTAATTTTTGGTATGGATGTATTAAAGAGTCCTTATAGTAAAATTATAAGATAACTATATATAATATATAGGTAGGTATGTACTCAAGTGAAACTGTACCCTACTATATTTATAGTCTAATTGTGTCATACGTATATATTATGTATACAGAATAATTGATATAATTGTGTTGTTCAATTCAAAGCATTAAGCAGAAAGCAGCATAAAATAATAAACATTATATTTGTTCCACAATGCAAGGACACACCATTCAATAATACGTTCCACAAACTCCATTTGGTTACAGCTCACAAAAGCCGTGTTGTGTGACGTCTCTCAAGTACAACCCTATTTCCCTGAGCACCTTCACCACGGTGAGTACTGCCCTAACAAGCGAGAGGACGAGTGTTGATTCACTTCATGATACCGTCTTGATACGGTCTCTAAAGGATACATACTCGTACTTACAGATTTTACCGTGAAATTGTATTTGTTTGGTATTTAGTACTTAAATGTCACTGTCATGTCTACTCATTGGCTTTTGTTTTTCAACTCGTCAGACATCGTAATTTTAAGGTACATATTTATCATTTCCACTAAACATAGATTAAAGCGATCTGTCTTTGACCTGACACATTACAACGATACTGTAATTTTCCAGGTAATGAGTACAACGTGGTCCTACTTTTCACTCGCTTCGAGCCTCTACGATGAGAGTGCTAGTCATTAATAAGAAATACATTTTAAAACATATCAGGCTCACGAATATTTACAATTTTTTTAATAGTTTTGAAGTACTACGGTGGTGTGGCGGTGTGTGGTGTGCCTTTACCCTGCTCTTAATAGAAAATTTATATAACTTCAAATATTACTTGTACCAATTTAAAAATCGTCGCATAATGTACACCATTTTATAAAAAACTACATACAATATAGCTACATGACATATTGTACACAAAGCACATTATACGCATGAGTAACTAGCTGGCAGCTACATACTTGTAAATAAAATAGGAAAATGTATTACCGAAATCTCGTTCCTTTCTAAATGTTAAAACCTTGGAGCGAGTAACAAAATAAAGAAAGATATCTCTTTTCCTGAACATAAAATCGGTTTCTAACCTTCACAAGCAGTGCGTAGGTTTGGAATCATTAAATTAAGTATGCTGGCTTTTTATTTCCCTTGATGAATTATGAATACACCATGTTTATTTATATTTATATCAGCACGCTAGAAAAAAATTTGGTTATGGATATTTGATAATTGCCGACATTGTTTCTTATATAGTTATTAATTTATAACATTAGCTACATTTTTGACAGCCTGCCAGCCTTTACAGCTGCTTTATTATTAGAATTAGTACTAATGTATTAAAATTTTAATTATTGAATGTGAAATGTATAAATATAGGTATATTTACATACATACAACTTGACGCGTTGTTATGAACTATTTATTGTTTTGTAAGCCACTTGTAATGAAATATCACATAACTGACAATAAAAGAATCTGAATCTGAATCTTTGTTTTATTCATCCTCTCATTTAAACCCGAGTGACTAGGTATATAATAAAAATAATAATAAAGAATTATACATCCATACATTATGAACATAATTTTAGACACCTAAGTTGTAGTACTTAATAGTAATAGTCAAAAACTCAATCAAGAATATTAAAACATACTCGTAATGTCCCAATTAGACCCTTCGTCTCTGGAGGGAGGAACACCCACACGCTTACTTTGAAAGTATTTTCATGTTATTTATTTTGTTCTTGTAAATTAATTCCCTACTGTCTCAGGGTAAGAAGAGCTACAATTATTTATCAGTCATGGATTAAACTAGCAACAATGTGTTGAACATCTTGAAACTTAATTAATAATTAATTTTGTATTTTTTTTGTATTAACCTTGACACTACAAACCAGTTCAAAGAGTTATATAGAAACAAGTTTAAACAAAAAACAATCTTAAGTAGCTCTATATACTATGTAATATATTTAGCAAGTCAATGATCTAAATTATCGATACCAACGTGACTGTCTCTTGTGATTTCAACTAAACACTAACATGCCAAGTTTTAGCTCACAAGGTAAGACCTAACATTCACCAAAATGTTAGATAACACTGCAAGTACTATACTATAGTACCTACTATTATATACAGGGCTACAAATTGAAATTACCCGCTGTGCTGCATAAACCATGAAAGTATAAAACCATAGAACAAAAATGGTCTAAACGGGAATTCCATATTGTATTCTTTTTGTAACGTTAATATTAGCTACATAAATTAAAGCCGAAAATTTATTTTAGTTTTACAATTTCATAATGTCTCTTATCTTAAAAAAAACGGGTTAAATTAAGTTAAGTTAACCATAAGAAGCAGTTGTATGTATATGTAATAATATGCATAAAAAGAAATTTGCAGTAACTTAGTACATACAGGTATAATCTCGTCAAAGGAATTCCCTTTGGTATATTAGTACATGCTTTAGCAATGTCTCGGTTAATTCTCCAGAAGCTGCTCAGCTCATTGGCACTGATATATATTACCTTAGGCAATAAATAGACAGGTTTTTTCGTAAAACATGTGATTTGTTCTGAGATCGATAGCGTACGTGACTCGGGTTGGGCGAGATTTCTCCGAAATGTGGGAGATAATGATATATTTTATCCCACATTATTATATTATTCTTAGGTATTGCTGGGCATAAAACAAGTACAATATAATATTTACTTATAACTGATCCTCTTGTTTGAACTGTTGTTTAGCTATTATTGCCTTCTTTACAAAGCAAACATACCTGCAACTAAGTTTAAAGCAATGTCTCTATACATATTACATAAATGTTACATTTCACAAATTACAATTCAAAATTAAGCAAAAATAGATCTGAATACCTACATTTCTATACCTATATATCTCATGCCTACATACATTCTAAAGGAATCTTCAACAAATAAACGCTTCCTTAGCTCCTGCCCTAGAACGGGGTGAATAAGCATTTGAACTGGGAATTTGATTTCGTTCTTTTGATTTGACAGAGAGATAGGCAGCTCAGTATTCAGCGATTGTTACCCTGTGTCATAACACGACTACCTCGCTCCACCTCATGCCGCCTTCACGAATTATTGCCTACATTTTACACGTAAGGAATTATTTTATATGTTACGTTTCACTCCAATTCTGTACAATAGAGAAGTAAAATATTTTTCTAAAAAAATTGAAAGTAATGTGATACATATTTTAATGGTTTACTTGCTATGTGAGTGTCATGCCAATATTGCCTATGGATATATTGTGATCCGAATCAAAAGATAATCTTTAGTTAATTTGGAACTGCGAAACATGCGATCTTACTTAGCTTACCAATGTTTTTAATATAAAACAGATTCTATTTTCTTACTCGCACTAATAACAGCTATTGTCCTAAATAAGCAATGTTTAGAACAATACCTAGGTACTCACATGACCTATCATTGTTTATCTACTATTATGTAATATATATATATTATCTATGTCTAATATAGTATGAGTCTTGTAGGCTATCCTAAAACAACTTGAAGAACAATCTGTTCAGGCGGTTTGGAATCTCTCGCCTTGAGATCCGTGATCTGGGTTTCAGATTCAAGTGGTGCCTCTCGCGTATTATTGCGAAACTTTCTACAGATATTGTATTTGATTTTGGTTGTTGAATCTTGGTGGAATAGAAAAAAATCTCAATAGTTTTAATATAGTTCCGATATAATGTTAAGTTTGGAAGACTATCTTATTAAACAACAATAACTTTTCGGAACATAACCAGATAACATTTATATTGGAACAAAAATTGAAGAGCAATTTTCTGTGCCGTACATTGTGAGCTTTCTTAGTTTTATTTTATTGAAATGAATCATCTCCTATCTGAGCATCAGAATTTTAGTAAAAAGCTCACTTTACACAGCCTTATATTGGCTGTGGCGTACAACCGGGCGGCGGCAGCGGCGGCGGCGCGGGGACTATTTGTCAGGTTCACAGCTGGTGCCGGCGAGTATAGATTATCTCGCGGCTTTACCACTTCTAACTTATTGATTTGTAATACCAGCATTACCATACTCTACAAGGCAACTTCTTGACAATGTCTTAAGTGTGTTAGCCACTTTGATCATTAAATTTAGAGAAAAACAACTAAGGACACTTTATTTTAGATTTATTTATTTAAATAAGCTTAAAAAAAACTACTGTCCTGTATATGATTATATTGTCTAATCTTATCATATAACTGCTTGCTGCACTGTAGCTACAAAACGTACCACTAAAAACGAGCCGCTCGATACACTCGATTCGATGCCCCAGAACAAACAGGGCCCGCGCGCGCCTTTCACAAAAACGGCAATTGTGGCTCGACCAGGCCACTTGTGCACCATCTATATAATTATTTTAAATTCTATTGAATTAATGCTTCTTTTGATGTAAAATTTATTAAATTTCATTGTCCCTTTTAGTTCCTAGTCCGGTTATATCAAAAAAACAACCAAAATCAGACCTATAGGTAGGAATTATTCAATAATTACAATATAAGAGAAATGACCTATGCTTTTTAAGTTAATATGTTTCCAAATATATTAAGCATCTAACAAAAAATAAAAAACGTATGGTATAGTACAAAAATATTTATTTATAAGCACAAAACAAAACAACATTTTTTATCGCGGCGCGGCGGTGACGTTTCGAAATTTATTTCGGTACAGATAAGGTAAGAAATTGAGTCGGTTGACGTTGAATTGAATGAACGATTTCAAGTAGACAAGGATAGCGATAATATGTTTGCTCTAGAACCGTTAGAAAGAGCAGGAAAAGCAAATGTAAGCAGCTCCCGCCCGTGGTACGTTTTGTTGCCAAAGATTCTGAAAGTCTCGTTTTATGTGGTACGTTTTGTAGCTACAGGGCATCGAATCCAAAAAACTCGCATGAGTTGAGTGCAGCAAGCGGATAATTAAAAATTAATACATATAGGTACTATATTTTACTTCATTTAATTAGTTCATTTATAATATCAGAAATTTTCGCATCTTTGAAAACTAAATCAGAATTTGAATTAATTTCGAATATTTTGATAGGTTTCTCTGAAAAGTGGGACAGATTGTAATCTTCAGCTATATTTGCTATTGGTTGAATTGTTCCTTTTAATAGAATCAGCTCTGATTGAAGTTTCATTTTCGGTTCAAACTTTCTTGCTAGTTGTATTTTTCTGTATGCGGATTCTAATAAATGTCTCATGTATTGTTGAGAATACGATGTTTTCGATTTTAGCATTTTCAAAGTTAAGTTTAGCTTGTCTTCAAAACATGTTACATTTTCCAGTTCTGGCATAATATTGAGATGCTGATCTAATGTGATAAGTTTGTACATGTGGGATAAAATTAAATCTTGCAGCTCATTTTCAGATAAGTGTCCGTAATAAGTTTCTATCTGAGAAGATAATACTTGAGGACTGCTGTTTAAGCAGTACACATTTCCAAATATACCTATAAAATATAATTACAGTGTAAGACTAAGATTCATAAGTCTTCGAGGATAATTATCTGATCATATGATGGATGACAATAATGCAGTCTAAAACAATACAGAACTATACAAGAGTATTTTCTGGTTGTAATCCTTAGAATGGGAAATGCCAACTAAAGGTTTCATGGAACTTAGTAATTAAAACTTAAATTAATTAGCGGTTTCATAAGAATTTTGAAATAATTTTCATTTATATGGCTTACAGCTTTTACGTCTCAATTGATATCTGTCATGGATACATTTCTTTGAAATAGTAATTAATATTAACAGTTATTAATTACCTTCTTGTTCAAACAGAGCTGCTAGCTCCAGAGCAATATTGACACCGAATGAGTTACCCAATATATGGAACTTTGCTTTAATTTTTACTTGACAGGAACTTAGAAGCTGGAAAATAGTACTTTATTAAATCGTGATAACATCACCAATTAAACCTTTTAAATATATTTATCAAACTATTTTATACAAAACAACATAACGTGTCATTTACTAATTCCTCAAAACCGTCTCTCCTGCGAGCTACAAATGTAGGTGTAATCTATTTTCAGTAAAAGCAATCTCCTAAATTACTTTGTTGAGTGGAATCCATCACTAATTTACTTTACTTCTCAAGTTTATTGTTTACCGTTATTTGCGATTTGAATATCTTTGGTCTAACTCGGAAGATTACAAATTGAATTTGAATTTAGGTTAATCACGTTAAGACAAGTTCAGTTTCTATTTAAAGTTATAGATAGGGAGCGAGACATATTCTGTCTTATTACAAAACGTGGTTTAACTATTAGTCCAGAACTTTGAAAATGTGCAGTTCGTTTTTGTTGTTCGAATTTTGTGTGCCTACAGTCATAATACAAAATGTCACAAATCAACGTCCCAATTTGAAGTTGGTATTTGGTTGTTGAAATGTGTTGTTTGAACAACAAGAACCGACTCTTTTATATTCAAAGTCCTGGACTAATATTTAATCTGCGTTATGTAACAAGACGGAATTAATATATAGATACTGATTCTTAAATTAACTGTTTTTATAAATTTTTCCAATTCTTTCTGTAACAATAATTGTATATATTATACAAACTTTTTTTTAATTTTTTAATTTCAAACAATATTATGGACACTTAATATTATAGATTACCTAACTTACCTTTCGAATATTATTCGCTATCTCATGTATCATTTTCCCTTCAAAATCTGGGATTACGTTGATTCCAATTACAATAGCTTTTAATTTTTCAGCTATTGCTTGAAAAATAGTACAGTGACCTTCAAACCCTGGTATCATTATTATTATTTGGTTTTCAGGATTTGATGCAGTCTGTAATTAAATTTTAAAAACATTATTACCGTTAAAAAATTGGCCTTCTTGCATTCTAAGTTTAACTAAACTTATTTGAATATGTAAATAACAATTAAAAGCTTGTGTGGCTTTTTTAAAGCATGGTAAGTTAATAGTAAATATAATGTTTTGTTTTATTGTTATTAAATTGTTACCGTGCTGCGACTCGGCAAAATAACAATAGGTCCTAGCATTAAATATTGTTCTTCACTAACTATTTGCTTATAAAACGTTGCAATGCCACTATCATAGTTTATTGTTTTTAACTTCAACTGTGTTAGTTCTTTCAAACTGAAAACAAACAAAAAGTAAACGTTTCTTCGAATCCGTTAATTGCAATTCAAATAATGATAATATGATTTTATTGTCATCCACCGAATCAACTATGGATTTTGGAATTAAAAACACATCAAGATCAATACAGCATTAACGAATCAAAGAGGTACTTATTTAAAATAAAATAATGTTTGAATCATATTCTAAAGTATGTCCAGAAAAGAAATTTATTTTTATAACTAAAAATATCTTATAAAATAAAATATCTTTTAAAATAAAAATGGTAAATATGTATAGATTCTAGCATTTTACCTTTGAATAGTCATTCTGCTAATCTGTTGAAGTGGATAGTCGATTTGATAAACGCTTTTGATAGCAGTTCTAAGTTCTTTCAAAGGAATTCCATTCAGATTCAGGTCTTGTAAAGTTGTTTCATTTTGTAAATCTTCAATATCTGAGACTCCTAGAACGTAACAAACGGCTTTTAATATCGGGAATAGCTTGTATTGAATTTTTATTTTAGTTGTTACGAAGTATAACCGGGCTTGTATCACGGTACCATCTCTTGCCACTATTATTTCTAATGCATTTAGAAATAGCCTTATTTTGAATGCTCCAATTATATTCATTTCTAAGATTAAAGTAAAAGTAAAATTATGTTTATTAACTATTTGAAAAACTTAACAAGAAGAGAAAATTAGAAATCATAAAATTTGGTAATACCAAGATAAAGACTGCAGTTACAAATGAACGATTAGAACAATCTCTATCGTAAAGCATTATACGAACTTACCTAAAATGTTTGCGACTGTTTTACGGAAATGAATACTTTCGTTTTTCTTTGCATTTAAAGTTGTAACATTTAGGTATTTTTTCTTCAATGATATTTCTAAGGCACTAAAAAATGAATCAAATGTTTGTAGTTCCAGGTTGTTAGACGTTTTCATTGAGTATTTAGAGAACTGAAACAAAAAATATACCTCGATAATATAGCTTTAAAAATGTATAGTACCAAGCTCGTTGGTATCTAGAATAGCATGTTATTTTTTAATCTATTATAAGTACGTATTTACTTGGCTTATAGATATAATTTATAGTTTTAAATGCAAAACAAGTAATTTTACTGTTTTACAATGGGTAGGTGTTGAAATTAAATTAAAATGTTAATCTTATCTACTCGTGGTCGCGTCACGTGATCGAGGCGAGTCGAGGAACCTTTATTAGTTTTTTTAACTGTACAGCGCCCTTAGACAAGAGGCGTATTTTAGTGAGCGAACTAACGCTCGCTTATGGAATAGAAAGACCAATGTATGGGTGTCACGCAATATTCCCTCACGCGGAGCGCGTCGCGATGTCAATCCCATACATTGGTCTTTCTATTCCATAAGCGAGCGTCAGTTCGCTCACTAAAATACACCTCTTGTCTAAGGGGACTGGTGTGAGTACCTGCTGCAGTGAGTGTCGCACAACTAGCGCCGGCAGCGAGGCGGCGCGGCGCAGCTCGGCCCCGCGCCGCAGCACGGAGGCCGCGTACTCGGCGCCCGCGGAGGCCGCCGCCCCGCACACTACTGTGAAGTAGCTGGAAACATAGGGTTCAATCATGTGTATGTTATATGTCTGACCTGTGTATTTTATATTGTTTTAGACTTTTAAGATGGTTTCAAGACTTTTAGTTTTCTTCGTTTGAGAAAAATAGAACTGGTTCCAAGTTAGAAGAAAGAGATTATTATTTTTAAACGAAATCCTGAGATCTCCGCAACGCAACTCAAGATAACGTAACTAGTGTCCATTTAGATCACAAAATAATTTGGTCAAGTCAAGGAAAGCTCGAGGTTAAGTTAACATAAATATTATACTGGGGTCATAAGATAATGTATAATACTGACTATAATATTTTCAAAAAAGTCAATAGCCACGAAAATACTGACCTCAGTGAAGAACAACTCCTGGTTACGGAATCAAAATTCAAAGCGACAGAACACATCTTATTGTAGGCATTTGTGAACTCGTCTCTTACATTAGCATCGACCTCGTCTAGGACGATAAAAAGTGCCTTAAGTTTTCCGAATTTCATAGCTTTCTTCATAAGAGCCTCGCACCCTCGCCTGGCGCAAAGATTCTCCGACGAAAGTTCCACAGAAACTTCCTTCTTGCTCCATGATCTGAGAAATAACTTGTTTAAACTTGGAAATGTATTCTGTTAAAAATGTACCTCCGTATCGGAACATCGGGGAATATGAGATAAACAAACTTTACCGACTGTTTGTTACGAAAAGGAAGTTTCATTACAGATTTTTTTCTGTAACTTGACTTTTATGCTTTGTACTTGACCTTAATACATCGGTACATCAGTTCGTTACTTAGTTTAAAACAAAATAATCTGATAAAACATTTATGTTAACATAAATACTTACATGAACATATATTGTACATATCCCGGCAAGCGGGTAGTGTCCATGTGCAGTATTATTTTCCTGGCTCCGCGCTCTATCACTCTGTCTGTGAGTGCAACTCCAAGGCCGCTCACATCGCACACTACTATGACCACATCTTGAGGATTAAACGTTAAGCTGAAAAAAAATAACCTCAATTGAGTTGTAGCCAAACGTAAGCCTATCGTGCTTAACAATAGCTGTTCATAATATCATTCATTAAAAATGATAAGATAGGGATTATTTGAAGAACAAATCACGCAATCATATGTGTGTGTTTAAAACAATTTGTTCGGATGAGGAAGAATCCTAGCCTTACATTACCAATCAATCATTTCATTTACATCATTCGTCATTTTACTTTCATAGATTAACACATGATTTCAAATCTTACCAATAAATTACGATAAAATTAACACTTAACTTACATAGGCGTCACCTTGAGCCCTTGATTCATGATAGTAGGATCCCGTAGCTTCAACAACACGCGCCCAGCGCTGGTTCCCCTGGACAGTAGTCTGAAGGCCCTCGCCACTGCCGCGGGGGGGAGCACCACCCGGGGCAGGGGACACACTGAGCCAGCGGATATAGCAGCCAGGATGTGGTATTGTAATAGCTGAAATCAAGTAATATCGATATGAATATTATGTTATATTTTTTATCTCCGAAATATCTTAAGCTTGTAAGTGGTGTTTGTTACTTTGAAAAAAGTCACGCCTGTTTTGTTGCATGTAAATAAAAATACCATCGTTCGTGATAGAGAAACTGAAAAATCAACAAATAAAATTAATTCAACCAGTTTTGCTGTAAATATATGAATGTAAAATAGTAGAATGAATAGTTCATAACAAAAATACTTACTGTTCTATCAGCAATATTTTCAGGTTTAAATATAGTCATGAAATCAGTAATCTTGTAATTCTTCCCTGTTCCCAGAACTGATGCCGCAATACATTGATTTTCATGTATATCATGCGTGTTTAGGTCCAAAAATGATCCCAAAAACTTAACACATTTCATCCCTGCCTAAAACATAATAAAATAGATGCTCTGACTTTTACAGTATGAATATGGTTAAGCCAAAGTAGTCAAACTTTCATATGCAGCTCTTTTGTTGAAAAAAATAATAATAATAACCAAATACCTCGCATAGTGTTCCAGCAAATGAATTGATAACTAAATCACAACCTTTATTATTCGTTTTATTCAAAATTGTGGAATGCAAAGTATTAACACCCGATTCAACAATATTATTCTCTGAAAAATTTAATTTTGCAAATTAATTTTATTATTTTCAGGATAGTCCTAAATGTGTCATGTTTATAAATATGATGTGCTCACGACTATGCCTTTGCGGATCAATTCACATTATCACTGTAATTTATATGAACTCAAACCAATATGGTTTACAAAAAAAAACCATCGAGACACGAATTGAATCGAAATTGTACAGATCCATAAAACTCAGAACAGATCCAAACCTACAAGTATTTTTATAAACAATTATAAATTAATAATATTTTGTAAATTTAAAAAAGTTTGTATTTTATAACATATAGACCTTTTAATTTAGGGAATAGTCTTAGCAGAAACTTTTTCTGTTGCTCCGTAGTGACAGTTGTAAAAACTGCACAGTCAGCAGCTAAGCATAGTGATATTATAGCTTGACTTGAAGGATCCGAGCCGTTTGTCACTAATACGGTCTGGCCGCGGTCCAGTTTGTGTCTTATTTTCTGCAAACAAATTAATTTATTGCTATAATTGTAACAAGTATAATTTGTAAAATAAAGTATTAAAAGAGCAAATTTAAATTCAAAGAACTTTCTAGATGATTTTCAAATGAGTTCAGCTAAGAAATCTGTAATAATATATATACAGTTGACCTTAGTTTTATTCGTTCAAACAATTAAAAAAAATGTATTTTTAAGAACATACCAAGCAATAGTAAGCGAGTGCATAAGGCAGAGGCACAGTGGCAGCGTCCTCTAGAGCCCAGTGCTCCGGCACCGGCCACAGCAGGGCCGGGTCTGCTTCTATCGAGCTGGATGTCGCTCCGCCAGCTATCAGGCCCATTATTCTATCACCACTGGGAAATAATTATAAAAGGATTTTAATAATAATAAAAGGTATTTGTAACTAAGGTAAGAAAATACATAAGAGAGTGTCCAATCCTAGTGTCAACAGTTCCAGAACCGGTCCAAGGATCTATTACATGGCTTTATGTAGTTAATATGCCCATTTGTTTCTATAAAGAAAACACTGGAACTGATTTGGTAGATAACGAAAAAAGAGTAAAATGGGAAATGAGATGTACATTGATCATTCACTTACTCTCCATCAATGCCGCTAAAGTCCATTCCGAATGATTTATTGCTACAATTATTGCTGTACATATCCACAGTTTTTAGACAGTCATACACTGACAGTCCTGAGAAAGAAACCTGAACAAAATATTAGACTGAGTTTTAGCATGTTTTAGTTATTTTTGTTACACCATTTAATTTATTAATATTATTTTTTTATAATATAACACAACATTACCCTCATTTCCCACAAGAAATTATAAGTATCATGTATACCTGAACTAAATTATTTTTATTAAAGCACGGCGAGTTTTCTGTCCAAGTCAGTCCTTCAATATTGCCGGCTGCGTTAGATTTTAATGTAAAGTTTCTGAGATTTACTGAACTATCACACGTTATGGAGTAGTAACCTCCCCATTGACCCTGAAAAACAACGCATCAAAAGAAATAATATTTCAGTTCGTACAAGATTGAAGATAGATCATAGCTTTAAAAGTACCTTTTTTAAAACATTTACAGCCATATTTCTATCAAGTTGATTTCTGTAAAATTCGTTGGTGACATCGAATTTTTGATCATCGTCAAGAATTGCTATGAGCGACAGATTTCGATTTTCGTCTTTCCTTAGCTTTTGAACAAAACCTTTAAGTAAATGAATTATTAAGTAGTTTATAACAAAAGTATGATATTAATGTTTTATCAAATTTAAATTAAGTACCTAAAACACCCGAATACGATAAGTTTTCTGACACAAGAACAACTTTTTCCGCTACTGCCAGTTCTTTCTTTACTTTAGAAATCCATGAAAAATTGATCTCAAGGCTTGTTACTGGGACTATAGACACATTTTTATATTGTTCTATTTTCTTCAGTAACATGAGTATATGTTTCCCATCCGACATACACGCTAACACACTGAAGTTATGTTTTAGTTCGTGTATATTATTGGGGATTCGATGTTCTACGGCCAATATAAAATCATCTTTCTTGGTGTTATTTTGAATGCTTGATAGTACCTGTAAAATATTTCATGAATATTATAATGCGTTTTCAACTGTTGTAATATAATAATATCAAATTTAATCATGTACCTCTGAGCTACCAAATATATTTTCACAAACTAATACAGTTGTTGTGTTTTCATGCCAGTTGATTGCATTGTTATCATTATTTTTATCAATGGAAAGAGATTGAACCCTTATCTTAAAATCAGGCATGTTATCCACGACATCTTGAATTTTTTTAAGTACATCTGGCTCATTTTCAATTTTAAATGAATATACTAAATTAATTATATCTCTGCTTGAATTTTCAACAACAATTAGAAGCATAACTTCCAAAGCAGCTTGAGTCTGAAAAAATAATTCTAAGATATTAATAATATCAAAATGAATTATAAACTCAAAATAAAATTAAATATTTACTTACATTCACTTTCTCTGTGGCCAGATAAGGATAAAACCTCTCGTCTCTAATAATACTAGGCTCTTTGTTTACAGTCATTTTGTCATCGAATATAATACCACAAATATTTACCCCTGTACACCTGTACAAGAAATTAATTACAATGGAAATATTGAAAAAAAACATTTGAGATAGTCTATTTAGTGTATAAACTTACCGAGTAAAATCTAAATTTGTGTCTACTTGCGCATTAAAACCGTCTTCTCCCCTGATATTATTGTATCTAGGTGCTGCAAGCTCATCAACATCTATTTGCAAATATTTAATGAACTTAGGTTTTTGTACTCCACTAGGATATCTCAAAAATATATTAAGCTGGATCAAGGAGTCTAAGTAAGCGACCCAGTTTTTATTCCATTTGACGAACGCATTGTTTTGTGTTATGTTTATTGAATGTAGTGACTGTTGATCCCCTCTTAAACAAGATAAAAACAGTTGAATTCATTGTGTACTACATACATATAATATATAATAACAAACTTTTACTTACTTATAACAATAACCTCTCATATTAAGAATCTTGTAGATATCTTCTGATTTTAGGCGAATATCATCAAAATCATCGCTTGGGAACTCTTCATGGTGTAGTAAATTTAGCTTTTCTACACATCTAGCAATACCACTGGCTATATGTATGTCAGTTTGTAATATCTACAACATTAAAAAATCTTTAATATAGCGTTTAAGTTAAGATCTGTTAGTGAAAGTTTACATAGTTAATATTCCTCGTACACAAAAATAATATTAAATAATAATTCTGGGTTTGTACCTCAAATGTATCGTTTCTTGTGTTGATCACAACAGATAGCTCCACCTCTTTGTCAGTACAAACAATCAAGTCACTGTGAAATGTCACGTCAATGAATTCAATCGACACATTTTGAAAATCATCATTTTTACTAATAGCCCTAGTTTCCCAAACGTAAACCAAAAGCGCCGATTCTGGTACAGTTGTGAATCCTGAAAATAATGATATCAGTAAATTTGGGTGTACTTCATGCAATGTATTTTATGCGGAGACAATATTACTGCGGTTTGACTCACCATTTATAACATGCCCAGCTGTATAGGTATCAGTGCGTGAAGTTACAGTAAAATTACGTGAATAACATATACAATCTGTTTTATTTGAACAACTTTCTGTGCCAAGTGAACTAAAAAATAATAATTATATAACTGTGTCATTAAAAAATCATAAACAATAAATCTTAATGTATATATCTCAATGGTGGCTGACTGACATAAAGATCTATCAACGCACAGCCCAAAGCACTCGAAGGATCGGGCTGAAGTTAGGCATGCAGGTAGATGTTATGACGTAGGCATCCGCTTAAAAGGTTTTTTGGACATGCCACTTTTAAAGGGGTGTAAGGGGTTAACAGGGGCTACAAGTTTTACTGAGCGAAATCTAATAATTTAGCAAATAGAGCCTTGATTCATAAAACGGGTACAAATCCTCTCAAAGTTACACTAGCTTGTTTCAGTGGGTAAAAGAAACAAGATCAATACATGATATTGCATACTGACTTGCCGACACTCTGAAGCAGGAATGTGTCTCCACGCTGACACTCCCTCCCCGCGTGCTCACATGTCGGGTGAGGTCGCTCCAGGACTGGCTGCAGGAGGGCGCGAGGTGCCGCCTCCACCGCCACCGTCTGCTCGGGGACCTTAGCAGCCATCTCTTCAAACGACACTGGACGCTGGAAAAATACTACTATTAAACTTAGTAACATGGTAATGATGTCTCGATTTTATCAGAGTAGATTCCCATTGGGGTTTCTTAAAACAAATGTAAATGATAGGCACCTGTCTTATACAATTTGAAAGACGTTAAAGATTGAAAATATGGAACAGATGTTTTGTGACTATCGATTCTACAAGTGACTGTAAGCAGCACAGAACTGTCTGAATGTGTGACTAATTATCATATGCTACTGTAGGTGTCAAACGAATAAATTAATACGTATTTACCATATAACCTTGATATAACTTTGTGTTTAAGTAGTTTTCAACGTACAATAGGTATCAGTATGAAATCCCCAGTAACTTGTATCTACATAATAATATTTTATACATAAGGATGTCATTTGCTCATCCAATTCTCTATGAACATATATTTCCTGGAAACGAAAACTCTACGTGATAACCTACAGTAAGGAATCCTAATATGCGCACATCGACAAATATGTTTTTGGATAAAAACCCGGATTAACATCATCAAGACATAAAAATTTCAAGTTCAACATTTTACAATGAACGAGTCAAAATTTCAAGTTAGTTTGATCTAATCTTATTCTTGCACGCCTTTGTTAAGCACTTACACAAAATGTTCGATAACGTGTCCTACTGCTACAGCTCAGTGAGACAATAATCCCGCGGTCACGGTCAAGTGCGCATTTACCAGTATATTGTTTGTGTGGTATTCCGGAGAGCAATATCGACATTCCGTCTGTCCCGGCGCGGTCCCGGCGCGGGCTCGGAACCGACGTAGAGACTAATTTCTTGCTGCGAGTCTTCCCAGCCTTCATTACTGCGCCTAATCTACGAAATAAGGCCGGCCTGCGAATGAAACATATGCCATTTTATGTATTTGTGAAGATGGCAAAATCAATGAAAGGATGAGATTGACGTAAGAGTGTTAAAAAAAAATGATACACACAAATTTCAAGAGCAAGGACCTATCTGAATACTGTCTATAGCTTATCCATTTAACAATTCAGAAATTATAATGATTACAAATGTACAGTAAAATATTGATGATTACATTTGTGTGCGGCGTGAGTGCGACGGCGAGCAGCACGCTCTGCGCTAGAGGCGTCTCCAGCAGAGCCTGGCTTGTGACATGCAAGGATAGGATGGCTTCTTCAAGGCACCAAGCTCCGTCCAGGTCTCTGTCACATCACAACATGGCTCTCCCAGACTGTGGCCTGGGAATTATTCATGCGAGTTTTACTTACAGAAAAATTGTGTAAAACACCTCGTCCTTTTCATTTCATTTTGTGATTATTTCTTTGCCAGGTTGGTGGCCTGAAAGAGATTGCTCTTACAGATAAAATCACCAATTTAGACGCAAATTTTAAGCTCTATTATATCATTTGTATTTTTATCGGAAAGTATGTTTCCAATTTTTATTTAAAAATAATTTGGTTATATTAAGCCATCTCTCAGCGTTTAAAAAAACCTTGTTCATTTTATCATCTAAGGCTCTCAAGTGAAATGTGTTGTTAAATCAAAGTCGTTTTAGTATCGCCCTGAATATAAAGGCAAGAATATCCAATCTACATGCACGTTGGTAAAAGACCTCTAAATTGAATCAACACGTCTTTGAAGAAAGTAAATACTAAATATCGTCTTGAAAGTCACATTCAACGTGGATGTAAGATTGAGCTAAAGCTAGGTTAAAGTTCATTTGAGATCAATTGCTAAGCGATATGAGTCAAATTAATCAGAAAAGTTCATGAGGTTAATTTTCTAAGTTCAATGGATCAGTCACATATCAATTTGGCAGAATAATTCGTAGGCGCTATTTAAATATCCAGATAAATATATTTAGCTTTTAATGTAACTGTCAAATATAGATAAATTCCTGTCCTGTCAAAAATGTGCATTATGAGAATTAATTCAATACAATAAACACTTTTCTTATAATAATATTTTAAAAATGCGTTATAAAAGTAACTAAGAGTATACTGTACGGCAAGTGCGATTGTCATTTTAGTTGTATGATTCAATATCAGCATCTTTCACAGAAAACAAATTGTGTCCGGTATTAGTAAATGCGTCATCCAATCAGAGGGTCTCCTGACAGAGCAAGCTCCATCATCCCTCGTTTCCTCCCAACAGAATGAGAGGAAACAATGAAGCTGCATCAAATAACTCACCAATAATATAATCAGGCTCTACTCCCGTTTGTTGGCGGATATCGGTCAATCCAATTTGTACGGCGCCTTTACCGACGAAAGCGTTCAAAATGTTATCAAATATTGTTTTGTCTGGTCCCGATATTATTTTTATGATATCAACGCCTTTCGGCTCCAGGACTTTATGGCATCTGTAAAACAATTTTTATTGATATCAAAATGTTTGGGGCGAAGTAGCGGCGCGAGGGATACGCAAATGGTATTAGAGTTTAGGGCACGGAGAGTGATATTGGAGTATTATAGTCCACCGAGTAAACAACCGGAATCATGGAAATAGGGTACAATTTATTTCGCAACCGAAAAATATTAAGATATATCTATGTATAACAAAAATTACTATGGTAAGACAAAGTTTAGGCGGATCTTCTGCTGGCAAGCTAGCTTTTAACAACAATAACATATTTTCATTACTCATACTCTGAAAGTAGGTCTGAAAATGCCTGAGGAGCGGGTTGAAAGTAATACTTTTCATCCCTAGGGAGAATCGCTTTCAACTGACAGCTGTCAAATTAACATGTAAAAACTCTGCGCGCGACTGGCGGCAGCACTTATGCCAAGAACTGATCAAATTGCAATCAGAACATTTTAGTTCCAATTTTATCCGCGCGCAGTTATCTTGCTTGAACTCTACTAACCTATTTACAGAAACAAAAGAGTTCCTATACCTACATTTTAACCAAATAGTTCTTACACCTACATCCAAAGAGGTTCTACGTCACAATACGTATAGCAGAGATTTGTACCTATAAAATGAGTTCATCTGATTCTGGTATGGATTTAACAACTGATTTTATAAGAGAAGAGGCTAAAGCGGTAGTGGAATAACCAAATTTTAGTTTTAGATTTATTATAATAATAATTAATATAATAATTTATTTAATTTTAGTTAGAGAAATAAATGATAGTTATATTTATTGCGCTCATCAAGGCTGAATAATATTTTAGACTATAGACTAGTGGATGCTCGCGGCTTTGCTCGTATTAAGAAGTAAAACTTCCATCCCCTATTTCGCCCCCTTAAGTGGTATTTTTAAAAATCCTTTTTTAACGGGTGCTTACGTCATACCATCTACCTGCATGCCAAATTTCAGCCCAATTCGTCCAGTGGTTGGGGCTGTGCGTTGATAGATCGCTATGTCAGTCAGTCAGTCACCTTTGAGTATTACATATTTAGAATACAAAAGTACAATTACCACTACATAACTATTTGAGACCATGACATTGAAAACATAATAGACAATACTTATTTACCGACTTGATTATATATATTCACTTACTTTATTGAAAAAAAAACACAGAAAGCAACCACATTTTCAGAATTGGGAAAATTTACTGAAAAGCCACATATAACTATCATGTTTTTTTTTAACCATATTACAGGTGACATACTTAATTGTTGGATGGAGTGCTGTAATGTAAATCGCTTGTATGTAAATAATTATTTCGTAAGCGAGGTCTTTATGACACAACAATATGATTTAAAGGTTCAGCTGCCATTGTAATGCTAATAATGTTAAACATGTAAGTTTTTTTTTATTTAAGCTAAGAGCAGAATAATTTTGTTTCTTTTAAAACAATATCTAAAACTAAAATTGAATAAATAAGTGGTAACTTAGCACATAACATAGCTAAATTTTAAACACGATGATGATTTCATTGTGAAGATATTTGCTTAAATAATTAAAAAAATATTATTTTTTTAAATTTTATATACCGAAAACCGTGAGCAGCTTGTGTCATTTTCAACAATTTGAGATGACATTTTATTGTTTAAGTTCCAAACAAACAAACATGTGAATTAAATCGTAAATAAAATAAAAATCATTGAACCCACAACGTAGTAAATATACAAATTATGAGAGATGTTCACTGTCCCCCGGTACTAGTTAAATAGCAAAATATTTTACTTACCTTAGGAAAATAGCAATGTGCCATTAGAAACTGCAAACAGGAAATCCCTCGATCTAAAATATCGTACCTAGTATACATATTCGTGTGTAACGGCAGATTATAGGATTACCACATTTTATGCTTCTCCGGAACCTTCCATCGGAACCAAATGGATTTCTCTATCAATCGTTTTATCTACAAAGCTTTGTGCGCATTTTTGTTCTATTTTCTTATAGAAATAAATTATCTTTTTTGTAATATCTATACAGATATTTTGCGGGATTATTTGAAATATTCATTATTCATGGTAGAGTTACTTATCATATTATGTAATGTTTTTCCTTTCGTTTCACATGAAGTTATGAATGTGTGTGTCTAAAATTAATAGTATTTTTTATACCTGAAAAATATAATAGCAAAAGAATCGTACCTTTAACACGTTTTTCAAACAGTAACTATGTGTGTACATATCTCAAGAGAATATTTCACTATTACCGGGAGTTAAGCAGAATTATGACAGCAATAAACAGTATATCGCTATTATTGAAACATTTATCAGATAATAATTGAATTAACGGTACATAAATACAATTTCTGAGAATTTATAGCGCCACGGAAACGATCATTGCGCTAGCTATTTGTTATAATTATGCATCATTTTATAGTTGTTTAAAGATTTTTACGATATGACAGCGAATCAATATAGGTATACAAAAAAAAAAAAAATTTAGCCTCCTTTTTTGACATCATCAGCCTGTTATGGCCCACTGCTGAGCATAGGCCTCTATCCTTGTACGCCGTTCGTCACGGTCCTGCGCAGATTGAATCCAAGTGCTACCTGCGTTTATTCTAAGTCACTAAAAAAAAGGTCTCTAAAGAAATCGCGAGGCCAATGTGGGTGACCTCTTTAGTAACTTTCTAAACAGAAAGACTTCTTAAATTAGTTGTTCATATCATTCAGCTTTAATACACTGAAATCTGTTTTTACCAACACTTCGTTACGTAAAGCCTATTCAATGATTATTTAAACTGCATAAAGTCTGATTGCTGTATCAACTAGAGAAGCCAATGTGTCTCTTACAAGTTGGCCAACAACTCGATGTTTGAATGGCCAGGTCTAGAAGTCTTCAAATCGGTAGTCAAAAGTGTAGTCAGACGAAAATATTAGTTACGTTAAAAATTATATTGAAGGTATATTTTACCCGCAAACTGACTGAGGATCTTTCTGTATACCAAAAATGAAATGATATTTTATTGTCTGGGCAACTAGGTACATAATATGTTACATGATGTTCATCTTACAAACGAATTACATAAAATATTATGTGTATATGGATAGTGCATAAGAAAACTTGTGCACACGCTTACATACAGTTTGTTGTAAATGCTTATTCCTCAGATTTTTTTATGTCTTTTCTACCTCAGTTATACCTATATACTCTACCTCAGAGATAGTTAAAAACTTAGCAGTGGCTGAGCTGAGCCTGTCTTTATAGGCTATGATGATCACATTGATGATGGCTGCAATATACATTTTGATACACATGGTTTTTGTTTTCTGGTTTTTCACTGACTGCGTGTTGCAATTTGCTGAAAAGCAGGTTGGTATTTTAATCTCTTTGTTCGAAATTCGAAATCGGAATTACCTGCGTTTAATTTCCTTTTTGTCTGAGCTGTGCACAGTTTACCTTAATTTATTTCATTGCAGCCAATAATTGCTGTTGAGGCTCATTCAGTAACGGAAAATGTGTACTTGTTTGTATCGTGTCTACACTACACTGGAACAGGTACCTAAACATCATGTCTATCAACATCACAGGTTTGTAAAGCGTTAGAGTATTTTATATGAAATGTTTTTGTGTATGTATGACCAGTTCGCTAGTATAAGTATTTTGTAGATATTTTCATAAAACAACTACTTACATATAATATTATGTTCACGCATATTTCGAAGCCTAAGCAAAATCATAAAATAATAACATATTCAGATATATTAACATTTAAAATATTAATATTTTATGGTTAAAATATTTATTATTATTATATAGTTTAAAAAAACTAGCTGGCTCTCTAAAGCAAAATCAGAAAAATTTAATTAAATATTCACGACGTCAGCCAGGCGAAAAAATAATTAGTAAAATTGCGAGTGGTCATTTCTCAAACTTTTCCCTGATCTCGTTATCAAAATCAATATACCAAAAACTTCGGCATTAAAAACTTCCAAGTTCTAAATCCGTCCGGATTAGACCTGGCGATAACATCATAAAACACGGACATCGGGAACTTTCTCCTTATTCCGTCTTATCTGTGCTATTTAAGAGGTCCAAGATTTACACAGACTCAACTTCTATCGTATTTTTCTTCATACCTGCCGGAAACTTGGTTAGGAAGTGAAACTAGAGTGCATACAGATAGGTCAATGTCAATTAGGTTTAGCTAAGTTCGCACTCGAATGGAAGTTTGCTTCAACTGATGGTATCTGTGTCTGTGTTTCCTTATCTTTGTGCTGAGTCAGTCAACATTGCCTGCATTGTTAGGTTCGTTAACCCCTAGCAGTAGGCATGCTTGTTAAATCCAAAGCTTAACATGATATACCGTCACTTCATAATATTGTATCATTCACATAGTTTAATTAACAAATTCTACTATAATAAATTATACTTCAAGTCTAAACTAATACTCATCAAAAAGCTTTCCAAAATAATTGCTTCTAAAATTTTCTAATCTAGAAAGTTTTAATTTGAATTGGTCCATTTTTCATTAGAGTTCAAAATAAAAACCTTTGTAAACTAACACTCATTATTTATTTAAAACTAAATTGGCCGTATTTAATTAACTTAGTGACTGTTCTTTGTTTACCATGTCTTAATGGGATCTGCCAGATAAGTCCAACAGAGGTTTTTGTTGTTGAACTCTTCAAGGAGCTTAGGTTCAAGAAGCGTGTTCACAATGTTGGTAACTCTGCAGTCCCGACACGCGGCCGCGTGCTGCGACTCCATGTGGAACACCTTCACTGGCTTGTTCGAGTACTGAGACAGGTTGTAGTCATCAGGCAGCGGAGCCATGTGAGGGTGAGGCTTGCCTTTCAAGAGAATCAGCTCTGAATTCAGTTTGAAGTCTGGTTTGTAGTCTCTCGCCAAGATGATCCTTCTATAAGCACTGTTGAGCAGACATCTTTTGTACTGGTGCGAGTAATTGACCAGTCCTTGCAGTTTGTTGACGCAGAGTTCCACCTTGTCGTTCCAGGTGTCTCTGGCGCGCAGCTCTCGCTCCAGCGGCGCGGAGAGGCCCGACATGAGCCGGTACATGTGCTGGATGATGGCGTCTTGCAGCTGCGGGTCAGTCAGGTGGCCAAGGTATGCGTCGAGCTGCGCGCGCAGCGCGTCGGGGCTGCTGTCCACGCAGTACACTACTCCGACTAAACCTGCAGACATACACCACAGAAATACTTCAAAAATGGTTCAAAGTAAGAAAAACTAATTATTCTACCATAGCCGTGGCAAAGGTCCTTAGGTCTGCTCGATTCTCTCGACACTAGATAAGGCCACTCTTATTCGATAAGAAGTATTTTGTAATGTTATTGTTGCCGCATGTGGTTATAGTCGAACACAAACCTATACTTACCATGAAAAAAGAAAAAATTCGTCGTTCATTTTCGTAGTCTTACCTTGTTTTTCGAAAATTCTGGCCAGTTCTAAAGCAACGTTTACACCAAAGGAATATCCAAGTAAATAGAACTTAGATTTCAGCTCCAACCGCTTTTTAGTGAACTGTAAATACAATAAAACTTATTAAGAGGAAGCTAAAAAATTGCATAATATTTCAACTTAATCTATCTATGTTCTATCTATACATATAGGTACATAAAGCTGGAGAGGGGCAAACATCAGAATATAGAAGAAGTTACAAAATATATGTTTGTAGAATGTTTGTCTGTTTATTAAAACGCTCAGAACACAAAAACAGCAACGGATTATCGTGAGTTTTGGTATGTAGGTAGTATTAAAAGGGTCATTTTATTTTATTCTCAAAATAATGGTCGTCCACTAGTATTAAATATGAAAAAGATATCTTTCAGTGCATTGATTGTGGTTGATTTAAATGTTTATCATTTTAAATTACTCATGAACTTTCTAAATCTACGAAATAAGTCACAACTTTTCACCCAACATTCAAAGCATGCAATAAACTTCAGTTCCAAACTCAGTCTTACTTTTCAGAATAAATCTATTACAAAAGATCATGAATAAAACTGTCACGAGTTTGGTCTCATAAATAAAGGGTACAGAGTAAATAAATATCAGATACTAGAACTCACTGATTGTTTTGAACTCTTCAACTGAAAGGTCAATAAAACAAACAGCCATGCTGTAAAGTTTCGAAAGTAACCAAGACTTGTTGTTTAGTTGATTTACAGTTCTTTCTTTTCTTTGAAAATACCTTACACTGTGTCAGATTCATTAGGTAAATTATTATATTTTAATTGTTATTTGTTAGGTGGCAATGTAAAATGGTCACCGTTGGTACTAAACCATCACAATATCGTCAGTCGTGGTTAAAGTTTCCAAGCCGAGTTAAAGTTTCCTGCCTGTTGGCACAATATTACTGAACAGAATTAATTTGAAACTTTCTCCAATTGGCCGAGCGATTTAACTTCCCATTTAAGCCTCTATAACAATCTGAACAACTGACGCGGTGACTGGAAACGAAACAGAGTACACAAAAAATTGGTAACACTAAAAATTTTGCGTACGGCTACTATGGCTAGTATAAAAATTTAGAACAACATAATAGATTCGCATTTTTTACAGTAATAAAAAAAAATTACGAAAAATAAAATTAGTCCATCATAAATAGCATAATGTAACTTCGCAAGTTCTCAGAGTGAAACTTATTTCATTCGTTTGAAAGTTTTTTATTATTCCAGACGTTTTGCAATTAAAAAAGCGCGCCTCGGTCGCAACTCAAGCTATAAAACAGCCTTCACATGATTTTTCCAAACGCAAGCTTCAATCGAGCTGTTAGATCGTCTCTCATATCTTCAGTTTCTTCGGGAACGGAAACAATTTTGCATCTTACGAAACTCTTACGAAAGTAGCAATTGAATTAATTCAAGCCATTGAAATAAAAGTAAACGACAAATATCGACGAGAAATTCGATCTCGGAGCAACGAGCTCTATGCCAATAAATAAATATAATATAGGAAATGGAATGGAAACAGTCGAACGAATTCTGAGAAATTCTCGATGAACGTAAAAATGTTTCCTATAAAACTGTTTATCGGTAAGAAAAATTGAAATTTATTAATTGGTGATTTGCATTAAATTCAATGACAATAATTTATAAATTATTATGTTTAACATCTTCAAATCAAAACTGAGTTTTCCATTCGTTTTTCAAATTTTGTAGCAAGGAAATTAACCGTACTTGACTATCGATTTAACGGCTGTGTTTTTTACTTCAAGACCATGGAACTTTATCTTCTAATAATTCTGGAACACGTATTATTTTCACTAGGTGTTATATTAATATCCATACCTTAACAATATCGGCGGCGATCTGCGGCACGCTGTCTGCGGGCATGTCGGGCACCAGCTGGAAGGCGAGCGCCTGCACCTTGAGGCGCTCGCTGACGGCGCTGAACACGCGGTGGTGACCTTCCAGCCCTGGCACCAGCATCAGGTACGTGGCTTTAGGGTCCAACTCTTCCTCTTCCTGGAAAACATATCAATACACATCACATATTGTAGGTCTCGGCTGTTTATCTAGTACGGCAGTCGTTAAGCCATGTTAATTTTTTTATATAAAAGTAAAAGTATGTGGGGTAGTTTTTGTTTTATCAATTTTTGAATGTATTACCACAGTTTTGACAATAACTGAGCGAAAGGTGAAGTAAAAACAATAATTTCACTGCTTATTAAGCTTACTATAGCACATTAAATAAGTATTGAAGCGCCTGTAGCTCAGCTAGTAGAGGCAATAACATGCGATTACCAATGTTAAACAAAGGTCGACGTGGTCAGTCCTTGGATGGGGGACCGAAAAGGGGCATTCTATTTTGGGCGCTTCCGTGGGTCGGATGATAGGAAATTGTAGGTCCCGGTTGTTTGTCTAGTAAGGCAATCGTTATGCCATGTCAGATCAGAGGCCCTCAGGTTTGAAAACTCTCGACATCAGAGTTGGCCACTCTCATTCGATAAGAAGAAGATGAAGTACATGAAAATTTTTGAAATCCTTATTACTTTCCTTTCTTTCTACACTAATAAGCGAATTAATAAATACAATGCAGAGTAGACCCACAGTAACACTGCTATAAGAAGTAGGCATGGTGACTACGGGCTCCGCCGCCGAGCACTCGTCGGGGTCGATGTAAGTAAAGAAGGCTCCCAAACCAGTCTCCTTGCTGGCGGCCGCTCGAGAGACATCACGCTCTATGTTCTTGAGGCTGGGAATAGGTAATGATAGATAGATATACACTTTATTAAAAACATCAGCACAATACAGAAATTTACAATAAAATATTAAAACTTAAGTCTAGTGTTTTAAGTGGCGTCCTTATCGCTAAGAGATCTTTATCAGAATATTATATAATATTTATATAATACAAGTAGTAAAAAATCAGTTCAGAACGCCTGACGAATGTTTAAGAAGCTAAACGTCTCATTTGTAAATAAGAAAATATTGTTTCTAAGAGAGACGAATAATTAAACTGTTTTATTCATGATTATAATTATGACAAGGTCGACGTGTTGCTGAGGAAAAACTTAACATTAAAATGTTCTTAAAACATTCAAAATTCAAGTTATTATACTCGGTTTATAGTTATATTGTATTCTATCTTCGTAAAGTGTTAGCTAACCATCAAGATATTGTTTTAGTGTTCATTTTAGCCGTAAACTAATGCCATATTTTTCTATTCTAACACTTTAACTCATTATTTACTTACTGTCCTATGGTCATCAAAGCAAGTTTTTCTTCAGAGAAGCTTATTTGGAACGCATTCTTGATGGCTGTGTTGATTTCATTGAGCCTTATTTCATTTAAAAGCATATCCTTCAATTTTAAGTCTTCATTTAGCTCGCCAATATTTTTTACACCTGTGAACATAAAAAATTAAGAGTATTATGCATACGTTTTTAAAAAAATTCTATTTGTGACACAATAATTGTTTTATATACCTACCTACTAGGCAACACACACCTGCCAACATTCCCTTTCTAAGCGTAAGTCATATTATAACGAGTACAATATATTGTTTTACATGTTTGGTTCATGCTTCAATAAAACGTATGATAAGTTTCTTTTAAATTTTTTAAAACTTATTATTTTCAATAAAATAAACCTTTGATTTAAGTAAAATAAAAGCAAGCAAGTTAAAATAAATTATAAAATTACCGAGAATTTTCGAAACTCTTTCCAAGAACTCGGAAGCAGCATGTTTCCTGAGGTTGTACGTGATCACGTTGGTTTGTTTCTGCTTCAGGCTTGTATCGAGTGCTGTAAACATCGCTGATAGAGGCTGCGCTTCCAGCTTTGGATGGGTGGCCGCACACTCGATCAACTACAACAGATAGTACTTTTATGGAGTGTTTTGGATTAGAACACAGTATTATATTGTAGTGGGAATTAGTGAGAAGGCATTTGGCCACAAAGAATTCTGATTCGACTCCGCTCAAAGTGTCACTTTTTATTGTCTATTTACACATATTATGCTTATCCATATATTGAATGAAGCTAAAGTAAACTAATCCAGCATTGAGTAAATATGTGGCCACTACAATAATTTACTTTCCGTTAAATTAAAAACACACCTAAACTAAGAGACTTAAGGTAATCAGAGACAGATAATACTACGCTTTTTGCAATATAATAGCAGTACTCCAATACGAGCTGTTTTGCATTTGCATAAACAAATCGGTAAACAAGGTATGAATGATATTATCGGATGCAGTATTCTTCGAGAGATGTCTCTCGCTCCGCTCGCAGTAAGCGGGGTGTCAATCTCAGGCCGCGCTGTGACACCTCGTTTGCAGAGATGCTTCCTTGCTGCCACCACTCATAGGAATCCAGCGTTATTATGAAGCATTTAACTATTTTTTTAACTGGAGATATTGATCTTTGGTTATATTATGTATGTCGTCTATAATGTAAGTCATCTCTAATGTAAATAATTATTAGTTAGGTACCTATATACCTTACTATCGATTTCATGTACATATTTTAGATTTAACAAACATACAGTCACTTTTCAAGAAATTTAATAATTATCAACTTAAAAAATTGTTTTAAAAATGGGATATAAATTAAACTATAAGAAACGAAGATTCTGTTCAAGTTTTGAGCAAACAAGCGGTTTTTAGATGAATGCTTTGAGTGAAATACGTGTTATTTTATATCGAAAACATTTAAACAAAAGCTCGTACCTCCTTGACTGCAGAAGCTTGGAACACAAGCGCCGGCAAGCCGATGTCATTTCTGGATCTACAGATCTTGTCAACTGCAGAACTCGCGTACTCATCCGCGGCGTCACGACTTGAGTACTTTAATATCACGAAGTGGCTGAAACGTCATTATTTGTAATAAAACAGATAGACATTTCTAAACGAATCAAATATCATATTGGGAAGACCAATGTATGCGCGAATGTGGTTGCAGTTTTGTTTACAAATCAGTACTGTAGAAACACGTAAAAAATGACCAAAAATGATAGCAACACAAAATTGTAAAACTTCACGTAGAACATTTTTTTGGGATTCGAGTTGTAAATAATAAAAAATTGGCTTCGTTAAAAATTCGTAAGTTACGAAAACTTGCGTGTACCGAAATTAGATTGTTACCGAAAACGTCAGTACAAATGCACTCACTCCAGCTCGCGGCAAATATTCCGCGACATCAAGTCCAAGTTCGCAACGAGCCCGACGCTGTTATTGAATTTCACGCCGACGGATTCTAGTCCCGAACTTTGAGCACCACTGTTGAACTTATCAACTATGAAAATGCCACGAATAGGGCCTAATTTGGTGCCCTCTTTGAGCAAGTTCACGCAACCTTTCTCTGTCTGCAGGTTTTCTGAAGAAATCTGTACTGACACGTTCCGTTTATTCCAGGACCTGTAAACAAATTATACAATAATCAGTGATGTGCATTAAATATATTTTTGAGAAATTTAACATCTATTCAAACATTATGATATCAAGAATAAATAAACAAACGAATTTCTAATAGCAAAACTGATTTAATGAGATTCACAGAGTTTTTGTTACTTGATCTATGTACGTACTTACGCTCCACTTCAATTTCGAACATTATTGCTCCATCAAGATGTATATCATGCATTGGTTTTACTTCTTCTTGTATATAAATCTATACTCTGTCCTCTTTATACTTACAAGAACTTCATGTAGCAGTATCCCGCGATAGAGTTAAGTTTGGTGTGTAGAACCAGGTTCCTTGCGCCGTTGTTCACGAGTCTGTCAGCCAGCTCTATACTGAGCTCGGTTCCATCACATACCACTATGTAGGTTGCTTTTGGAGAATACGATATTCTGTATGGAAATGATATTTATTCAAATAAGTGTATGCGCATGCAAGTAAGAAATTTATTTCTGCACACAGATATAGTTTAATCTGCATATAGTCATGTATATAACAATAATTGATTGCCAAATGTATATATTTATATAGGTATGTAATGCAACGTGATAAACCAACCTTGCGTTACGGGTTTTTAATTAAAAAAAATATTACCTTGTAGCTAAATTTTGTACGCAGTTCAAGTTGTCTGAACTTTTCATCGCGATTAGCACCTGGCCTCTGTTTTTCTCAGCAGACAGCATCCTGAAAGCTCTCGTCACCTGGTCCGGAGTATACACGACTCTACTGAGAGGCCGCACGGTGCCCTGCGCTATGCCTTCTGCTACTTTCACTTGGAGGACCTGTTACAATACATTTGAAAATGTACATACATAATATTATCTTCTTCGAGTTTTTGTTCGTTCCATGCCATTCCAATTAGGTAATATTATCTATATCTCCAATATTACTGCTTTTTTTTAGTAAAATGGGAACAAACACGGATATACACTCACCTTCTTATCGTGAGCGTATTTTTCATCAAAAATCATGTTGAATTTCACGCTTACGTAAGTAGTAGCATTGAATAAGTACATCATCCCAAATTCTTCGTTGTTCAACATGTCGTGTTCGCTCAAGTCAAGGAAAGTTCCGAAAAAGCCCACGCATTTCATTGTTTGCTGAAATAATATTCAGTTACATCAATGGCGACAAATTGTATTTCAATTAGTGTATTGCTTCCAAATAAATAGGCAACATTGATTGAGAACTCCACACTTCATTGGAGTAATTGTTTCGCCACAAAGTAATTAAAATAAAATTGAAAAAATATTCGAGCGATTCATTAGTAGCTCATGAAAATATGCCAATTAAAATCCATATACATAATATATAAAAGTCATTTATTTCAGGCTTGTACCCATAAATTTTAACTACTTAAATTAATACATTGTAAAGGGATGATATAAAATCATCAGCCGTAGCTGGTTTTGTTTCACAGTTAGGTGAACAAAAAAATAGATTCCAGTCTTAGTTTAGTAAGTAACGAACTATTAGTAATCATACCTTCCTCATAGATCCACGGCGACAATTGATGACGATATCACATCGCTTGTTGAACATACATGTTCTATTGCTCCTAACTTTCACGTCATCTATTATTTTTTTAACGAGGTCTAGCGGCGACCGAGCAATATTTGCATCTGAAACAAAATTAACAATAGTCACTTAAAGCATCGAAACGAGCTGTAGTTTTTAAAATTCCTCACAAGATTATGTTTTTCACAAACAAAGTGTTTTATAAAAACACTCTAAATATCCTCTAACTATGCTCCGATTGCTTACTATTAGCTTCATTTGGCTTATGGTAAGCAATCGAAGCATGCATATCACAAAAGAATAAAAACTTGCGATTTTTTGTATGATATGCATTCAATTTACATACCTGGTAAATTGGGGAACAGTTTCTTTAAGAACTCCTTCTCTCTGATATCAGTAACAGTTACATATACATAACAATCCATCGCCAGACAGATTGCTATAATGGCTTGACCGAGAGCCCCCGCGCCACCGTTGATGAATACCTTGCAGCCTCGGTGTAAACTGCTTTTCATGGTCTGGAAAATATAAATAAATAATTTTAATCGCCAAAATTTATCTTTCCTATTATATTAAACATTACAAATATGTCCAAAACATATAATGATTCGCTCATTTTTCCATACAAACACGAATGCAACCAGTTAAAGCACACACAATTTTCTAGACTTTTTCAATCTTACCAAGCAGTAGTATGCCTGAGCGTAGGCCAGAGGCACAGTGGCGGCGTCTTCAAGAGTCCAGTGCGCCGGCACCGGCCACAGCAGGTCTAAGTCTGCCACCACACTGCTTGCGAGGGCTCCTCCTGATACCACGCCCATTACCTTCTCTCCTCTGGAATAAAAATATGTACATACAAATGAATTGTTTAAATTTTGAAAAATATTATCTAAGTAGAATTGCTGTATGGTATTATCGTATGTAAAATGATTCACATAAAACTGTATGCTTCCACTTTTAATATGTTTACTACCTGGTATCCAAAACATGAGAAACCTACTTACTTAGTATGGATAAATTTCCATTCAAAGAGATAGCTGGAAAGTTGTGCTGCAGTACATACCTAGCTTTTGTAATTAAATCTCAAGCAAAACTTATTTCCGAACTTAATCTTTTCTTTACATTAATGATGTGTACCTGCTATTGATTCCACTGAAATCCATCCCGAAAGCTTGATTATTTGAAGTGATCTGACCAGCTGCAATTTTTGCATCTCTGTCCGAAACTCCAGCGTAGTACACCTACAATGAAAACCATTTATGTCAAAAAATAAAAATATCTTATAGACCAAAATTATACCACTCTTAGTTAAGCCATTTCAGAGGTCCCTAGGCCAGCTTGATAACTGACGCCAGGGTAGACCATTTATTTCAAAGGATTTACATGTCATTACAACAGAACTACGATTTACGAGATATATTATTGGATCACCTGGACATGATTGTTGTTTTCTAGTAATTTCGGTTGTTCTACCCACGACAAGGCATCCAGGCTTCCTGGTGAAGTACTTGTTAGTTGAATGCTATTGTGTTGCAAGGTTGGTTGAGTTGTTATATTGTAGTAACCTCCCCACTGACCCTGTTATGGAATAAAATCGTAATTTACTTGCCATAGAATTCACTTTTGTGACATTTTGTATGACTATTTACCTTTTTCAAAACATTCACATCTAATTTCTTTTTTATTTGTTCCTTGAAAATGTCGTTCTCGGGGTTGAAAGAGGGTACATGATAATCATCAACTTCAATAACTCCAATCTTATTGCCATATTCTTGCTTTAATTTCCTCACCATTCCTGCAAAATTAAAATCAATTTGCTGAAACTTATTTATATAATATATGTGTATATATTAAAATAAAATAAAAATATTAGCGTTACAAATTTGTGGGCTGCGTTGTTGTTGTTGTTATTCAACATAGCTTATTTTGTTTAATTTAGAAAACTAACTCTTTAGTTACACAATTAGTTTTAATATGTTGTGTAATCGCGACACGTAACGTTTACAAATCAAAGTGAAATCAGACGCTGACATATTTTTTTATAAAAACGTAAAAATAGGTGTTACCTAGTAAGCCACAATAATGTTGCCTTTCTGAGACCAAAACCACTTTCCTAGACTTATGTAATTCTGCTTGTAGCTGCGGGATCCAAGTGAAGTTTCTATCGTGTACAACCGGCATATAGATCACATTGTCATCCACAGTTTTGTCAACTTTTCTCAGTAACAGTAGAATCTGTTTGTGGACAGTCATTGCTGTGATTACACTGAACAATTTATACTGAGGATGGATTATGGTGGTATCTTGCTCCAATGCTAGAACAAATGCATCTTGCTGCAGCTTCTTGTACAAATCTTTCATTGCCTGCAAAGATTTAATAATAATTGTGAACAGGTTCATACCAAAGCATTTCATTATTTTTATTTTGGTACATTTTACCTTTTCTTGACCTAGTAAATTGTCTATGATAACTACATCCGCAGTCTCAATATCATTCAAATTTTGTTCTTTTATTGAGATCACTAAAAATTCATGTGTTGGAATTTCAGCTGTTATATCTGCTAGAATACTTGTGATGTCATTTGCTTTTGATATAACATTAGTGATCTGAACGTTTTTCGTAGCGACGTTTTCAGATATAATTTGCAAGTTGACTTGAAGGGCAGTTTTGATCTGTAAAAACAGAAAAATAAAATTAAAGTAACTATGTTAACACTTTATACTATTGATGATAACCATGAAGCACTTACCGACACTGCACCAGTTAGAAAATGTGGTACGAACGTTTGATTCAGCATCACATCTGGCTTCTCATCTGCGACGGGCACATCTTTAAATACTACACCATCAATTTCTATTCCACCAGACCTAAAAAAAAAATTATTATCAGACCAGAATATTTTTTTTTATCAATTTAACTAATTATTTGTAAACCGTATATGAGTGGTTCTGAATATCAAACAATGATTCTGCATTTGTAAATAAGAGAACCCTCAACATGATTGAATACTAACCGAGTATGTTCATACAACTCGTAACGTTCCGCATTTACACAGGTGACACCATCCAACAAGACAAAGTTAGCATTTTTGTGATTGTCGACATCAATTTTAATCTTCTTGATATGTGATGGGATGCATATTCCATTGAAATCATTAGCAAAAGCATTGAGTTGAAGTAATGAGTCAATATACGTGATCCAGTTGTCTGTCCATTTGACGTTGGCAGTATTGCGATTTGATGTCGACGAGTGAATTGATTGGAATGCGTCCCTGTAAATAAGCAAATTAAATATATTATTGCAATTAATTTCGTATTATTAACTGATTAACGAATAAAGTTATGTATAATAATATCAAAATAACTATCGATATTGTAGGACGGTATAGTTATATTTTTTTCCTTCGCCTTCACGATTTCACGTTCCAGCCGGTTTTGTCAATACCACAAAATTATAGTTATTCAGGCCCTAATACCACAAAGTAGTAGTAAAATAGTAGAATATTTCCCTTTGATACCAAGATATTAGTTAATTTTTATTGTTTTACTTACTTGTATCCATATCCTCGCAGTTGCATGATAGTGTAAACATCTTTGGAGCTAAGGAAAACATTGTCCAAACCATCTTCTTGCTGTTTCAATTGTCGATGTGTTGTATCATGTGGATTGGCTACTGATATAAACCCACTCACTATTGTTGAATCTTCATAGGTTATCTGGAAAAAATAAGTTATAAAATATACAATGAATTTTGTTGGATTGTATTACGAAAATGTTACAGTTACACGGCAATAGATGGCGTTATTTTTGCAAGTATAACTAATATCGACACTATTAAATGGTGACATCTTATATTATATTTAAAAATAAGAGGGTAAGCACTTTATTTCCAACTGTCAGTTATTGGCCAAAAAAGGGTTTTTCAATGGCATTTTTTTACCTCAAATTTGTTGTTTCCCTTCAATATCATAATTTGCAGCCTCACAGGCAGCTCGGGTGTAATGAGGGCCTCTCCGTGGAACTTGATGTCTTCAAACACCACGGCCAGGTTCTTGTAGTTTGTTACTCCTTTGTACATGGCGAGTGTTTCCCAAACAAGGACTAGAAACGCAGACTCAGGAAACACGCATTTAGCTAAAATAAAATAAACATATCAAACAGCGCCATCTAGCCCCATACCAAGCAAGTAAGCATAGAAATATCATATTATTAGTATATAGGTAGGTACTTGTAAGTAATTAACGCTGAATGCATCTTAATTCAGTATTCAGTGGGTCGATAAAAATATGATTAATATAATGTACTGACTTACCTTCTCTAATGTGGCCTTTAAAATATTTGTAGTCATCGTCGTACACCGACATTACAAAGTCTCTCACAGTGGCAACCACTCTGTCTTTGTTGTTGTATTTAGCTTGAGGCCTGAACATTTAAGAATTAATTCACGTCATATAAATAGTAGGTAATAAAAATCTTTACTTAATATTAATAAAGTTCAAATAATAATTACCAATCTTCACTGTGTTCCCATTCGACGTACTGAGATAAGAACGGTGTTCCAGTTGAAACAGGGAACTCGATTTTAGGATACAAAGCATCGATTTGAAGGTTCAGTCCCGCTTGATACAACCTACAAGTGCAAAAGTAAACATCTGAATGACGTAACACGCTTAAAAAAAAACATTTTTTTAACAAGAAGTATTTTGGAAATCTTTTGATAACAGTTGAAAGTTTTTTCAAATAATTATTGTAGATTATCCGATATTTGAATATTTTTTAAAAAATGCTACAAATACTGGATAGTGAAAAGTATTGAATCAACTCACTTTCCAAAAGCTTCAAGAAGGTATTTGACGGGATCCTGAGCCCCGCGCCTGGTCAGGGGGACATGCACACAGTCAGGCATGGACCGCTTCAGGATGGCTTGCAACAAGCCGTGAGGAGCCACCTCGATCACCAGAGCATCCGGTGGAATCAGCTTGGATGTTTCTTCGAATAGTACAGAGTTCTGAAATGGTAGTAAACAATCAACCTGCGTATTTAACCAAGAAAATCAGATCTCTTTGATATTATCATATTTGGTCTGACTGATCGGATCTCGTAAAATGTAGTTAAGGTGAAACCAATACATGGATCGAATAGAATGTATACCGTTATAATTATATTTAGAATGCTTATCATGTCTCTTTAAAGTAGCGCTTACCAGTAAATTGTTAGTATGGTATTCAGCAGAAGAGTATTTAGCTATGGGTTCATTCCATTTATCCATAGGAACAGAGGTCGATACCCATTTACTGCTGCGCTCTTTTGGTGTTTTAATTACTTCACTCAGATACTTCAGAAGACCAGGTCCTGTAAAGAAAGATTAGGTCTACCAAATAGAAATGTGTTGTTACATGTTAAATATCGTATTAAATTTATTCTTACCAGCTTCAGCAATGTACCTGGAATGGTACGCAATATTGGAGCAAGGGACTTCTTTGGCAAAGATTCCCTGACTGGTGAGTTCGGATACAAACTGCTTCATGACATCAGCTGGGCCAGATATTGTTGAGGACTCGGAGCTATTGTGACAAGCTACTTCAATTTCTGGAGGACACATCGGTAGAATCTGATGGACAAAATAATGGTCTTGGTTAAAAGAAAAACACTTTTGACCTAGATAAATTTGTATAAAGACATTTTAATGCATCTGTATTTAAGTACTACGTGAATAAATGTTTTTGTTGTGTTTATTTTTCTGAGTATTTTTTCAAGTGACTAGTGAGCAAGCAACACTGGTTCAAGGTGTACTGTAATGAAATTGGCTCCAATCGCCAACCAATGTTAGCTAGACATTTTACATTTGAGGGTGGTTGGTAGCTAGCCAGATGGTGGTTGAAATAATTCTTAATAACTACACTTACAGTTTTATAGCTGAGTCCGACGGCGGCCATGGAGCCGCGTATGAAGGGAGTGTGCACGGACACCAGCCCGCGCGAGTACGCAGCCAGTATCATCTCCTCGGCGGTGAAACATTCATCTGCGTACGCACAACCCAGCTCGCCCACACTGTGACCTGAACAATCAGTTTATTTTTAAACTACTGGTAATGAACTTAAAAACATATAAATACTTAACTTGTTTTTACTCTTTTGCTAGTTGCTAATTTCATTCCTTGTATCATGATTTTCTTTTTTTTAACTACACAATAAGTCATTTCATTTACGAGAATTCCGACGTAAACTTTTTATGCAAAGCTTAATAAACTATTTTAAAAATTGTATGTGTACCTATGATATGATCAGGAACTACACCCATAGCTTTCATTATATCCGTGAGACCAATCTGTACAGCAGCTATGCCGACGAATGAGTGAAGAATGTTGTCATATATGGTCTTGTCTGGATCTGTCAATATCTTTACGATATCAATTCCTTTTGGTTCCAACACTTTGTGGCATCTGTGACAACAAATGATAAATTAATCGTGAAACTCACACGTTTTGATCAATTATTTAAACCTTTTTATCTAGAGTATAAAACAATTCATATTTCCTTGCGCTGCGTTCCTCACTACTAAAGATCTTGAATCCCTGCAGATTTTACTCACTCGGGAAGTTGTTTTAGATAAGAAAATCGTGTAATTAATTCGTCTGCTGGGTATAGTAAATCCAGGCGTGTAAGTTCAATTCAGGCAAATGCAGGAGTGATTCGGTTATCAATCACCAGTCAATCATCTTTAGCATTCAAAAGCCGATCGTAAATCCGTTTTAGATAAAATATTATACTTTTGTATAGCAGCTGCGAAGATGGGTATCCTCATGAGGTGGCTGCCCATGGCTGGCCACTGCGAGCCCATGCCGCTGTACACGAGCCACACAGGCCGCGTGCTGCCCGCGCAGTACTCCGCGCTCTGACACAAGCACACGGTGTCGCCTTTCTCGTTCATCTCTGACAGAGATACATAATGAGATATTAAGTACTTACTGCTCAAATTCAATAAGAAACTCATAGGACGGGAGGAAGATAACTCAGCTTAGCAATGCGTGGTACTAACGCCGTGGTACAAGGGACAGAAATTGCTTTATTAAATTTCTTATAATGATGCTTGGAAGAGATCGATAAATTTACTTTGGTTTTCACCTTCACGAATTTAATTGGATAAAACGCTTTCTCTAAACTGATTCATACTTTTCGTCTTACCCAGGATTGTGTAGCCTCTGCTCATATGTCCAGGGATGTCATGCTGGTGAATGTTATGCAACAATGCTATTTGTTCAGGATCAACCGGAGTCCTCTTCAAATTGTCCAATATTTTCTTCACACAGTTGTCTTGTCTACCGGATGCCAGTACTAAGTGTGGGATGCTGCTATTGTAGCGAAGGGGATCCTAGAAAAATGTTAAATCTTGTATTTCTTAGATCACGCTTTTGTAGAATTTAGTAATGCATTCTAAAAATAGTGGGAATTAAAATCTAATTGCAAGAGCTAGATATGAGATTGTTAAAAGATTGACAATAGTTAAAAATACACAAACGTACATCCACACAAAATGACTTCACCTCACAGTAATAGTTACTTACCTTCTGCTTATAACTGCCTTTCAACAGCACATGTATGTTGGCCCCGCTGTATGAGAATGAGTTGAGGGCTGCAAAGCCTCGGCAAAAATTCTCAGTTTCAGTTAACACCTGGACCTTGTTCTGTACTTCTGGAATATCCAGCGGCTCATTGTAGTGGAGGTTGCCAGGCAGCTTGCCGTTGTGATACGCAAGGCAAACCTGAAGGAAACAACGAAATAATATTGCATCAAGTTAACATTGTAGTAGAAAAGTTATCTCATTCCTATAGTAAAAAAAAGTATGTATAAAGTTAGTTTTTAAGTAACCGAATGTTAACCAGCGAGGAGATAAGTAGTGGGACTTAATATGGATAAGGTGTAGAACCTTGCCAGATTTTTTACACGCAAGGAATACTTTACTCTGAGTTTCTGGTACATATATTTAAGCGCACATGTCGCTAGCTCACCTTAGTAATACCACACACCCCAGACGCCGGTTCACTGGATCCCATGTTGGACTTCACACAACCAATCTTGATGGGCTTGTTTTTAGCAAATACATTCCCAATAGCCATCAGCTCGTTGATATCGGCTTCAGGAACAGCTGCAATTACATAAGTAAGTATAAAAATTAAGTATTTCAGGACATATCACACAGCGCCATCTAGCCCCATACTAAGCTTGTGTAGCTTACGCTACTTACATAAACATAAGTGTTACGCAACATCAATTACATAAAACTTTATTTGCATCAAATTCAAAAATTTGATGCTCGTTAGGTACAGACAATGTGATACAAAAAAGGAAAATTGTAAATGAATCATTGTCAAACATATGTACATATTACCTAAAGGTATAATTTTATTTTTACATTTAAAGTTTTTCTCAATTATAGGAAAGCTTTCAAAATTTTAATAGTAGGTATATTTACATACCAGATCCATTAGCCTCTACATACTCCACGTCATCAGGCGAGACACCTATTTCTGAGTAAAAAGCTTCCAAGAACTGCTGCAGTTCCTTCGGTTCTCTGATAGGCATCAACTGTTCCGACGCTGGACTGTAGTTGGCTTTAGCGTGATATACCTCTGAGTAGATTCTAACAAATAAAGGTACAGTTGTAAATAGTGTAATAGTCCTAATCAACTTTGAGAAGTGTGGTTAATTGGTGTGTCATTGAGGAGTGGATGTTAGAGCATGTTAATGAAATACCAGCACACGTAAAACATCAGAAATTATTTAAAAGGATCAATACACAAAAAAGTTTATGGCAATGAATTCTACAGCTGGTTATTTCTTTACTATTCACAAATTTACCTTTTAGCATCTTTAGCTTTTTGTAGAAACAGTACACTGATGGCATCAGACCGCACGTAGCCGTCACCGTTCTTGTCAAAGCATTTCGTTTTCCCATCGAGGCAAACGAAACCGGCCCTGGTCAATAAATTACGTGTCATCATAAACTTGAAGAAAGACATGACAGATAAATATGGTACCGAACAACGCTCAGTCACCGTCAATAGCGTAGTAGAAGTTTCAATGCGCACGTAGTCCACTTTACAATGTTAATTGAATATGCTTGTCACTATTATTTTGTAGCAATGACAAGCAATGTGGACTTTTCTCTTTGAGTAAAAGTAAGCTTAAAAACGAGACTTTGTTAAACCACGCACAAATTTTACTACCCGGTCTTCTAAAGAGACACTAATTCAACTTTACTAATACCACAGAATACATAACACAACTATACCGACCTCCTGCAGTGCAGTGATACATTGGGGTGCATGCAGAGGTTGCAGCCGCCGACGATAGCCGCGTCGCACTGCCCCGAGCTGATGCTCTTGTAGGCATGCTCGAGGCACGCCGCGGAGCTCGCGCATGCCAGGTCCAGCGCGTACGAGGGACCCTTGCCGTCGATCCAGTACGAGATGCGGTTGGCGTACATCGCCTTGTTGCACCTGAAGCATTGAGATAGCGAAGGTTTTTTTTTATCTAACTATGGGCCCATATTTTTAAGTGTCTTTTTCTCAGATAATAATGTAAAACGAAGTAGGTTAAGAACACACTCTCTGACGCTCGACATGCCTAACACATTAAGCTATGGCATATGGTCATAGTGATTTACAGTACATAAATCATTTCAGTATAATAATTCAAAATATATTTTAATCCTACAAACGTAACACCAATTTACATACGTCATTTGCATTAACTTTTGTACCGCCAGGCCCAATAACTATCAACGAAGCGATACATAGGTACAATGTGCAAAATAAAAAGTGTTGTTGTACACCTCCGGGCCGCAGTCGGAATGGCACATACATATTCATCAGCTCGCAGGCGCGTTAAATGCACGTCCACATCAATATTTTAACCTTTCATTCAGCTCCTATCAATATTTTAAAATAGTGATGAAATGCATAGTCGGCGGGGCGGGCATGAGAATTGGAGCGATAATTTTACAACTCAATGCAATAAATAATAATTTGGTGGCGGGACCAACATTGATGAATATATTTGTATGGTTAGTTTGTATAATATGACCACGTCATACTAATGTTACCAAAGTACGTTCATTCTAACTTATCAAATAGGTATTTTATTAAGTAATCTTGACCGTACCTTACTAGTTATATTTTTTTAACTTAGTGAGTACAAATAAAACATACTTATTTTGAAAAAGTTTCCTCCTCAACATATGTGCTAATTAAATACTCGACCGCAACGTAACAAAGCATTATACCATGATCCATTTGAAGTATCGCAACCGTTTGAATTCCGGAAAGCGATATCCGATAGTCGGAAACACAAAAAGCCCCCAGTGAGGCCGATCCAACATTATTTATGCTACTTAAAATTCTTCCGTTCGGTGATTGCATCACACGTTGCGATACATTCATGAATACCAAATGTACGATTGGGAACGCGGTGCCGTTTGTTCAATTCGGGATTATAACCGCCGATAACAATCTTGACGAGTGTTCTCTTTGCATATTTGCGAAGTAACCTTTTCTGAATTTTCACTCGAAAGCATTTCATGTTGAGTATTTTCGAACGCTTGGAAGCAATTTTACGTAACCAATACAATACAAAATACCGACATCGATCATCATTTTTCATAACGATGACATTACCATATCTCTCGGAAATAACATAAATGACCACTAAACCAATCTCAAGATTCATAATATTTGGAGCCGAAATAAATCCATTTGTACAGATTCACTTGTCTTACGTAATCGTTGCACAGTGTGACTAATATTTATTGCAGCAATGTCAATAAAACTAAATTAAAATGAGAAGAATAAATAATATTTTTTTCATATAATCACTGCTTTTTAGTAACTAAAATGTTTTTGTAAGTCAAGGAAAAGGTACAAAATCAGGTAAATAAAATTGGTACCATACAAGTAAGTGATTCTTATCAGACATTTAATTGATTAAAAAGAATAAGCTCGCGTACTGCGTAGTATCATTTACATAATCACTGAAGAAGATGTTCCAGCAAGAACTATAACATACTCGGGAGCTAGCCCACTGTTGGGCTGCAACTGTGTCCAGTCATTATCCCTGGACATCTCAGTATCCTCAGCCTTCCAGCGAGCATCATTATATTGATATATACTGTCATTTGTCCCGCGGCATCCCGTGGCGTGACTTACAGACGAAACTTTTTATTTTTGATGTTAAACGATAAATCTCTGATATGGGAGACGATCGTGATCTCGATAGTTTCGCTTTACGTTTGTCGATATAGTTTTTGTTAGTGTTAGTGCTGGTACATACTAAGAGACTCGTTCTTTCAAATGTTGTTTATTTTTCATAAGGATTCATGTAGAAATGGTTTTATTTCGATCTGGTTAAATATTGAAGCTGTAGCAAATTTCATATTTATTTTCTAGTTTTGTAGGCAACATGTTAATCCTTCATCACAATGAAATATTCCGATCTGTCCCCCTGCTCTGTCCCCCCGGGGTGACAGATCTGTTTCTGCGATAAATACGTACTGATAACAAAATGCCGAAGTAAATAAAGGAGATTGGTTTTCATAATTTTCCACGGCTAATTATTTCTGCTAAAACTTAGCAGTTCTTAAGTTAAGTGACTTATATGAATTTGAAATAAAACATATCACTTAACAAGTTTTTAGAAACCTCAATATAGATAGATAGATAGATACTCAATAATCCACATATCACAAGTAGCTCAGAGTATGGATGCTTTGATCGTTCGTTTTAGTCATTTAGCCAAAGTGGGACATTTTCGGAAATGATCTTCGACTTCGTCGCTTTACGGTGCTTTATGGGAGTTTTTAGGCCAGTTTATCAGAATACATTCTTAATTCTTATATTTTTTATTTTACTATTATTGACTGGTTGATCAAATGCATTGAGGGAACTTTATGTAACTGAACAATTTTATTGTTATCTTCATATGCAATAGTAACTAATCATAATTAAGTAGTCTGTAAAAACCGACCCAAAATTAAACAACAATTTCACTTCAACCCACGCAGGCTAATAAAATATCAGATATTTATGAAAAAATATACTTTGAAAAATCTAATTTATACTAAGTTGGAGCCTATTTGAGGTAGGTTGGTAAGAAACGCCATCTGTGGACGATTGCTAAAGTCAAACATCAAAATTAATATTAAAATTGTAAAACAACAACTTCGATAATCTTACTGCAAATTTAATGGGAATCCTGAAGAAATATTATTAATTCATTCAAAAACTTTGTAGCACTTATAAATATATTGTACCTACCTATACGATATATTTTGATTCGCCACTTATATTTGGTAGATTGCTTGCTAGCTAGGGTTGGCTCTGTAATCAATTTAGGCAAATAAAATTACAGGGTCATCACAAAACGCTTGAGGCCAGACGCAGCACTAATACCGTCAGGGGTCACGTAATCTAATCTAAGGGTGGTTTACATTAACTTTACATAACGATTGAAAGCGATAACAAATGCCCAATTATTTTATTTTACAATAGAAAAGTTTATTATTTTAAATTGCATGGTATTAGGTTTGACGAACGTAGGAGTCAATTTTAATTTCACGTTTCAAAATTAGCAAATTTAAAATTTCCGTATAAATAGCACTGATAAAGTAGGGTCACAGGTCAATCTATAAATTTTCCGTACCCTTTTGTAATTTGTGGACCACGGGACAACCTTTGACCCCGACTTTGGTGCTAAGGGACATTTTTTTACCTACAATGAATATGGCCATGAAGAAAAATTAACAGTATCTACATAACTTGCCTTTGATCTTGATTTGCCATTAGTCTAATAATCATCATCAATACAAATTAATCAACATAAAGTTTTGACTAGAATACGTCACTAACAAAATTAAGAAAAATATTCGATGTTGTATTATATAGGTATACAAGGACTTTTATATATAATATGAATGATATTGTAGTCCCTAAAGGTATGTACCGCAGAGTAATCACATTGTAGGGAGCACTAAGTGGATTTGAGTTCAGTTTACAGAATGACTTACAATCCGATTTAGGCTGAAATTCGTTTACAGATCGGTTCAATGATTCGTTAACTTTAATTTGCTTTGTTTTTTGGTTAAAATATTACAAGTTTATATTTTTTTATTAGGGACAAAATAATCCAGGTACGAGTAAACATAGTTTATATCGATATTTGATAAACAGTTTGAAGAAAACTATTTTCTCTGTACTTTGGTAGGTGCAAGAAACTGAAAAATATAGCAAACTATTGTATTAATTGTGGCACATATGTCATAATAATTATTATTTTGAACGAGACATAATAAAAATCGATGAAAATTAACGTTTGGTGTAGGAAAATCTGTAAATTATATATATCACCAGATAATCCAAACGGATCATATTAATTATTAGTAGTCTTACCCCGTGATTCCGAATCCGTTCCTTTGCACGTTCTCGTAGATCACAATCTTCTCCGATTCAGAGAAAGTCGATCCGATGAATACGCCCACTTTTTTACCTCGAAGCTGTAGCGGGTTGATTCCTAGAACACAATTATTAATATTATGGAGATAATTTGACTGATTTCCTAGTAGCAGGTTAAATACGGGTTGTTGGAGTAAACGTTACAGCAGCTTTTCCTATTATTGAAGAACTAGTTTTATGTCGAAAGTAGGTAGTTGTTAAACAACTCTTTGTCCTTTTCTGGTAAATATATATTGAATGAGGGTGAGATTTTATTGTTTTCGTTTACCTTATTTTTGCTGTAACAAAACTTAGGGAGTAATACGAGAGCTTCCTCACCAGAATCATAGATGGCGCTGTATGCATGTTCGAGTAGCTTCCTGCTCATTGGTTCCATAGTGCAGGCTTGCTTGAAATGTACGCGGAAGAACTGTGCGTCGAACTTGCCCATTCCGTTGACTTTGCCGAGGTGCTTGGGGACCTCGGGGTGGTTGAACACCCAGCGGGGGTCCTCTGATGTCACCATGTCCACCTCAATACGAGAAATAACAGTTACCTATTTATTATGAGATGAATATTGTGATCCGATGAGTTTGTAAACTAAAATAAAATTTAATTATTATTTACAAATTAATACTTCACCTCTTTTAACTATTCAACTAACTAAAGTTAAATGTTTGCAAAAAAGCATACCCAAAAGCAATGCAAAAGAAAATTAATTAAAAGCTTTTATTTATTTTTCTTCCGCATTTAAGCTTATAATACAGACAGAATCGTTTGTATGTTTTTTATATTTTTATTAAAACAAAAAAAAGATTTTACTTTTACACGTTGATAAAAATGTGAACAATTTCAATTTTTTAAGCATGGATTCAATTACGTAAGTAAGCTATTTAAACAGTAAACAAACGTAGTAGTTACCTTATTGTAGAGGTTGTCCATGAAGTCCTGCACGCTGTCGGCGGCGGGGAAGATCCCCGACATCCCGCTGATGACCACCTCCTCTCCCGGGGGAGGTCTCCTCAGCGGCTCCCTCTCAGCCAGGGTCTCTTGCGGAGTCGGCGCCATGATCTGTCCTTGCAGCGAACAGACACGGGCTGGCTTCATCGTGGACATTTATAGACCTAGATAATTCCATGGCTTCCGATTTGATTAGCATAGGTTAACTATGGGACTGCATTATGGTGCATTCAACCTTTGTTTGGTAGGGTTCTGCATACACGATGTGGTTATTTTATCTGAAATAGGTAACGTTTATAAAAATAACGGTGAAAGGCAGTTTTTCTACAAAAAGTTAGGTAATATTTTTGCCTAAAAATGGCAGCAAATGTCGAGCTAAACAAACTGTAACATTATCTGTAATACATTTATATCATTATTGCATAAATACTACCAATTGGTTCACATTTTCATCCCATTTATACAAAAATCAGCAAACTGCCACAAATGTGCGTCGGTTTCACGTCACGTTCAGAAATATGCCACAAAACAATTCTGAAAATGTTGTGATGTTGTGGTGCATTTCAGTTTCAACCTTTAACTCACGTTTTTGACGGGTTTACCAAAATATGTACACACATAGTACTTAAATAAAACAAAATACCGTCGATAATGCGATAATCAAGTGACGGAAAAAAATATTAGCAATTAACATCTATGTATTTCTGTTAGTATTTGTTAGTAATAGTTGTCAATTTTATTTTGAGTAGATATTTTCACAACATACCTAATTTTATTCAAATACCTACACGAATTTCTCAAAAACTTACTAATAAATTGATGCAAATAAAACATACCACGAACCCTATGAAAGAAAGTAACACTTATTCATTAAATTTAAAACGCACCTGCATATTTAGAGAGGGCCTATTTTGATTGCATCGAAACAAAGGTCTATAAAATGTTTGTAAAGGTCACATGCCCTTGTTTAAATTTATTTTTTGTATCACATTGAAGGTTGTTAATGCACCTACCTACTTACCACTACTTACACTATTATATCAAAACGGTAAGAAGTATCTCTATCCTAAAACTAACTACAGTATCATAACAAATAAATCAATAAGCTAAACGTTATTATAGACAACTTTGACGGCCTCTGGTGGCGTTAACCAAAAAGTCGTTAGAAACTCTACGCGTCCAATACAACAACATTTTCAGAATGATGTTGGGTCTCTTCCTTCGCCGGTGCAGTGCCTCTACAATGTTCAGGCCCACACGGACGGGTACCAGCCATTATGTGGAAGAAAGTCGCGTCACTAGTGAGGAGGGCGCGAGGGAGTCACAATAAATGGTTTTATCTTGTGTGCCACTAACAAAATGGATTCATTGTTGCCCAAAAAATGACATTTTGATTTGATTTTCTTTTCTTTTTCTTGATCATAACAGGAAAATTAAACTCACTACTTTATACATGTGGCGCCACATTTCAATTGCCAATGATTTCAAAATACTTACGAATTACATTGATACTGAACGAACACTCGGTGAACTATGTGTATAACAATATTATTATTAAACAACAACACATAATATAAGATACGTCTGAAAAGTAGTTTGTACAACTTGTCTCCAGTCGCACGTGTCGGGACCGCGGTCACAAAGATACTACTACGAGAACTACATATTAAGAGAGTATTTTAAGATATACCCTCATTTTTGTCACATACCTAAATAATTGTAATAAAATTTTGTAAACAAGTTCCTGCAACCAACGGTTTCGCTACTTGCCGCTAGATGGCGTTAAACATTGCTAAAGTAGCTTTAACAAAACAAAGATCAGAAAAATACTTTCGTTATAACAGCCAGCAAGTATAAATTAATTTTGTGGAAAAAAAATCAGATTATATTCGGTTCATAAAAAGATTCTTTTTTCAAAACAATTTATACGCGCTGTTGAAATCCAGCAATGAGAGTGATACATGGTGTGTCGGGAGAACTAAACTGACTTTCGTGCTTTAAACCAAGGGTGTGTTGTACCTATTAAGTTTTACCTAACATAGTTTTAGTTATATTTTCATTATAGGTACAATATATCATAAAGGAATTAATTCCATAGCCTGAATTCTACTTTTCGTCAGTTATGAAAAATAATTTATTCGTACCTTTACAGCTCCTGAAAAAATCATAAAACCTCTGTGGAAGGCAGGTGGAAACAATGGAGTGAAAAAGTGCAGCGTTCGATAAAATGTAAGTTGTATCCACGCAGCGATTCAGCGGAGTGCTGTTTTATGAGCGTTTTATGTGGACGCCTTCACGTGACCTCTCTGACAAGCTCCGATATTATAAACTACAGATACATACGAATAGGTGAGTACTGACTAGAGCATTTACTCGAGCGGTTCTGTAAGTAATGTTCTTGTAATGTAACGTTCTTACAGATGGTACAATACAAGTTCAAGGTCAGTTTGCAAAACATTTCCATGTAACATAACGACTGCGAATGTTCGGCGTAATGCTCACAGCGAGTGTGCAATTTACCGGTGACATTTTGTTGTAGCTTGCGTCATTCTTCGTTAATCGTGCAGCAAAGGCTCGATAAAATGGTACACCAATACGCTCGTTGGTTTGTACAATTACTCGTGTTGTTGTAACAAAACGGCGAGCGTGCTCGACGTCTGGTTAGTGAAGGGATACACTAGAACATATCATGGAGCGGCTCTTTGTTCAATTACATGTAAATATTCTAGTCTATCCTCAACTTTAAGCTTTCAAAATGTGAACGAAGTCATGTTCAACATTATTTATTGGTCTGTAAACAGTCGAAATGAGAATCGCATTTCATGAAGCATCCGGCATGTATTATTGAAATAATATGATTTAATTATAAAGTTGCATCATTTATAAATTGAAAGAGTTGACATGTCTTTAATGCTGGCCTATTGCAGATCATTAATTGTCAAATACTTGTCCGATAGGTGATTGTCAAATTTCAGCTTGTTTAATAGCTTAAAAGACAATAATATCAGCTTGTTAAAAAGTACACGACAGGGTTTTATAGATTTTTAAGTCATATTTTAATCTATTTGCTTACCTACTGTAAATGTGTACATGTCAATCAACAATAATTTTATTACTTGCTTTTAGCAATAAAGCCGCCACTTGTGGCACTAGAGTAGTTTATGTAAGTATTGTTATTAATTTTATTTTATATGTGTGACAATAAACAATTACCTATCTATCTAACTATCTATCTACTTGGAATAAATTATTAAGGTTACTAAACATAATTACCTTATCCTGTGCAACGATGTAATGAGCTACTTCACTTTTAAAATTTGTCACTCTTTACAGTAAAAAAATATAGATTTATGGTATCCCTTGGGCACTTAGAAGATTAATTAGCATTTTCGGTTAGCTTCTGTCAAATTGTAACAGATTTATTGGTGTAGTTGTGAAACTTAATCCGTGTCGGATTTATGATGTTTTGAGCCAGGCCGCGGCCGGTCCAATCCATTCATCCATGCTGCTCATTCATGTCATAAGAAACTATTGTTTAATCAATGAAGTACTTAGATGTAATTAAACACTTATAATCCGGGGGTCGGGTGACACGTTACATTGTAGGTTCCGGTTGTTGTTAAGCCATGTCAGAGGCCCTTAGGGCGGCTTTGTAAGCTCTCGACACCAGAGTTGACCAAGCTCATTCGATAAGAAGGGCGACATTTGTATTTATTGTTTACTTTAATTTCAATACTCATATAACATAAAAGTTAATGTTAACGCGTTTTCTGTGTTTACGACATCAATCATTCCATTTACTTACATATACTACAGAAGTAACATTTTCGAATAAAAAAATCATGTTATTTAAATTCAACCAATTAGATATTATCTTATTACTTATTTTACAACATTATTATTATTCATACAAAATAAATCTAGATGGATGTTAATTCAAGACACCTGAAACAAGCTTGAGTTTCCATACAGAATATTCCGGCATGTCTGTGAAGGTGATATGAATAATATTACTAAAAAGATTTTTGGTATAAGTAAATTTCTTTTGATTTTTCTGTCTGTGTAATTTAGTCTTATGCCTTCTTCAAATGTACGAGTATATAATTATATGCCCAGCAGTATCTACTAGCAGCTACAAACATTATGTACCTATAGCAAAACCTCTGTTTAGGGCATGATGGGAATATATCGACAATATGTTAAGGTAATACCTTGAATATTTACTACTAAGATCTTAATTAATCCTCCAGAGGCTGCGGTCAGCCCCCGGCTTAGCCATAAATCTAGTAGACATTAACTGCACACACTTAATTAGAAGATCCGCTGCAAGTGGGGACATAATATTACTGTGTTGTAAATAGAATAGGCTACTGTACAGAATTGCATATCAGTCGCACTAAATTACTTACCTAAGCAAGTAAAAAAATGTTGTTTCATGAATATACTGATGCTCATATACCTACAACATACAACAACTTTAACATTTCTACATAATTTGTGTAATAAAATATGATACAAGTGTAAGCTTAGTATGCGGCTAGATGGCGCTGTGTGATATGTCCTGAAATATTTATTTATTTTATATATATTATATTCTATAATATACTTGTAGATGTGTGGCAATCCGAAAAAGTGGTGGCTATATTATTATAGTACGTGGATACTGAGATCAGAGTTTCTACGATATTTACTTAAATATAAATTGATTCAATAAAAATACTAATTAAAACTGAATAAGGTAAATAATTTTTACATAATACGCCACCGGTACCGGATAACACAATGAGTTGTTTAAATTATTAAATATAATCCCTTTTCATCTTCAGGGCGGTACTAATCTAGGCATTTCAGCACGGATTTACTTAGTCTGTGTCAGCGGAATCCCCGAAGACTAAGCAGTATGTAATACTATACAGAGATTCCTACAACTTGAGATCTCCTGCGCATTGTGATGCTAATGTATGATTTATTGCCTCTGTAATAAGGACCTTGTTTATGAGCTAAGACGGATGGGTATAATGAATGTGACGTCACGATGATAGGCAGGCTTTTGGAAGGTACTTTGATCTTCGTTGTTGTTAATTAGATAATAAAAACAGCTTGTCTATATAAGTAATATTAAAGCTGTGTCGTGCGCAATATGTGCTAAATAATTATGCCAAAAACTAACTCAATCTAGGAGCAAAATCATATAAAGTTTTATGCGTTGAGCACTGTACATACATACAAAGACGTACACGTATAGATATACTTATTAAATTGAATGAATGTGCTACATAACATGCCATCATCATAGTAGCACAGTTGCAACCACAAATGAGAATCTCGAGCATAGAGGAAAAACAATGATTCTCGCATAGAATTAATGACGTGCGGAAATACGTAGCTTTTCAGAGGCGAGTCATTGCTAGGCCGAGCAAAGTGGAGGCAGATTACAGATGCAAATGTATTCCAAACCTTTGAGATACATGAATTATTCGCGATACCTGTAACGATTGTCTTGCTGAGTTTTGTAATATTGAAAACTCGTTTAAGTTATTACATGGACGATAGTAGCTTAAAATACACATTTCCTTACTGGTCGTTAGCAATCAATAAAATCATAGACTGTTTACAAATTTTTAGTGCAAAGTTGTTATATTTTTATAATTCATAGAATTATTTGCCTTATTTTTCAACAACAATAACATGTAAACCAAGTCACTAGTGCCATTTTAGCTTATTATTTCAAACACACCAAGATATATCAGTGACATGTATTACTGTTCTTGCTACGTCGACACACAGACGCATGTGACCGAAAATTTTTAATTTGCACAAAAATACGCCGTAAAAGTTTCTCATTGAGGCAACATTTCATTAAAATACTTTTACTGGAGTTTTATAGCGAATGATAATATGAAGGCTTGTTATAAAATCCCGCAAATGTTTGGTTTAGAATTAGATATGAATTGATTAATGTTCGACGAGAGAGGCTTTTTGTGGAGTATCTATTAAATAAATTGAGTTTGGATGGCAGTTATTAAGGAAACCTTTGCGATTTAGCACTTTATTCCTCTTTTCATATAAATGACCACAACTTCTGTAACATTCTTTTGAATTTGAATCATCCAAAGATAATAATCATTCTGCATTCAATGCACTCCCTAATGAGTAATACGTCGTTAGCAGAGAGTACTGAGATGACAAGTGCAGTACAATAGAAATACAATTACTTAGTTAAGATGGTACGTGCCACGTTTGCCAGGTATTTATGTAATGTAATTACAGCGTACAGATAAACAGATACATAAACAGGTGAACAGATAAGTAATGCTGTGACATTCACATTCGTAGTGGACGCTCGGCTTGCATTACTTCGGAATAAGCCTATGTCACCTCCAAGACCTCACACTGCCTACTTACCAAACATCACAAAGGTACGTTCAGCCGGTTTGTGGGATGCCCGATAACCAAACCAAATAAACAGAGAAACAGACAAACAAACTCAAAACTATTGAAACGTTTGTATTAAAGATTATCTGACCATATATTTTTTTTTAATATCTTTTATCTTCACTAATGTTGTGCAACTGCATATAACACGGGTATTGAAACACGAGTGTGAGTTTATGAAACGAGCGCAGCGAGTTTCATAATAGTAACGAGTTTATTATGACAGTTGCATTAACTACTATTATGCACAGATTTTTGACCATTTTTGCTTTATTATAATTCTTATGTATGACGTTTGTTATGTACTACAATGACGATACAAACAAAAGTACTCATAAATAATGTGTATGAATGTTATAATACACATACAAGCAGCAAGTTCCATACACACAGAGTAGACACCCTCAGAGCAGTGTAACACAAACACCGCAATGGCACTCGAGCAAACCCGGCGCGTGTTTGGCTTGGGATGTGAATGGTAGATTAATTAATTTGCGAGTTTACTCACTGCTCAATGTCATTCAAATTGCGGGTCTAGTACTTACTTAAATAAATAAATAAAAAGGTTATTTGGCTATTAACAATTTAAGAAACTTAACATTAGGTTAAATTGACTTATTCATTAATTTTACCTACTTAACTAGCTGTGATATAAAATCTATCTGGTATGCGCACTAGTTACAAACCTGGATTGCGCACACCAGGTCTCTCCGCGTGGAGTTATATAACATATATTAGTTATATAACTACTACATTTATTTTATTGTTAGTTACTCTGTTACATAATTAATCTAATAATTTGAAACAAAAGAAAAAAAAACAAGCTAGCATACCTACTAATAAAAAGGAAATTTAACGATTACTTTAACAAAAAAAAACAGTTACTAATTTTTTGTTGTTTTATATACATTGGTATCAACCAGTGCCTAAGGAAAACTAGACTTTGCGAATAGTTACAAAAATTAAGCCAATATTTGTGCAGCAGATATTTTATGGAATTAACTATCGTTTATTTTGTAGGTGGAATTCAAATATGGTTACAAGATATATACCTATCAAAAGTTGTTTTCGATTAAATAAGGGACGTCCTTGAATTATTCAATTATATTTACCTCAAAAGTACACGTGTCTTACAACGTTAATTATAAAGACATTAATAGGACAGAAAGAGGAAGTTACAATCTTATTTCCATCAAAAACAAAAATTATGACACGTCAGAAAAAACCTTCGAGACATTCCATCCTCCTGGTCGAGCAACGGTTATTAAGTTTCGAGTGTGCCATGTTCAACTTTCTTTATTAAACGTGTTTGAAGTAGAAAACTTGATAAATATATAAGGTACATAACATCATTGCTGCAACGCCTAATTAAATAATCATTAATAGGTATCATTCACTGCTTATGCAATTATAAATTGTTATTGTTACCGCGCCAAGTAACATAAAGTACCTCATGCTTTAATTTTCTTTTATAACCGCCGCTTAAAACAAACAACTGCGATATTTAACCAATAAATAAAATGAAGCGAGCGAGTCTCTCACGAGAACGTGCATTATTGAAACTATCGGATATCGGCCGATGTGGAATTAATTATTTAGTTGATGGAAAAAATCGCCTCCGGATAAATTCATTTTGAACGAACCTATTATGAATATGGTCAAACAAGTGATATTGTACAAGGGTATAGGAACAAGAAAAATACAATATATTATTTGTACCAAAAAGTTACTCTTATGTTTAAGTTTAGCTACAAGCATAGGCTACAAGTATGTAATTGTAAATCTATCAAGCATAAAATTAATTTAAAACGCATGGGACACATTTTATGACACGCCTTTTAAAATAATTTGATTTAATGACAGAGAGGTTTACAAGTTTCCATCAACTGCTACTTTAATAATAAAAGTGTATTACATAGTTTATTTAACTTATAAGTGATAAACAAGCAAAAAGCAGGAGTATATAGCAGTTGGTTACTATTTGGTTTTTACCTGTAAGTTTTCAGGATTTTTAATACTTTTATTAATATTATCTTTAATTTACTTTACCTACAATGACATGGCCACTTTCTTAAAACCCTCTCTGTGTAGAGATAGCTGACCAACTCCAAATGCCAGTTTCAACAGATATCTGGTCTGAAATCTCGTAAATTTTCCTAATCTTTGCTTTCTTTCACTTTGGACTGCGGTAACCTAAATTGAAAAATTCATTTACTTTTGCAAACCTCCAATTTTTATCATCCCTTTTGAGTCATTTTTTTTAAATTTCACCAAGGTTTTTATATTGTATTATATTTTTCATGTTTATCATCAAGTTTTATTTCATCATCATCATCATCATCAGCCTAATGGGACCCACTGCAGGGCATAGGCCTCCACCCTCTTACGCCAATACTCCCTGTCTTGCGATGTTCTTGCCCAGATGTTTCCTTCTAACTTTCTTACATCATCCAGCCACCGTTGCACAGGTCTTCCTACACTTCGCTTACCTAGCCGTGGGTACCATTCAGTTATTGCTTTGCTCCATCTGCCGTCAGTACGTCTCGCCAAGTGTCCAGCCCATCGCCACTTGAGTTTCGTAATACGAGACCCGACGTCTTCCACCTTCGTACGTTTTCGGATCTCAGTATTACGAACCCTATCGCGTAACGTAATGCCTAACATGGACCGTTCCATTGCTCTTTGTGCGACTCTCATCTTTTCGATGGTTTCCTTGGTGAGCGTCCATGTTTCGGCAGCATACGTCATTGTGGGCAGAACACATTGGTTGTAGAGTCGTGTCTTCAAGCATTGAGGCATTTTACGGTCTTTAAAAATATCGCTTAGTTTGCTAAATGCCGCCCATCCGAGTTGGATTCGTCTTTTGATCTCCTTGTGTTTATGCTCTCTGCCAAAGGACAAACAGTGTCCAAGGTAAGTGTATTGTTCCACTACTTCTAACTTTTCACCACCAATCTGGATAATTGGTTGTGAATCTCCAGAAGCGTTGGTCATCACCTTAGTTTTGGACATGTTCATCTTAAGGCCCACTCCAAGAGAGACATGGTGAAGGTCTTCTAACATCGTTCGGAGATCAGACTCAGTTTCGCTAATAAGAATCAGGTTATCGGCAAAACGAAGATGGGATAAGTGAACACCATTTATTGAGACGCCTCTATTCTCCCAGTCGAGAAGCTTCAAGACGTCCTCCAAGACAGCTGTAAATAGCTTGGGAGAAATGGTGTCCCCTTGGCGTACACCTCTTTTAATCACAATGCGATCTGTAAGAGCATGTAACCGTACTTGCATCGACGCTGATTCGTACAGATTGCGGAGGATGTTAACGTATCGTGCATCTATGCGGCAGCGATGGAGTGAGTGAAAAACAGCCCAATGTTCAACGCTATCGAAGGCTTTTTCATAGTCCACGAAAGCGAAAAACAAAGGTCGGTTGTACTCTTCACACTTTTCCATCAACTGTTTCACAGTGTGAATGTGGTCATAGACCACATTCACATAGTAGAAAATCCGGTCCTAAAACCAGCTTGCTCGATGGGCTGGCATTCATCAAGTTGGCGAGTAAGTCGGTGGGTAAGAATTTTGGCAAAGAGTTTATAAATCTGAGGAAGAAGACTTATGGGACGGTAATTACTAAGTTTGGAATTATCTCCTTTTTTATGCAGTATTGTAACTATTGCGTTGTGCCATGAACTAGGTGTGTTGTTTTGTGAAAGAACGTAATTAAATAATTTTACAAGAACTGCAACTACAGGTTTCCCTCCAGCTTTTAAAAGCTCGATTGTAATGCCGTCTTCCCCTGGCGATTTATCAGATTTCATTTTATGAAGTGCCCAACAAACTTCGGATGGTAAGATAGGTGGTAGTTCTTCATTATTTGGACATTCTACTGGGTCTGCTCTGGGATCATTTGAGTTCTGTGGAACTGTTGTGGTCGACGAGTACAAAGATTCATAGAATTCTTTGACAATTTCTAGTATTTCGTCCCGATTGTTAGTTTTTACACCATTGGGTTTAGTTAAACTATTTATTTGCGATGTTCCTTGATTTAACTTTCTTCTAAAAACTTTTGGGCCTCTGCTTTCTTCGATAGTTTTAGTTATTGTTTGGGTAGTATGTATCCTTAAATCTTTTCTTATTGCTTTGCGTATTATTTTGTTTGTCTTGTCCAATTCCTTCTTGTCGTTAATATTGTTTAGAGTTAGCTCACGGCGTTTTTTTATTAATTCTAAAGTGTTTTGTGACAATTTTGACTGTTTTTTTGGTCTAGCTCCTATTTGTTTATCTGCAGTTTCTAAAATAATATGTGTAATGTTTTGATTAAGACTGTCAATATCCAAATTCACCTCTTCTAGTAATTCGAACTTATTCTTTAGTTCTACTTGATTCTTTATTTAGTAAGACTAAATAAAACTTAATGATATGAGGTACTTTTACTGTTATTTAGTAAAAAAAAAAGTAAGTGTGAAATTCAAAACGTCCTGCTAGAATCCAGTTTGGTCCAGTCGGTGCGCCAGCCAAGTATGTTATTAAAATTTACATGAGTGATTGCTCCTTTATACCACAAACCACAAACCTATATTTAAACTGTTTTAGAGACTAAGCATAAAATAAATAGCCCCGTATATTTTGTAACCAAAACAATATCAATATACATTTGAAAGCAATGCATGGGTCTCAATAAAACCGCACGTCTAAATCCCAAAATCCTGAAAGACTCTAAATAAAAATACGGTCGTTGTGAGCTCGGATATTAAGGGACAATTCACACAATCGTATATTGCAATATGTCCGGATTTGCCATGCTTTCACACTGCGCCTGAACTGAGTTCCAACACGTATATTTAAATAGAATGACGTGATTTAGTATGTATAAAATTAAATGTACCAAACACTGTAAGTGAAATTTGCTTATGTGTTTATCAATCAATGTCAATTTAAGTCCTAAATATATTCAATGTTGTTTACAAATCAAAAACATAATTTAGGTAATAGTAGAGTTGTGGATGTAAATAATTTCAGAAGTTATACTATCCTCGTCTTCTAAGCAATAAGTCTCTAATCATGCTGATTGGTCGCTACGTCGTTATTATGGAGCGTTCTGAGTTAGAAAGAGTCTGATGCGGACACTCTGTTGTGAGCACGAGGCGAGTGTTCAGTGGGGCGCCAGCAATGATATTCTATATAAACTGAGGTAGATGCGTTATACCCCGTTCTGTGTGGCGAACTCAAACTAAGCGAATTAGCCTGGACGGCTCAGTCACCTCGAAGCTGTGAACATACGTTTATCCCTTTCTCACAATCGGGTTTTATATATCTCTGATCTCTTTTACTTTCCTTCGCCACGTGCTAGGGCGATTTTCAATTAGTATAACGTCTCTATTAGTAAAACCTTATTGGGCGCCAGTGTGAAAGCTGCTACGATAGAGCGGTGGAGGCCGGCTTGCCGTAATCCAGCCCGAGCCATGGTCACTCGCCAGTTATGAGTTATTGCCCTGGCTCAGTCTCGTTCGGAAACCAATACACACCGACTGGGCGGGCGGCCTTGCATTCTACTTAGTGCGAATTACAAGGTATGAACGTAGTCTCACAATTACATGCCTTTATATTATTATATAAAAACACTGATATGTTTATCAGTCGAAGACAACATTGAAATCTAATCAAGACTTGTATTCTGTATTCTGTGTCATAACTTAAATCATAATTATGTACAGCTAGCGCTGCAATACTAAAGCTAACCTTCAAGGCATATATTTTATACACACAAATTATAATATGAATATATCTGCCACTTGCACTAGACGATTAAAAATATATGTAATAAAAAAATCTTACAGAAGACTTGATAACCTGTTTTTTGTGAAGTCGGTTAAATATATCTGCATATTTTATTAGGTCAGTAACATGGAAAAAATATCTTAACTTATACCAAATGGTATCTCTTTTTCGGTTTGACCATCTCATCTCATCATTCGTGATTGGAGAGAATAATTGTATAAAACATCCAACTTTCTAAGCACTTGTCCAACTTTAACTTGAAGTAGGATTTTACTACACTATTTTAACAGTAAATTTACATATTAACAGCAATATATAAATAAAATCATTAACCCAAATTGTATTTCTTAAAGCCAAATCTACACTCATTGCCATATCCTTCACGTTCCCATATTACCAGAACCGCTGAGGAAATGTTCTTGCGGCCGTCACTCTCTCGGCTTATATACGAGCAATATCATTTTATGTTACAGCCAAACGTCATAATCCTAAACTTGAGATTTTATTCGCAGCTCACGTTTTATCGTTTGCATGAAAATTTCATGCGACTAAGTGGTATAAGACGCATATATTCCTAGCTTTCATGCACGTTATACCTAAAATAGTGTTAGGACTATGTTATCTAATCTACATTGTACTTGTCTAATGCAAGGGATTAAATTTAAAAAAAAACATTAACTTTTGAACGAGTATTCCGTTTTTTTTTTGTTATAAATGTGTAATAATAATAAAAAAATGCATGTAATTCAAATTAAAATGTTATTAATTTTCATTTATAATATAATAAATGTATAATTGACAACAAATGAATAAACCATAATTCATCAACTATCATAGCCAATTTATTAGATTCTTAAAATATCATGTCTTATTGGCACATTTTTTACGTGTAGGTACATAATGAATTAGGAATATAAGGAAACCATTTATTTTATGAGGCCATAAGTCAAATGCATGCTAATTTATTAGATACAGGTATACCTGTATCATGTATCCTGTCCACTTTGATTTTAGCTTACAGTGCATATATAGTGCAGGCATGACTACTTTTTGTCACGGGCTATGATTATTTAGCATTAACACTATGGGGTTATAAAGGGGCCACTGGTGACTTACATAGAACCTCTTATTCGATACTCTTGTAAATATTTTATTATAACGCGTGTATGCTATAGTTTTCCATCTCGCTATTGCTTTTACCTTCGTTTCCGTGTTCATTGTCGAGTCGCTAGCCGCACGTCATGAGAGCACCACCGCGCTTCGCTCGCTTGTGACACATTTTAATAAATTAGTAGTCGAAACCGCTTGTGCATCGTTATAATTGATGCAACTGTGAAGCCGCAAAAAATCGGATACAGTGACGCAACGTGCATGGAAATCGGACGAGTGGAAGCTACAATATAAGCAAGAGAAGAGCTGAAATATTAGCCAACAGTTAATATTTTTAAATCGCCGCAAGCAGTCGCTGTCGCTGATCGCGCCGGGCCGTGAGGTGATTCACAACTTCGCGCCCCGCGCACCGCTCCGCCCCTAGCCTGCGCGCCCCGCCACCCAGCGCCCGCGCTCCGCTACGACCGCCGCGCCACCACTCCGTACTAACTGTAACGTATTCTGTGCCTGTCTAACTAAACTGCCTACGAGAGTCCCGTTGGCGCGACAACTGTAACTTATTCTGTGCCTACCTACTACACTGCCTACGCGCGTAACATTGGCGCGCTATTTCGCCGTATCTTTAATGCCCTACGCCAGCTACGACTATTGGATATAACTTAGCAATGGAATGCTCAGCCTGTTGTAGTAACATTATACATTCGGAGGAATATGTAAGCTGTAGCTTGAAGAATTGTTCTAAGAAATATCACACGCTGTGCATAGGTGCAAAGGGGCTGTCAGTGGATGAAAAATGCAATTGGATTTGCCCAGAATGTTGCTGCAATGCAAAAAAAGGTGGTGACAATAGTTCAACACCCGTCGCGGCTTCGAAGCAGTGCAAAGAATCAAATTATGTAACAAAGCGACCAAAAGTTTGTAAACCTCATTTAGATGATGATAATGACCGCGCAACGAGCGAAGCTGCGCTCTTAAACGAGCTGTGTAGAATGCGCAACGAGCTGTCGTCCATGAGAGGCCAGTTTAGTGAAGAGATTGCCTGTTATGACACTAGGCTGAGCAGGTCTGTCCTTATCATTGGTAGACGAGCACACGGCGTCCGACCACCGATATATTCGGTTCAACGTCTTGTCTCCGTTCCCGACGTTGAGGAGAAGTCCTGACCCTGGACCTGGACGGCGTTGGGTGTTGCGACGGCTGGATCCCGAGGTTCTCCTAGAGGCAGCCATCGTACAAACATGGTCTGCAGCTCCGTTGGAGCAGCCCGACGTAGATGGTGAAGCAGACAACCTGTGCGAGGTAATGACGCGTGTCTGTGACGCTGCGATGCCCCGCGCAGGGGCGAAACCATCCAGACGCCAGATGTACTGGTGGACGGAGGAGATCGCTGGGCTCCGTCGCCAGTGTGTGGCTAAACGTCGGGCATATCAGAGAAGCCTCAGGAGGAGACGCGCAGAGCAAGAGGAGGTAGACGACCTGTATGCGGCGTACAGGGAGGCCTCAAAATCTCTCCGTCGAGCCATTTGGGACTCGAAGGTGAAGTCGTGGCGTGAGTTGCTGGATACGCTGGAGCGGGATCCTTGGGGGCGGCCATATCTGCTAGCAAGGCAGAAGCTGCGCCCTTGGACTCCCCCTATTACCAGCTGTTTGGACCTGGCGGTTCTCCGCCGTGTGGTTGAGGGACTGTTTCCCTGCGCCCCAGGGAACGGATTTGTCCCTCCCATCATGGCGAACGAAGACGCTGCCACTGACGCGTACGACACAGCTGACGAGGTCTCACAGGGAGAACTCGGAGCGGCAGTCCTGAGAATGAGGGCCAAGAACACGGCGCCGGGACCGGATGGCATACCTGGCCGTGCGTGGGCCCTCGCTCTGGAGGAGCTGGAGCCGCAAATGAGATCCCTTTTCACTCGATGCCTACGGGAGGGGCGCTTCCCGAGGAGATGGAAGAACGGCAGACTCGTCCTTATCCGGAAGGAGAGACGGCCGGAGGATGAGCCGACAGGGTATCGCCCGATAGTGCTGCTTGACGAGGCGGCCAAGTTGCTGGAGCGAGTTGTCGCAGCCCGCCTCGTCAAGCACCTGGAAAGTGTTGGTCCAGACCTGGCCCCCACGCAGTTTGGGTTCCGGAGAGGTCGCTCGACGGTCGATGCGATTGCGCACGTCCGCGACCTCTCGAGGGAGGCCTGCTCCACTGGCGGCGTGTTGATTGCTGTGTCCCTTGACATCGCTAACGCCTTCAACTCGCTGCCATGGAGTACGATAATGGAGGGCTTGAGGTACCACAAGGTACCCTCATACCTCCAGCGCCTCGTCGGGGACTATCTCTCTGGTAGGGAGGTAGTCTACCCGACGATGCAAGGAGAGGGAAGGAGCCGCATGTCGTGCGGAGTTCCACAGGGGTCTGCGCTGGGTCCACTCCTGTGGAATATAGGGTACGACTGGGTCCTCCGGGTACCGGACCGTCCTGGCGTCGGTGTAGTTTGCTACGCTGACGACACGCTGGTCACTGCCCGCGGGACGAGCGTTGACGAGGCGCTGCTGTCGGCAACGGCCGCAGTAGCCACAGTAGTGAACAGGATAAGAAGGTTGGGGCTGCGGGTGGCGCTCCACAAGTCTGAAGCAATTTGCTTTCACGGACGTCGGGCGCCACCTACAGGCTCACGGATAGTTGTAGGAGGAACCTCCATCCCCGTCGGTACTTCGCTGAAGTACCTCGGCATCGTACTTGATGGGCGATGGAGGTTCGAAGAGCACTTCAGGAGGATGTCCCCGAAGTTGATTGGTGTGACTGCGGCCCTGACCCGCTTGCTGCCTAACATAGGAGGCGGTGGGGTTACTTGCCGCAGCCTTTACATGGCGGTTGTGCGCTCCATGGCACTATATGGAGCCCCAATATGGGCCGGGTCCATCTCCACAAAAGAGCGCGCCCTGCTGCGCGGGCCCCAGAGGAGTATGGCCATCCGAATGTGCAGAGGGTATCGCACCCTCTCACATGAGGTGGCCTGCATACTTGCAGGGTCCCTCCCGTGGGACCTTGAGGCTGGCGTCTTGGCGCAGGTTTACTGGCGCCGCTCACAAGCGCGTCAGCAAAGCCTGTTACCACTCCACGAGGAGGTGGAGCGCTGGAGGAGGGGCGCAAAACGCGCAGCCGTGGGGGCTTGGCAGGATGGTATCCTCGCTAGGTCCACACGACGAGGCCAGGGAGCCACCCGTTTCCTTGAGGCCATACGGCCTGTCCTAAGGAATTGGGTGGAACGGAAGCATGGCGCGCTCACCTTCCGGTTGACGCAGGTACTCACGGGGCACGGATGCTTCGGGAGGTACCTGCACAGAATCGGTAGGGAGCCAACCCCGGTGTGTCATCGGTGCGGCTGCGTGGAAGATACCGCGCAGCACGTTCTCGAGACATGTCCGGCGGAGCTCGGACCGCGATTATCTCTAATCGCGGTAGTAGGGACAGACCTCTCCTTGTCGACCATCTTGCGAGAGATGGCTGACGACGAGAGGTCATGGCACGCGGTGGCCTCCTTTTGCGAGACGGTGGTGTCGCAAAGGGAGGCCGAGGAGCGGGAGCGGGAGGTGAATCCTGCCGCTCATCCGATCCGCAGAAGAAGGACACGGAGGCGAGCTGATCGCGCTCGGACTCCGTCTCCACTAGGAGGCCCTGGGGCGTGGGATGCGGGGGCATCCCATACCCCCTAGCAGAGATAAGGGCCTCCCGAGGAGTCGATGCCTGGATGTCCCTGGGCATCGCTCGCGCAGTAAGAGGGAGGCTGTCCTCCTGAGGCGGGTCCACCTGGACAGTGGACTGCGGTTGGGACGGGAATTGCGGAGGAGTATTGCTCGCTTGCCCGCGAAACCCGTCCTTGCCGAGGTGAAGGGACATCGTGGTAGGTTTTAGTCGGTAGTGGAGTCCCATTAGCTCTGAGCCCGACATACCCCGCCGCCCCCCCCCCCCCGGGGAGAGTGCGGGGATGCGTAAATGCATTTCCTCCACGAAAAAAAAAAAAAAAAAAAAAAAAAAAAAAGGTCTGTCCTTATCATAGAGAATTATGAATGCAAATTGCGTGAAGCTATGGCCACGATTACGGGGCACGAGACACGACTAGAGAAATACGCTGACCAAATGGAGATACTCATCGGTATGTTAGCCAAGTACGAGGATCTTAATACCGCCACACTCAAAGTTATCTCCGATAAATTCAGCCGTTCAGAGTCTACTCTTATTTCCGCTTTCGCTTCGCCTAAAAATGCACCAACGATGAAGACGATAAGTGTACAGACTACCACTTCGACTGCAACGACTGACGTTCAGGAACAGACTCGGCTAGCAACGTCTCCAGCTGCTTCCATGACGACTTCAAAACGCCCGCTCCGTTCTCGAGGCAAAAAGGTAAAATCGTCATCACTGGTCAGGAAAGTTAAGTCGCATTCTGCACCTGAAAATCTCGAATCTCCGTCAGTGCGTATGTCGCAAGCTGCACTAACACAATCAGTCGCCATTCCTAAAGTGGATGTCTTCGACACCGCTACCGATGAAGAAGGATGGGTGAAAGTGGATAATCGCAAGAGAAGTCAACGGCAGCGCCGCTTGACTGTGATCGAGGGACGTGGAGAGATGGATGAAGAGTTGAAGACAATAGAACGACCTCGAAAAATACACACATGTTTTTTCGCGCCGGAAATGACAGCTGAAAATATCAAATCATATATGAGGCGGAAGAAATCATGCGACAGCTACCACGTCGAGAAGTTGAAGCTCGCTCACGCGTTTTACGCTTCCTTCGCCATTACAGTTCCAGACAGCCACTACAGGTTTTTCCTATCGGCTGAGAACTGGCCGCCAGGAACGCGCGCCAGCGAGTGGTTTCGTGGAAGCGGCGGGCGCGCGGGAGGTGCGCCCCGTCGTTCCTCCGCGCAGCGCCGCCCGCGCGGCCCTTACAGCGCCGCCCGCGCCGCCGCCGAGTGACCCGTTCATGCCAGCTAAAGTGACCACCGCTCCTCTACGTCTGACTCGCGTTAATAATTCACGTAAGGAAAAAATAGCGAATGGAACGAAGCCGAACCATACAATTGTCGTTTGCCTACAAAATATTAGATCACTAAGTGTAAAAAAAGTAAACCGTCTAGAAGTCTTACTTAAAAAGGAGTTGAATTGTGATGTACTTGGAATTACCGAACATTGGCACACTACTGATAACCTAAAAAGTGTTAACATAGATGGCTTTAGTCTTGTATCTTGTTTTTGTAGGAAACACACTGGTCACGGTGGATCATGTCTTTACGTGAAAGACGGTATAAAAGCAGTCGAATGTTTAGAGTTTGCAAATCTATCGACAGAATTGTATTGCGAAGTTTCGGCTATAGAACTTCTAACTTATGACATTATTATATTATGTATTTACCGGACAAATCTAGTTACATCTAGCACCTTTTTAAAATATTTTGAACCTATTCTTGAACGAGCCACTGCTAATAAAAAATAAATTATTATAATAGGTGATACAAACATCAATTGGTTAGCAACAAATTGTATTAATCAAAATCACCTTTCCGATATGCTGTCGGTCAACAAATTCACCAATCTAGTGGAGTTCCCGACGCGAGTGTGTGACACTGCCGCGACGTGTCTCGACCACGTGTATAGTAACAGGGGGGCGGGGCTGGACTCGGCGAGCGCGGTGGACACCTCGCGCGACACGCCCGACGACCCGCTCAGCGACCACCTGGCGGTGCGCACCGAGCTCGTCTGCCAGCCGAAACAGCCTCCGCCGAGAATGGTACTGGTAAGAAATTTCTCAGAAGCGAATCGAATGAACTTTGCCGCAGCTGTGAGTAGTGTAGACTGGGATAACATATTTACTAAATACTTGAACTCTCCGGAAAAGTTAGCGACTGCAGTAGTTAATGTTTTGAAGTCGAACTTTCATACGTGTTTCCCATTAAAACGTAAAAACGTTAAAAAATCATCTTGGGTCGGAGACGACATTTTAAATATGAAATCCCTACTGCATGAAACTATGCAGCTTGCGGAAAAGTTCCCGGATAACGAGCACCTTGTGTCGTTTCACGAAGAATTAAGTTCGCTGTATGACAAGGTATTATGTGATAAAAAATCTACATTCTACACGAATATGATTTTAGACAGCGCAAGTAAGCCTAAAGCTATCTGGCGTATAATTAATACTGAAAGAGGCGTAAGTAAAAAATCAGTAGTAGGATTTGCAGATGTGGTGAGAGATGAAAAGGGTGATATATTTGCTTCAAAAAAGCTAGCAGCAAACACGTTGAACACCAGATTTGTAAGTGCAGCAGCTGCGTGCGGGGCGCCGCGCGCCGCCCTTCCTCTAGTCAGGGCGGCGCTCGACGCCGCGCGCGCGCCCTCGGATACCAGCATGAGGTTCGCTCCTTTTACGGCCGATGAGGTCTATCGGATAATCAATCGAATACCTCGGAAACCGACGAAGGATATATACGATATATCCATGGAACTCATCGGTCTAGTGAAAGTAGAGGTTGCACCGCTTCTAGCTGAGTTATTCAATCGGTGTATGCGAGCTGGTAGATACCCTAGCGCGATGAAGATAAGCAAAATATCGCCTTTATTCAAGGGGAAAGGAAAACGTACCGATCTAAACTCGTATCGACCCGTTTCTATTATTCCAGCCATTTCAAAAAATTTTGAAAACGGATTGAGTTCGCGGCTTACAAAATACTTAGCCTCTACCGAAGCGCTCTCCGACAGGCAGTATGCTTACCGCGCGGGGCGGTCTACAACTCATCTCGCGCGTGAGGTGATTAAGCGTGTGATGGAAGCGTGCGACCGGAAGCAGCGAGTCGCTGTGCTCCGCTGCGATTTATCTAAAGCATTTGAAGTCGCGGACCACAGCGTACTCGCTGCCAAGCTAGAGCACTACGGTATAAATGGCCCCGTCCATGCGTTATTTACAAATCTATTGCACGGCAGGTCTCAAGTTTTTGTTGGAGACGGCGGAGACACGCGCTCTGAGCCGATGGAGACAGAAATGGGTGTTGCTCAAGGATCCTCCGTGTCGAACATTCTTTTTTCTTTATTATTAAACGATCTGCCTGATCTGCCTCTATCGTCTCGGGAGAGTCGTTCATGTTCGCTGATGATGTCGCAGCCGTCGTAACCGGCAAGACATCATCTGATTTACAAAACCGTCTGAGTCAAACAGCGAGTGAATTAGCGCAATGGTTTAATCAAAACGGCCAAGTTTTGAACCTACAAAAGACGCATTTTATGTATTTCTCATTGTCAGGTCGAACAAGAGAGCGACTTAAAGTAATGATCGACGGAAACTCGATAGGAGAGGTAGCCTCTACTACGTTTCTGGGCTTTGAGATAGATCGCGGGCTTACTTGGTCGTCTCATATAGACAAACTCTGTGCGAGGTTGGGAAGTGCATGCTTCGCCTTAGGGAGACTTTCACGAGTGGTCTCTGCCGACGTAGTGCGGACGTGCTACTTCGCAACTGTACATTCGGTCCTGCAATATGGAGCCGAACTCTGGGGGCACGCCGCCGACAGGCTGCGTGCCTTCAGGATGCAGAAGCGGGCGATACGAGCAATAGCTCAAGTGTCGCATCGCACGTCGGCGAGACCACGCTTTAAGTCACTGGGAATTATGACTCTGCCATCAATGGTTATTTACCAATGGGCTCTACATGTAAGGTCTAATCTGGATCTCTTTGAGACGCGTGGAGACCTGTACTCGGGTACGATGGAGCTCCGCTGCGCAGACAAGCTGGCCACGCAGCATGTGCGCCTCGTTCGCGCTGGGAACTTGACTCACGTGAAAGGACCGGACGCATACAATTGTCTTCCAGCTGTTATTAGGAATTCAATGTCAGACAATATATTTAAAAATAAATTAAAAAAGTGGCTCGTTCAAGAAACATACTATTCAATAGACGAGTTCTTCAAAACGAATAAAAAAAGCTACCTAAATAGGTATCTTGTAAAATAAATAATTGATATAATATAAGATATGTAATTTTATATATAATAATTTATGTTATGTAGAATTGTAATTTCTTATTGACGTGTAAGCTTTTGGTTACAAATAAATGGTTTATCTGGTTTATCTGGTTTATCATTGCGATGACAATATATTATTTTGCAAATAGAATTCTAAAGAGATCAACTAAGTGCTGTCTGTGGTAGTCTCACTAGAAAACGTGAGGAGACTGAAAGAAGCCATGACCTAACAACAGAGCCTATAAATTCAGAACTACACTTCTTTTGCGGAGAACCTATTACTTCAATGATAACGGCTAGGCATTAGGCAACGCTTCGGGGAACAAAATAAATTTCCCAAAAGGCCTTAAGCACTTTCAAATCGAGACTCCAGACGAATGTGTGGCTATTTATTTATGTATTTGTACCTACATGTAGTCTTAAAGACTCTGTTAGCATTAATATAGGGTGAAGTGATGGTAATGACTTGGTATACATATTATATTCAATAAGATATTCTGATTGTCTATAACTTAATGTAATTTTATTTTGAAACGCGTGTCAACTATAATAAAATAAATTAAAAAAGCTTTTATTTGCCTGTTATTTAGTAAGTTTACACAATTTAAACAACTTAAACTAGGCACCCAAATAGGGGTTCCTCCTCGTGTTGCCATCTCGCTAGGTGTAGTGCCGCTCATGTCCAGGCAGCGCCTGCCACCGATGTCGTCGCTCCACCTGGAGCGGCGACCGTCCTCTGCTGCGGGTCGTGTCTCGGGGTGCCAGTGGAGGATGCGCTCACTCCACCGGCCGTCAGTCGCTCGAGCAATGTGACCTGCCCATTTCCATTTTAATTTGCAGAGCATCGATGCTGCATCTAGAACCTTAGTCTTTTTTTTACGTGTCAACTATACGAATCGAATAAAAAAATATATGTCTTCACATTTACTGGTTAATTCATCAAAGTAAAACATGTATTAATTATATCAAAATTATTATATATATTAATAAAAACTGAAAGAATTTTGAAATTATTTTGATAAACGAGGGATTTAGTTTCTTTACCAGGTTTTTGTTGCCCATAAGCTCAAATCTGAATTTGCTGGACTTTTATGTGCAGTGCTGAAATTTCAATACAATGAAATATAATACGAGGTTTTTTTGTATGCTGTGCTAGTTAGGCTCGAACCAATGTCGAAGTATTTATAATACGAGGTTTATCTGTTATCTTTCCAAAATTGGGCAAAACTCGGATTCATTTAATTCCGATTTTATTTTATCTATTAAACTTTACCTACAAGGAAAAGCCGAATTACTGCCTCAACCTTTTAAATTCATAATTTCAATCAGGTTTAATATAAATAAGATTCGGTATAAGAAAACACAAATAATTTATTAATTAAATGGCCGCCTAATAATGGCTACACTTAGTGACTAAAGTATATTAACTTAAACACTAACACATTCAAGTGATCTATTAATTAAATTGGAAACTCTACAATCATATAAAGCTTGCGCATGATCTGATTTGATATCAAAAACTTGAACAGGTTTGTTACTATATGAAGATAAATTATAATCATTGCTTAGTTCAGGTGCGCTCGGGTGAGCAATACCTTTGAGTAGAACTAACTTTGATTGTAATCTAATGTTAGGTTTGTACTCTACAGCTATTTTTATTCTATTGTAAGCAGCCTGGAGATAGTTTCTCATGTACTCGTGGCTGTTACATACTTCATTCTTAGCTATGTTAGTGAACAGGTTGACTTTGTCTGCCCAGGTGTTTGTTTCTTTCAACTGCATTGTTAGGCTTGTAGATCGATGGCCGGCAAACAGCGGGTAAATATGTTCAATTAATGAGTCTTGAAGCTCTTCCTCAGTTGGATCCCCTAGGTATGAGTTCAGATGCACTTTTAACGCATCTGGACTACTGTCTAAGCAATATACTACGCCAACGAGACCTGGAAAATATGAATCAAATAAACTCCAGACATAATTTATTGTCTTAGTAAAAACACACAATTAATACATAAATAAATAAAACAATAATAAATGTCAACACACTTTTACAACGTGATATATTTATTTCAACAACATTTCTTGTAAATAGTTGAATCATTAATGAGACATTACTCGGTTACTCATTTTAGTTAATTTTGAATTGTTTTTTTTTTTAATTCAACTAGGAAGAACACCCTCGTCAATTTTAAAGTAAAATGTATTTCAATCAAGGAAAAAATCTGCTTTAACTCGATAGACAATGAATTACCTTGTTTCTCTAAAAGAGCTGCTATCTCGAGCGCAATGTTTACTCCAAATGAATATCCCATTAGATAAAATGGTGATTTTAAAACGAACCTCATATTGAGAAGCTGAAACAATAATAAATAATTATTTTGCTTTGCTATAACATAAATAGCGAAATTAACTTTCAAAATTTTCGTTCTATATCAAAAGACTCATACAGAAGCACTACCGATTATACCTTTATATCGAGACCACCTCACGCCAAACGATCGCAGAAATTTATAGTTTTCGAAAGTATGGTAAGCTTTCTTTATATTAACCTCTATAATAAAGAATGTATGTTTGTATATCTCAACAAAACTCAAAAAACATTTTTGGCTATTTTTGTATATATCAAGAAAAAACTATGAATAATGTAAAAACCATACTAAGCTTGCAATAAATTTAATAATATATTGGATCATGAAATAAACGCGCTACATAAAACATCTATTACACTTACGTCGAGGAACTTTTGTGCAATCTCTGATATATTATCATTCATACTATATTCCATTTGTACCGCAACTGCAGGTATTTTTAACCTTTCTGCAATGATTGCTAGATTTTCAGAATTGCCATCAAATCCTGGTATTAATATTATGTTTGTGTCCTTCGGATCAACATTCATTTCGTGCTGAAAGACAAAAGAAATCAATTGATTGAATATTATTTACTTAATTCAACATAATGTTTTATTTAGAATAACAAAATCTGGATAAAAGTAATCTGGAAGATTTTACGAAGAAACGTTATGTATGTTTTTTTGTTGTAAAACTTTAAACCTACAAACCGTACTAAGTCTTTAATTTTCAAGAAGCGAGATCTTTGTTTAGACACCAACAATGTGTGATACAAATTATCCGTCCATATTTTTAGCTTTTGAGTAACTATACAATAGTTTGCATAGTAATAGCGCACAGGCGACGGCACTTTAAAAGGTTATGCGTTACGTGTAACCCCACATAATAGGCACTGGCATCATGGAGATTATTAGAAATAATGAAATTAGTTAATTATTATTATCATTTATTTGGGTTTTTACGCACCTGATGGGGTACTTTTGTTTTCATTCGAACAACAGGTTCTTCAGTATCCAGCTCATGTTTTGTATTTATTCGGTAGAAAGCATTCATACCAGCATCAAATTGAGTATTCTCTTGTTCCATCTTAGACATATTATTCAAACTTTCAGCTACTGAACATGATGATACGCTAACAAAATTGTGCTTTAAACTTGTTTCTAAATTGTCGAATAATGTATGTAGTGATTTTGCGTCCCAAATCTGCAAATAGCAAAAAATAATGCTGATCTAAAACTTTAAAACAATATTGCGTTTATTCAATGATATATTTTTCTTAAGACCATTTAATCGTTGTAGAACACGAAGATTTTTTTTCAGTATTTTTTATTATAACTAGTAAAATATTTTATTATTATTAAAAATAGTGTCGTGAACAAAACACGTTCTAATATTTACATCGCGCGTAGTATATTGGTACCAGCCGTACCAGCTGATTAATTTATTTTATCATTCGAACGAAACAAACGTTCTTCAAACGTTGTAAATGTCAAAACAATAAAAGACTTACTTTTTCTTCTAAAATATGATGTAAATATAACGCTGGTAAACCCAGCTCGGAACGACGAACACAAACTTTTTCAAGGGCTTTTTCTTCAAGGGCATTCGAATAGCCTTGCACTGAAGAACTTATCACAGAAAAATATCTGCAATTATAATCATAAATTAAAACACTATCAGAACAATGTGCAACTAATTCAGATTGTAGTTTATAGCATAATATTTATAATTGTGTTCCTTCTTATATAGGGTTGTGGTGAAATAATAGTTGAAGTTGTTGTTCTGAAATAATAGAGAAGTAACATTCAACTATTATTTCACCACAACCCTATATAAGAAGGAACACAATTATAAAACAACATTCAAAGTTACTACTCCACAAGTTAAAGTACTAATTTTATCAATATCTTTAAAATAAATCACAATCAAACTATATGCGTTGTTCTCCATAATAAAATCTAACCTCCAAACCGTGAGTTTCAACGGTGAGCGCGGCAAATTCAAAACATGTATAGGCGGTACATTTAAATAAGCATAGACAGAGTATGTGTATCATACTTTGTTTACATATTTATATGTGCATAAGCAAGTGTGGCTCGGTGGTGTAAGTGTCTGTCTGCGTTTCACTATGACTCTCCCTGGTTTCAATTCGGCCCTACACCAACTACATACTTGTTTTTCAAGTTATACGTGTATTTGCTTCACCGCTAAGCATGTTTAGCGGTGAAGGAAAACATGGTGAGGAAACTGACATGTTGGAAGATTTTGTGACTTTACGACCAACCAAGAACATGTTGTGTCAACCGTGAAAGGATCTAAGCGTCCACCACGATGTTATTGTCCAAGAAAACTTCCCCGATGAGTAAAATCTGCACGAGGGAGTCATGACCCTCAGAAATGAGGAATGTGACACGAGAAAGTTTTGTATGCGTTTTAATATGTTACCCACAGAAGTAAAACAGCTAATAAATGGATAATATGAAAATTCCTAACAAATGAAATTGAGCAAGCAAGATCAAACATTACCTTAAATTTTTGCAATCTCTTGTCATTTTATCAAAGTTTGAAACTATTAATGCATTATCTTTTTTGTCTTGACTTAAAGTAATTTTCTTCAAATCTGCTTGAGCAAAGCCGTTGGTGGAAATGAAAATTCCATCAATATCAACAAAGCCCAAATTCTTCACATCATTAATAATTTTTTTGCACTTTTCTTCAAATTGGAGGTCATCAGAATTAATCTCAATAGTTGTGCCTTGATTCTTCCATAATCTGTAATGAAGCAAAAGTATTTGTCTGTAGATGCTTGATCATAAAAACATTAAAATTAAATATATATATATAAGAATAAAAACATTTATAAAAAATATTAAGTAAATAACACAAATAACAGCATAAAGTATATAAGTACACATTATGAATACAGTAAAAGTTTCATGTCACAACCCGGCCCCAACTCAGCATACTTGTACATACATCACACAGGATACAAATGCATTCGTAGCCAGCACAACATTTTGTGCGAGTTATAAATCAGATGAACTAACAGAACTTCAAAAACTTTCAGGAAAATCATATACCTAAAACAAATCAAATAATATATATTTAAATTAAAACTTACGCATATCGGACATGGAAATATCCATTAATGGTTTTGGGACTACAATGAACTATAATGCGCGTTGCTCCTCGTTGCACAAGCAGATGTATCAGCTCCACTCCCAGCTCCGAGCCGTCGCACACAACGATGTAGGCTTTGTTGGGGTGCAGCACTAGCCTGAAATGTATGAACAATATACTTTAATTGGTAATAAGATATATTCCGGGGCATTTTACAATGCGCCACCTAGCCCCATAAAAAGCCAAAGTATTTGTTACTAGGGTTATGTTAGAAAATTAAGATCAGACCTAAAGAGTAAAACGGGATCTTATTTATAAGCTCCACTCTCTGTCTATCTGTATATCATGTGTCATATTTCTAGAATCGTCTCCATCGGTGGTCGATTGGTTTCACAGTTACCTGTTTGGGCGTCAGCAACGGGTTCGCCTTGAAGATGCATTTTCTTCTTGGTGTAACACGTCAGCTGGTGTCCCACAGGGCGGCGTACAATCTCCTCTTCTTTTCACTCTTTTTACTCTATATCTCTATCTCTTTCTTCGTCCTACCACCTATATGCAGACGATCTCCAAATCTACACTCGATCTCCTTTAGCTAATTTAGACACTGCCATTAACTTCATAAACACAGATCTAGGACATATCAGTCAATGGAGTACATCATAATGGTCTCAGAGTGAATCCATCAAAAACACAAGAGTGATCATCATTGGTAGTTCCCGAATGATCTCAAGGATCGATTAGCATGCTTTGCCTCAGGTGGTTTTTAATGGAGTCACCATACCTTTCAGTGATTCTGTCAAAAATTTGGGTATTATGATGGATCGCACAGTTAGCTGGGATACCCACATTACTTACATAAGCAATTAGGCTATTTGCGTCTGGTGCTTCATTGAGGCGTCTACGTAACTTTTTACCCACTGCCACTAAGGTTTCGCTCGCACAATCTCTTCTTCTTCCTATTTTAGACTACGCTATCGCGTGCTATCTAGATCTTCGGGAGGATCAGCTAGATAAGCTTGGGCGCCTTCAAAATTTCCGCATAAGATTCATATTTGGCTTACGCAAATATGATCACGTTTCTCACTTTCATTCTAAGCTCAAGTGGCTGCCCATTCGCCTTCGTCGGAATGCTCATATACTCTCTTTGATCTATAATATACTCTTTAATCCCTCCTCTCCGCGCTACCTAAAAGTGCGATTTTGCTACGCTCACGATTGTCACTCCCTCAACTTGCGGTCTTCAGTAAACCTCACACTCGCGACTCCGAGACACAAAACAGTCTTGTATGATAGTTCTTTCTCTGCGCACGCCGTGAAACTGTGGAACGCTTTACCGCTAGATGAAAGCACCATCACTAGATGCCTTCAAACTAAATGTAAAGAAATTGTATTTATCTTCTTTGGTGCACACATAAGTTGCTATATTTGTTATTATTATTTTGTCTCTTGTATTATGCTATTATGTATGTATGTACATCGTGTATATATTATTATTATATTTGTTTATGCTTGTTCATATTATAAGTACAAAGTAGTATAAACCTTTGTTCTATTTTTCATTATTTTATTTAATATCTTTAACATCTCGTCCTACTCATTTCATTTGATGAATATATCCCTGCCAGATTGGTTGCCTGGAAGAGATCGCTCTTAGCGATAAGGCCGCCAATTAAGACGCTGATTCTAATTTGTATGTTTTTTGTATTGTTTCATTTGTGGTGTTTTAATAAAGTATTTATTTATCTATCGTCTCGATTGAGACTCAACCATTAACTCGTTAAAAATAGCAGTTTCTACTGGTAGTACCAGTAATTCAACTTTTTACGGCGAGTTAAATGGTTGTCTTAAGTTGATTTATTTCACCTACCGTGGTGTCACATTTAATTCCTCCTCTGATGTTTCCAGATCTTTGATACTTAGCAACACTCTTCCTCTGTTGCTTCGATTTGATATTAATTTAAATGCTCTCGGTACGTCCCGCGGTGAATATATTACACGCGTCAGTGGTTTCACATATCCTTTTGTTATTCCTTCAGCTATCATGGCATGTAGTCTCTATAGTAACGGAGTAAACGTTTATTACATTATTGATGTCATACTTTAACATATTTTTGACAACTTAATATAAAAATCACTTAACAAATCAAAAAAGCTGTGCAACAGCTTAAAACTTACCTTCTTATAAGTATTGTTGTTAAAAATTGTAGACAATTTGATAGATATATAAGACTTGTCCCAATCTAAGAATCCCATATTCAGACTTTCATTTGAGTTCTGATCTATATTATTCACATCTAGGAAAAAGTTGTCTAAAATTGTTTGGCCGACACAACTCATAGCCACCTACAAAAAACCATTAAGCGACAGTTAGTAAAAATCTTAAATATTTTTTTATGACAATCTCACTAATCTATATATCTATATATATAAAACTCAAAGGTGACTGACTGATTGACTGACTGATATAGTGATCTATGAACGCACTGCCCAAACCAATGAACGGATCGGGCTGAAATTTGGCATGCAGGTAGATGTTACGACGTAGGCATCCGCTAAGAAAGGATTTTTGGAAAAGCCACTTTGAAAGGGGTGAAATAGGGGATACGAGTTTTACTTCTTAATGCGAGCGAAGCCGCGAGCATCCTCTAGTAACTTATAAAAATAAAGTGATTTACATGTCTCGTTTTTCCACAAGCCGTATTGACTACAACGTTGCATCTCCTATTATTGGTCCTTTCACTGACCATGGCTCGGAAGCTGGCGTCGTATGTGTAACCAATATTGTTTTCTGTAAATAAAAAAAAAACTTATCTTATCTCTGAACATTTAAACATTTAGAGAAAGAAGAAAGAAAATTATTTATTTATAAATCGAGACTTAATTGTAGGCGTATAAACAAAAACATTTAAACGAATAATTAATAATCTACCTATATCTATGTATCTACGTTATACCCACCCTCCAAAACCACCCGCCAAGTCCTGCCCCCATCATAGAATAGACACACATACATACATAATATGTAAACATATATATATACATACATACACATCCATTCCACGACAAGAACAAATCCCAGCAAACGATTCTAGAAGGTAGGTATAACGCTAATATAAAAAACAAATATCTGATAAACAAATATAATATAATAACGTGTTTGTATTTTTAATCATAACAATGTCTGTAAGCCCACACGGGCAGCGGCTAGAGTACTATCCTGCCCTATAACATGTCTAGCCCCTAGATTATGTTATAAGTTTTTATGAACACCTGTCAAACCTACCTAGTTGCCTGACAATAAATTTCATTTCATTTCATTTCATTTCACAAAAATTATTTTAAAATGGGTAGGCCATTGTAGTACCTACAGTCGCACCACTCCCCCAATCAGCCACCGCGGCAGAACTAAGCAAACTGCTTGTATTTCTAGCCACGGGGACTTCACGCGAAAGCAATGAGCCTGCAATGCACTACATTTGGAAATATTACCTACGCAAGTATACGACATTCTAAAAGGTTAAGTTACCTATCATTGAATGTCGGTTAGCTTCTTAAATCTAAAATTATATATGAAATTAGGTTTGGTCGGAGTGAACTTACATGTTATACCTATCTATTACAAACTATTATTATCAATTACTAGCTTTTATGATTACATCTTTTAGTTAAGTACTTATAGAAAAATAAAAATAGACATAACAAGTAAACAGTTATTAAGCAACAAAATTAAACAGTTTTATATGTATACATAACCAAAGTTCTATATTCGATAGCAGCACAGAATACATAATACAAATAGCAGCTACAAATAATCGCGCAAGCGCGGTTTGAAACTGGTTGTGTGTGTGTGTGTGTGTGTGTGTGTGTGTGTGTGCGTGACTGTTAAATGAATGTGTGAGTATTGTGTCTGAAAGGTGAGATGTTTGAATGAAAGGATATGGAAAACAGTACATAAACTTTATCTCAGTTAGTCATTGTGATTTGTGAGGTGTTAAAAATGTATAAATACTTTTTACCTGTTTCTTCTTATTTTACTAATTGGAACATTTTTTCGGTCGATGAATAATTTAGTTTAATGAGGTATTTTTTGATCATTTCCTTGCATTTGTGTTTGGACAAGGGATATATGTGAAATTGTTTATTCACTGTATTGTAAAGAAAAGGGCCTAAAAAAGGATAAAAACGCTTGAAAAAAGCTGTGTTATGTTTAGTCACTTTAAATATTCGGTCAGATCTTCTATCATCATATCGTTTGGCGTCGTATACTGGCAAAGAATGTGCTCTCAAGATTGTTTGCAATATGAAGATTTTACGGACACTTAGAACCTGACATTCTTTATACAGTTGGTCGGTCGGAAACCGAAAATGTTTCTTAGTCATGACTTTCAAAACTACGCGTTGTGAAACCTCAAGTTGCATCATTTTCGTCTTAAGAGCTCCTCCCCAGACTGTCACGCAGTAGCGTAGAATAGATTCGCCCAGTGAAAAATATACCAATTTAAGGGTCTCTAAATCGACCGATGCTCTAAGCATCTTAAATACATAGATTAGCTTGCGCATCCTACCGGTTAAAATGTCTATTTGTGTATGCCACTTTAGTAGATCGTCGATATGGACGCCTAGGTATTTAAAGGTATTTGTTTTAGTTAGTTCCGAGCAGGCGCAAACAGTGCCTAAGTCTGAGCACATGTGGGCTTTGATGTTAAAAGTTTGCGACGGCTGGGTTTCGGAAACGAGCGAAAAAGTAACATATTTAGTCTTTACAATATTAAGAGTTAAAAGATTGTCTGCTAGCCACGCCATAACTACCCTCATATTAATTTCAGCATATTTTTTGACCTCTGACCATGTTGAGCCGTGTATAAGTAAGGCTGTGTCGTCACAATAACAGGAAATAAAGCAATTTTGAAGTGAGAGGTCACAGAGCTCATTTATATAGATTTGGAAAAGAGTAGGGCCTAAAATACTTCCCTGGGGTACTCCGTAATTAAGAGACTCTTCTTGACTTAAAACAGATCCAATTTTGACAACTTGCGTTCGATCTGCAAGATAATCTTGAAAAATGTTTAATGCTATGCCTCTTACGCCCAAATTTAGAGATGGCAAACAAGCCAATTTTAAACTACCTTCGAGTTCAGGGAAAAGCTTCAGTAAAAATCTTTTCTTTTCTATATTCCCAACAGTTCCAAACACACGACATCCTATATGTAAAGCTACAGATATTATAGCTTGTCCCAGGGCACCAGCTGCTCCGACGACTAGAATTGTATTGGTCTTCTTCAGGTTGTGTCTAATGGCCTAAAAGTACAAAAACCAAATTTGTATCATATTGTTGTAATTACTTATCAATAAATTATATATATATAATAATATGTAAGAATTTACTTATCAATAAATAATTTTCACTTTGCATTTCATGACTTTCTCGTAAATAATTACTAGACATCATGTATGAACATGTATGTATATCGCAGTTTGTCGCAAATCGCCGTCCGTACAAAATTACTATAATAGGTAGGTACATATATATTGAATCTTACTAGACAATACAACGCATGGACGTAGGGCAGAGGGACGGTGGCTGCATCTGCTAAACTCCAATGTTGGGGCACAGACCAAAGCAAATCTTGATCAGGTTCCACGCTGGTTGCTATAGAGCCGCAAGGTATTAACCCCATTACTCTTCTACCACTGAAATAATACGTATTTATTTATTGTTTAAAATGTTGTGTTTATTACGATGTGTCAATTTGTAAAGATACCCATTTTTCCACCAGTAAACAAAAATAATCTAATTAATCGTTTTGTTTTTATCTGAAAAAGTTTGTGTATGTGTGCAAAACAATTAACCAGATCCCTACAACCATAGGGGAAGAGTCATTAAAGAAGGTACAATCATTAAAAAAAATAAGTAGAATTAGCATGTTCAAGCAGGTTTTATGTAAATTTTGTAGTATTATTGTTGTTCACTGGTTTCATTTGATTAACTTATTTTCAATATTCGAATGTACATATTGTACATATATGTCTGAATACTGTAGTAAGTACTTACGTATTATCGACACCACTAAAGTCCATTCCGAAGCTGTTATTGTCTGAAGATGCCAATTTTTGAATATCATTCGATGATATACCAGAATAATGGACCTGTAAATTATAATAAATCATTAAAAAAATAATTCTTTGTAGTTTAAATTATTATGTATCTATTTATTCTAATTAACGCAAGTGTTTTCCATAGTTCATAATTCAGTACGACACGATTGACAACAGAACACGTTCCGACAAATTCTGGATTTTTTGTCTCTTTATCTGTTCAAATTGTTAAACTATTTTGTCTGTTTATTTAAATGCTACGGCGTCTTCTAGTTACTAGTTAGTTTTTTTTCAAAACAACTTAACAATACATAACTTCTTTAGTTACAATTAAAGCCAACTTTTAACATATTTTTTTTACATAACTAACAAAGTTAATATACACAACACACGCCACGATTAAAAACCTTATCAAAAAGACCTAGTTCCTGATGCAATGGTACCAACCAGGCTGACTGCGTGCTCGCGGGTCTTTACACGTTTTGATAAGATGGCCTAATTTAGAAATGAAGTCCTTTGCCTATATTTCTAATTGCCGTAGCGTATAGCGTATTCAGTGAGCAGCCTAGTCTATTTTGCGCACTTTTTCACAACAACAATAAATTTATTTCATTCTCAAATTGATTGGAATGTTGTGGGAGTGCAGATGTGGTTCAAATGTGGACATATACATATGTATGTACATACGTACCTGAATTTTAGTTTTATCAGCTGACATTGGAGCATCAGTCCAAGAAAGAGTTTCAAAGTCATTTTCTTTAGCAACCAACTTAATGCTTACTGGTTTGGTTTTAATCACAGGGAAAGATTGTCGGTGTTTCAAATTATTACCATATAGATTTATTTTTAAATCGTTTTGTGCACCCACTATTTTCTGTGCTTCTACAATTTCCTCCAATACCATGTCTCTAATAACTACTCCACCACACCTGTAGATTGATTTGATTACATTATGAAAACATAGTTTATAGATCATTTATTATATTTGAAAAATCGACATACGGTTATAAAAATGACACTTACTCAGTGACACCAGTTTCTTTAGTAACCTGAACATTGTAGCATACATCGCCAGCGTCGTTGAATGATTTAAACTTATGTTCATCGGTATTTATTGTCAACGAGTTGATTAATTTGACACAAGATACACCTTCAAACTCATTAGATAATGTTTGAACTTGTATAAGAGCGTCCAGAAAATTAACCCATTTGCCATTTACATTCCATTTCACAGTTGCTTTATTTCTTTTTAAGTTCATGGATTTTACTGATTGAGTGTTGTTACTGTAAATATCCAATTAATAAAACTGACAAGTAATTAATGAATGTAACCAGTGCAACGAGCACACCATACAAATATATGATGTATTAAATTGTCTTACAAAATGCTAACTTACCCGTATGTATATCCTCTAATTCTGAATAATGAGTAAATGTCCGACTGGGATAAATGTTTATCATGTTCACTGGGTATTATGTTATTCAGTTTGCTGTTTTTTTTAACAACATATATCATACCATCTGCAATAACTTTGTTTCTATATAATACCTGTATAAAAACGATGTGAAATAAATTAAAACGAAAATTAATTTATCTCTAAATTGTATTCAGATTGTTTTATTATGATACGAGTGTACGAAGTTTGTGGTCACAAGCCAGGTGCCAGAGTACAGTCATATATTATTATTATTGTGTTTCTCATTTATTTGTTTAGTCGTAAGGCGTAAAAGTTAGAGTAAAAAGAAGCACTTTCTATCTTTTTCTAATGTTTATCATTGATTAGAAGTTTGATAAATATGGTACAAAGTATATTAACAAAAGAAGCAGATAGTTTATCCACCTAGTCATTATATTGTCATAATTGTTTCTACTTAACAAATATGCTAAGATTTCGCAATCGTTTTGATCTAGAAGTTAAAAAAATAATACCTATACATAATATGTCGTGGATATTTTATCAGAACGGCTTTATTTTGTACTGTTAAATGAGGGAGCTATAGTTCTTGCCTTGCTTTTTTTGTTAACAATACTGAAAAATCAACTATTTCATCTAAATAAAATTACAATACATACAATTTTATGTAATCAAATTTGTTACAAGCAATGATCTATACTCGTTTTATAATATTTTGAATTTTGATTTACTTTATGCACCCATACCTCAAATTGTCCTGTAGCTTTTTGTAAGCAAACTTCTAATTTGACAATTTCGTCAATGTGAAGTGGTATTTTTTTATAAAACTTAATGTTTTCAAATATAACTGATGTGGTATTGAAATCCAAGTTCTTAAAGGCGGTTACTGTTTCCCAAACGAATTGTAATAATGCAGCTTCCGGTAAAACGATTGAACCTTAAAATATAAGAATAAAAAATGCATTAAATATCTTAGTTATACAAAATTTATACAACTATACAAAATTTTCGTAAATAAAAACAATACAGCCAAACATAAGGAACTGACTTTGGATTTAAAAAAGAAACTAATTAATTTTTACCACATGCTCTATTAATCAATTCTATTACATTTCTAACGAAAATAATCCGCTGTTGATTTTGCAAATTCAAACAAATCATGATGTAAATGATGTATATAATAAGTAGGACATACAAATGCTGTATTTGTCTAATTAGACAGCTATTTTAACATTTATTGGAACCGGTTTTGTGTTACTTGCGTTTTTTTCTGGTGTTCTTCATGTAATAATATTATGTTTACCAAATCAAGGTGGCAAATGGCCGTAGCAAAGATGTCATCGAGGTAGGATATTTTAATATAAACATTTTTCAATTCGGGATCAGTGCATGACATGGTAACTTAAGTAAACTATATCTAATAAGTATTTAACCTCCTTCATATATAAATGACTCACCATGTTCCACGTAGCCTTGTAAATAGATGAAATCATCATCGAGAGCCGAAAATATAAATTCTTTTACAATAGGTTTTTCATCTACTTCTTTAGGTATAGTTAAAAGCCTGTAAATATTATAAAATGCATGTATGTAATTTTAGACACAAACAATATTGCCGATTAAGGAGATCAAATTCAGAGGTAAAGCAGTTTAATGATCCTTACCAATCCGTGCCATGATCCCACTCAACAAGATGCGAAAGAAGCGGAGTTTCTGTCGAGACAGGGAACTCTACTTTTGGATAAAGTGCTTCTAAATCTGGATTCAAACCATTTTGATATAGACTGGAAAACAAATAGGTATATAAATTAAATATGCGTAGGTATATTTGAGACATTTCCCACAGCAGCATACTAAGCAAATGCTTGTTATATAATAATAATGTTAAATAGTAATAAATGACAATTCACTTACACGTGCCATTGTGCAAAGTGAAAGTAGTACTAGTTTAAAATTGTAGAAAATAACATTGTTATACATATATTGTCAAAGTCAAAGTCAAAGTCATTTATTGATAAGAACTTTCTTACAAGTCAGATACTTAAAGTTGTAACTGTTATAAATTTATAACAATATTATATTATTTATAACAATATTTTTACGAGGTACATGTACACAAGTACTATTATAAATTTATTTATATATTATATGTATTTATTCAGTGCATACATCAAATAAATTTACAGCGAATTATTTTGTCACAAGAAAAGCCTCGAAACTATAGAATGTCTGTTCGATGAGCCAATTCTTTAGGCGAAGTTTAAATATATTTTTGCTTGTAGCTGACCTGACTGTATCAGGCAACCTGTTGTACACTTCTGGACCTGCTATATGTGTTAGCTTCCTAGATTTTCTTAACGAGGAAAAGATAGATTGTAACCGATGACCGTTCCGGAAATTGTGCACTCCAGACCTATCCCGGGTTGAGTAAGCTCCGATATTGTCTCTTACGTACACCGCTACCTGAAACACCAGGATAGATGGCAGCGTGAGGATACCGAGCTCTTTAAAGTACGGTTTGACCGAGGTGTACCGCGACACACCCACGATGGCACGCACAGCTCGTTTCTGGGCCCTGAACGCGCGCTCCTAGTCGGCAGCGCTCGCGTACAGCTCCGCACCGTACTGCAGCCGCGAGTGCACCGTGGCGAAGTAGCAGGCGCGCGCCACCTCAGTGGACACCACCCGAGCTACTCGACGGAGCGCATAACACGCGGCGCTTATCTTGCCACACAGGGTATCAATGTGGTTCTCCCAAGTTAAGCTGCGGTCTATATGGAAGCCAAGAAATGTCGTACTCCTGACCTGTTCTATTCTAATTCCGTCTACTGAGACCGCTAGTGATCTTCTAGAATGGCCCGAAAGAACAAAGTGCACAAAATGTGTCTTTTTTAAGTTTAGCACAAGGCCATTCGCACGAAACCAACTGGCGAGGTTTGCCGCTGTAATGTTCAGTGCTTCCTCGAGCTGATCGAGACTGGGGGCGCTGGCTATGGCTGCGACGTCGTCAGCATAACAGAGGATGTCTGCGCACGTGACAGCGTTGGGGAGGTCGTTCAGCAGGAGGGAGAAGAGCAGGTTGGAGACCGAAGAGCCCTGAGCCACACCTATGGTGCTAGACAATTGGTCTGAACGGCATCCATCGCCCGCATCTACAACTTGTGACCGGTTCCTCATCATATCAGTTAGAACCGAGTAGGGAGTCCCCACTATCCCGTAGTGCCTGAGCTTGACCCCAAGGACCTGGTGATCAGCCACATCGAATGCCTTGGACAAATCGCAGCACAGAACAGCGACTTGCTGCTTGCGTTCGCGAGCGGCCAGGATGCGGTGCACCACCTCGCGGGTCATGGACGTGGTGGATCGCCCAGCTCTGTATGCGTACTGGTGTTCAGAGAGCGCGTTCGTGTCGGCCAGGTATGTGACCAGCCTGGAGCTCAGTCCGTTCTCGAACACCTTGGCGATGGTCGGAATGATGGACACCGGTCTGTATGCATCCATGTCGTCTCGAGTACCTTTGCCCTTGAAGATAGGAGACACCTTGGATACTTTCAAGGAAGTGGGGTAGACACCTTCTCTGAGACACTTATTAAACAGCTCCGCTAGCACAGGAGCCAAGGGCAGAATTGCTGAACGAATCAGTTCCATAGATAGGCTATACACATCTTTCGAACGTTTGGGCGGGATCCGTTCCGTTACGATACGAAATACTTCGTCGCCAGAAAACATGCGTAGCCTAAGGGAACGATCGGACGGCTTTCTAGCGCTACACAATATGCTGTGTACTGCAGCGACATCGGCCGGCGGAGCCCCGCAAGCTAATGCCGCATTGATGAACCGAGAGTTCATGCTGTCAACGGCTTCCTTAGGAGTACTGAACACTGTCCCATCAATGTTCTTGACTACTATTGATTTTATTTACTTTACCAAGAACGAATATGTTTATTGATATGAGGTGATATTATTCAAGATACTTTTTCTTAGTTACTTAATAATATTTTACATCTCTCATGTTCGGTAAGTAGGTCCTTATTACCCCCAAATGGGGCTTGTAAGTTACCAATTAGCGCTCTAGGGTAATAATGTAGCTAGAAAAGCCCTAGGGCGGTAAGTAATTAAAAAAAAACTTTTCACTCTTTCAAAAAGTTTAAGTAGTAGACAAAGGAGGTCGCTTCGCTATTCAAACTCAAACTCAAACTTCTTCGTATGAGTATATTAGTGATATTAGTCATCAATTTTAAATATCGAACGGCGATGTTTCTGACAAAAAAAGATGAAAAAAGGCGGGAATAGAAAACTTTCGACTTAAATGTTGTTTGTTTTTTTTTTATTTTTTATAAATACGTGCTAATTAGAAAAAAAAGATGAGTTCTGCAAGTGATGACGATATATATTATGTAAGCTGCACTCCTGATTCAATGAAAATGGAAGCTGAACTAGTATTTAACAATATTTTGCTTGAAAGTTCTAAAGAGAGATATTTGAAAACATACGACGAGTTCATGAAGTGGCGAAAAGAAAAACGAGTAAGTTCTGATTTTGTCCGTGACCAGGAAATATCACAATCTCAAACATTTACATACATTTACATACCCATAAAACACCTGTCCCTAAAATTTTAAAATTGTTCTCATTTCACTACAAATTTTAACCATTAAAATGTTTTATTTCATTAATACGGGTTTTTTTCCTTACATCACAAATCGAGATGTAAAGCAGAGTAGTTAGCTCGGGTGTAAGCATCAATTGCACCCTCGAACTATAGGCGCCCTCGCTGCGCTCGTGCGCCTAACTATCTCGGGCTGCAATTGATGCCTTACAGCTCTCGGCTACTAATCTACTATAAACTCTCAAAGTTTATTTCGAGTCTATTATTTCCTTTATCTATAATATCAATCTACGTACGTTCCCAAGGACTTTAGCAAAAACACAACGCTATCTGCTTCATTTCTTCTGGTCAGTGACAAGTTTATACATTCACTGTGCGATCTTTTCATAATAGCTTGCAATAGTCCGTGAGGGGCTACTTCCAGTATCAAAGCATCTTTAGGTATTAATCTGGCAGTTTCTTCAAATAACACACTATTCTGAAATTAAGTAACAACAATAAAATCAAATGACATTTGAATTAAATTTGTGTGGACGTGCATTGCATTAGGCTCTAGAAAAACAAACAATTTAATCCAAAAATATTTTCATAAAAACGTTATTAGTAAAAAAACAAGACTGCGGGAAAAGTGGCGATAAAATTCATCCAAGCATGCACAATCAAGAAACAGAGAAGGAAGCTCTTTAAATAATAGTAGGATCAATCCGGAAATTATTCAAAATGAATATGGTATCACAATTGTGATTGTGATACCATAATATAATAATATTCACCACGGTAGGTGAATACTATGCGGAGGCTACTTAAATACTTAATCTTCAAGATTTTTAATTACTCGCAGCATAATATTGAAACATTGTATCATCATCATCAGCATACAGTTGTCCACTCCTGGACATAGGTCTCTCCCAAGGCACGCCACTCAGCCTGATTTTGTGCTTCTCGCTCCACCTAGTGGCAGGGCGCCCTACAATACGCTTGCCGAGCGGCGGTCTCCACTCCAGCAGGCTTACCACAAGGTTTTTAAAAGCAGTGTCACTGCCGCTCCGCTGCGATTCCGCTGGAATTCAATGCTGCTAATATTCGTACCACAAACTTATGACGTAATATCGCGTTCCAGCGGATTTCATGCGGATTAGGGATAAGACACTGAACGAATGATTTCGCTAAAACTGCATAAAATGAAAGAGTTTGTAATAAAATATAATAAAACCTATGCTGTTTTTACTGTTGCCACTGTCAGTTGTGACAACAGTTCATAATTACGGGTTGCCAGATCAAGATTTATCCGTATATTTTATCTCATTTAAAATATTCTGTCAGATGAGTTTATTTTCTATTAATATTTTTTAGTGGGTGTAGTGTAATAGAGGCGTAAATAAACTAAATAATTGAATGTCTTTAAACGCGCTCATCAGGGACACTGCACTGCACTGTACATTGCGAACGTATGCGCTTGCATTAAATCATTTTCAGGAGTGTAAATACTTATTTGAATACAGTTATATGAAAATTATGAATTGACAGAGCGAAACAGAACTCAAAATAATACTCCTCCTTTTTTGTTTTTGTGCGTAGAACAAATGTCATGTACGTAAACAGAAAAACTAGTCTGGTAGCACTGGATATTTTTGTAAACAAACTCCAAGTTATAAATAAACGGGTGTTTTATTGTAAAAAATGCAGTGGATCCTCGATTTAAAGGTGATAAATTTGGTGCTTCAAGAATACTATACAATACATGACGGATAGAGTTCCGCATGAACGTGTTTATACATAGTAAAAAACCTTCATTAATACACCTAGATAATACCAAACACTTTGGACACGTTTCTTCATGAAAAGTTGAATTCTACAAGCGGCTCTATTCTGGGTGGAAGCTGAAGGAATGAGGTGGATTACCACTATGAAGACGATATCACGTCGGTGGCACTACATGTTACATTGCACCAGATATGCTATTTTCTGATATATACTCTTTCTTTTGGAGCTGGACGACAAACATTCCTCTGATAGCAGTGTAACCATTCGGAAGTCGAATTTACTCTTGTAAACTACTTTCTCTGCATGAAAACTGACCATATAGTAAACATATGAAGTTGATACATAAACCTCCTAGTTTTCTGAATAAATGGCTGTTTAAAACCTAGAATGTATTTCATTACACAACAGTTATTATAGGGACACACTCTAGAACAAGTTGGATCTCTTATTTTATTCATCTTACAATTAAGATATCATCTCAGTTGTTAGTCTATGAGTGTATATTGTGTCTCAACTATACTAATTTATTAAAATAGGTTTGTTTGTTCTACTCATAGTATGTTGTAGGTACATAGTCTACTATACTACTACCCTACACTTGAAAGCACAAAGTAAACCTATTAAAGATTTGTGTTTAAATTAAACAAATAGTTATTGTACATATTGTCTTATTTACAGTTAATTCCCTATTCACAATAGTATATAACGAAGGGCACTGAGCAAGTCACTGTTCCAAAGCTAGGCTACACCAACATTCTGCATAACGATGCCCTGTTGCGGTACTGAATCATCGTTATAGTGGCCACCTCATCTGCTGTGGCGGTAGTGTGATCTCGAACTGGGTCCCTGCTGTAGTTTTGGGTGGTGATTGTTGGCTCTTTGGCTTGCTGCTGGCTGATGAATAATAAATAGCTGCATCTTGAGATTTTTTTACGTTGCTCCACATAATCACTGGTGTTCGAGATTTTCGCAAAAATTGTGCCGAACCACACACACATAAAAGTTTTGTGATAATGTCAATTATAATTTGATAAAATCAAAAGGTTCGCACCACTTTTTAGTAAGCGCATCTTGAAGTGGGCGCCTGCGATACAGGTTTCGTACCCAGTGCAGGGCTCACCAGAACAAGTTAATGTAAATAGGTTTAATATACAATTAAGTTAGCTTAAGGTTTGTAACTGCTTTTGTTTAATAAATAAATTTGAATTGAATTAAATAACCATCGTATATGAATTAAATTCAGTTTTCTTTCATATTTTGATTAATTCAAGGGATTTAAATGGAAAAATATCTCAAATACGCAGGCAGATAGCAGCGTTTTTAGGATCTCAAAATAATGTCAAATTGACAGCTCAGCGATAATGATTCCGCGCAATTAGACGTTATGGTACCGATTTAGGCAAATCGCCTAGGAAAAGAACGATCAAAATCGCGTGACGTCATCAAAACCTCGACGCGGCGCGACACTGATTCCACCTTATTTAAACGTCAAAAACTAGACGTTGTAGTACCGATTATCGCAGCAGCGCTGCTGCAGTACTGCTATAAGACGTTGTGGTAGGCCTGCAGAACTCGCCTACCCCATCGGTTGTCAGTTCTGCGACAAATATGACCGGCCCATTGTCACTTCAGCGTGCTTATGCGTTGAAACATTGTATAAGCATAAGTTACTAATACATACCATTAAGTTGTGGGTGAAATATTCGGCTGATGCATATTGAGTCTCAGGTTTATGCCAGTCCTCGGGTAAGTAGCATGTAGAGAGCCATTTGTTTGAACGACGTTTGGGGTTTGTTATGACAGTTTTTAACAGTTTCTGCATTTTAGGCCCTGAAATCCCAAATTTCAAAATAATAATAATAGGTTTTGAAGTTAACTTCACACATTGTCATATTATACTGTTTGTACTTATAATATTACCTGCTTCAGCGATATACTTTGAATGGAATGCTATGTTGTAGCTCGCTACTTCTTTGGCAAATATTCCTTGATCTGTGAGTCCCTTCACAAATGCGCTCACAGCATCAGACGGGCCTGATATTGTCGCAGATTCAAAGCTGTTGTGGCAAGCAACCTCAATTTCTGGAGGACACAGGTTAACTACCTATAAATCACAAAAAAAATAAAAAACAGAAGGTAATGCATATTTTCAAATCATTATTAATAGAGGTATATTACTTATAGCATTTATTTTACTTTATTGTATCAACTTACTTCAGTGTACCCCATTCCAACCGCAGCCATGGTTCCTTTAATGAATTTAGTTTCATACGATACGAGTGCTCTAAAATATGCAGCCAATATTGCTTCTTCCGTCGTGAATGATCCGTCAGCGTAAGCGCAGCATATTTCTCCCAAACTATGGCCTGCAAGTATCATAATGTTTAAAATTCTATACTTTCTGTAAAATAACACAGAACCAAAACGTTAAAGATAAAGATAAAAGATAAAGAATCTTTATAGATACTGTAAAGTTGTAACATACATAGGTATAAGTACTAATATCACAGAATATGCTACACAAATTACAATATCTCGTCAAATTGAATTTATAACATTTAACTTTTATAAAATTTTAGAAGTTACATATGTCTAGTTTAATTAATAAAAGAATGAAAATTTTTGTTATTAAAATCATGTCAAACATAACAATAGGTATGTAATCATACAATATGTCAACTTAAATAAATCTTGGTACTGTCACTTTAGCTGTATAGGGGCTAAAATGACAATTTGGCATCACACTCCTTACCTAGTAGTTAATTACATAATTTCTAAGCAAGATTAGAATCAATCGCTAGTTGATTGTAGTCATTTTCAAAGTATTCTTTAAAACTGTATAGTGTCTGATCTAACAATAATTGTTTGACGCTATTGCAAAATTGCTGATCATTATTCAAAGACTGAATGTGTGCGGGGAGTTTATTGAACAGTTTCACTCCCATTATACCTAGTGGGTAGTTTCTTAGTCATACACAGTTAAAATGTTATAAAGTATATATTAATATAACAATTGATATGAATTTGTTAGTAAATAGTAAGTGGGTGCCCGAGAAAGAGATCATGTTTAATAAAAATAAAAATTAGTCACTCCCACATTTTTTGGTATTTTGGAAGTTGTAACCAGTTTTCTTACCAATCATGCTGTCTGGCACGACGCCTATAGACTTCAGCACGTCCGTTAGTCCAATTTGTACAGCAGTAATACCCACTAAGCTGTTTAAAATATTCATCTTGTTTGGGTCTTCATCAGTCAGTATTTCTAATATATTTAATCCCTTAGGTTTTAAAATATCGTTACACCTAAAAATACACAGTCGTAATTTAATTCCTTCTAAATTTCACCGCAAAACGATTGACGGTGAAAAATGTACCTATCTATAGCAGCAGCAAAGACTGGTATACGCAAAAGCCCTCTTCCCATCCCAGGCCACTGCGACCCCATGCCGCTGTATAAGAACCACAGTGGACGAGTATTGCCGGAGATGTAGTCAAAACCTCTTGATAGCGTTACCGTCTCCTCTTTTTCATTAGTGTCTAAAAAAAAAAAACAAGTATTACTTTGACTCGTGCTCAAACGGTTTTGTACCATTTTCTATGTCGAGTCTTACCATAGAATATAATCTGTCATCTAGCTGACACAGTTTATACATTATAAGACGACAATATCAAGTGTGTTAAACATGCAGGAGGCCCCTTTTTAATATTACTGTTATTTATTACCTACTATATTGTTTTAATACCGCATTCAATACAAAGAAATATTAATTTAATGCAAATAATAAATTAATAAATATTTCAGGACATATCACACAGCGACATCTAGCCCCACACTAAGCAAACGCTTGTGTCGTGGGTACTAGATAACGGATATAATACTTATATACTTTTCTTTATAATAATAATTAATATTACAATATTTTGTTTATCCATCTCGGAAATTGTTCGCCCCTAACCGACCGTCAACTGACGGAATTACGTGCATAAAACTATCAATTTGATAATTATTCAAAACCTAAAAAAAAACTAGCGGAATACGCTCCGTCTACAATTACGGCTTGGACTTAGAGAATTATTTTTCGTCAAAATGGGTCAAATAAAGGTAAATCCAAAATAAACCTTAAGCCTTCCATTGTAAACTCTACTCTCTGCTACCCACCTAACTACTCCATTGGTAAACACTACAAGTTGTATTCTCACAGCCTTGTTTGGAGCCTGTTCCAGTGGACCACAGAAACGATGGTAGCTACGAATCGATACCGCAGTACAGTACACATATAGCTACACTCGCTTAAAGCTTTATATTTACCTAAAACGGCATGTCCTCTTGCCGTATATCCAGGTATATATATGTTGTAGATATTGTTTAAAAGTGCTAGCTGTTCAGGATCGATTGGACTTGATTGCAGCTTGTCTAAAATACCGATGACGCCATCTTCTTTGCGACTTGAAACTAAAACTAACCTAGGTATCGTCGATTTGTAACGTTGATGTTCCTGTAATATATAGTGTGTTTTAATTCATATGATTCGTTTGGTTGAATTTAGTATAAGACAACACTGAAAAAAAATCTCTAATCTAGTCTAATTAAGACCTCTTTTAGTAGCAATCGGACGATTGTGTCAGTTAAGAAAACCTATATCAAGATCATTCCAACCATTAAGGAGCTACAACGCTACATACATACATGTTTAAATAAATAAACTGTGGCTTAGGAAATGTTTAGCCGTACATACCTTTGGTTTATAATGTCCTTTTAAGAGAGCATGAAAATTGCCACCAGTAAAACAGAAATTATTAATAGCGGTAAAACCTCTTTGGAAAGGTTCATTTTTGGTAACTATTTGAATTTTTCCTTCATGTGTTATAGGATCTTTCAAATGTATGTTAGCTGGTATTTCGCCTTTATGGTAAGATAAACACATCTGAAAAAACATATAGAATCCGTTCAAATCGCGCATGAGTAGCTTTGAGTACTCGTATGCGTGACAATGTACGAGCCTCGTCAATGTGGACATGTCCGGACGACACGAGTCAGCCTGTGTGGAGAGTGCCGGTCGACTTTATCGTCCTTGGGAGCTTAATGACTTAGCCAGGCGGGCACTCTCCACGCTGGCATGCATTCGGTGCTGGAGCCGAATGACGACGGCAAGAGGCCAGACGGCGTTAGACGGCGCGGGCGGCCATCTTTTGGTCTGGGACGTCACGTGTGTAGACACCTTTGGTCTGGGACGTCACGTGTGTAGACACCCTAATTTCATCGCACATCAGTACAGAGTACAGATCCAACTCGGTAAATATCAAAAACACTCACAAATTAGCGCAAATTATATTTTTACGACATCTATTGACACTTTGGGCCCGTGGTCTCCGGGCATTAAATTATTAGTGAACGAAATTGGCAAGCGCCTGGTCCTTGCTACAGGAGATCTTGGGGTTGGCAGCTATTTCTCTCAAAGTTTGAGTCTTTGTTGCGACATTATGTGCGATGTACTAAGTTTTATACAAACAATCTGTGTTATATAATTTATGTTGTTTTGGTGTAAAATAAGGTAAATTTTGTATATATATAATTATTATTTACTCAGAATAATAAAATGCAGTTTTTATAGTGATTATGTAAGGTTTCAATATCTATTAAAAAGCTATTTATGCGATCAGTTTTTTTTGTTTTAAACCAATGTTATTGTTATAAACATGAACACCCATTTTAACATAACTACATTTAAAATAAATATTGTAATTGAACTTTGACAATGTGCAAATAAAGAATAAATCATGTTTTGTTTTTATAATGTTTATGAGTTAGCTACCTTTTTAATACTATAATTTAAATAATGTATTAATGCTTAAAAGACGTTAAAACAATATTTTGTCTCAATCACTGATTGTCCATTCTAAGAGTGGAAACGACTAAAATATATTGTTGATCTGAGCTGTTGTTTCAAATGTGATGCGTTTTCATAAAATAAGAATAAGAGTTACTGATATCCTGAATAAATAATATGGAATGATTGAATACGTTGACATGATACAAACCTTTGCTATAGAACAGGATCCAGATGCACATTCAGTATTACCCATATTTGATTTGACGCTTCCAACTTTGATGCTACTTTCCTTGGTAAAAACATTTGCAACTGCCTCAAGTTCATTTCTGTCAGCTTCGGCTATTCCTGTTATGAGTCAAAAATACTTACATATATTACAAAAAAAAATTAAATGTATTTCGGATTATTATTTATTCATATGAGGTACAATTAATAATTTAATTAACAGCAGCATTCATTATTATAATGTCAAGTTTTTTACCATAGCTGTTAGCTTCCACATATTCAACATCTTTGGGGTTAACACCAGCTTCAGTGTAAAATTCTTGTAAGAAGTGTTCAATGTCTTTTGGATTACGTGTCATAGAAAAAGAGCCATCAGCTGACGCAAAATATTTTCCTTTTACGTGATACACTTCAGAATATATTCTGTGTATGACAAACAAATTGAATGAACGAAAGAAAAACAATATTTTTTAAACACTATTGTAAGACAACTGTAAATCCATATTAATTTTACTGATAGCTAGATCTAACAAATGTATTGTTGAGCAAGGTAATTAATGAAAAAATAATTTACCGTTTCGCGTCTTTAGCTTTTTGGAGAACATACACATTCACAGCATCTGATCTCACGTATCCATCTCCATGTTTGTCAAAGCACTTTGTTTTTCCATCCAAACACAGAAATCCTGCTCTGTTAAAAAAGGAGGCTGATTAAGTTTAGTGTACATACTACTAACAGAAGAAAATAAGTTTAAAATATTACTTTTTTATGTGTGGCATTGGAGGTAGTAGTTTGGTTTATTCGGTATTTACACTTTTTCCTGCTTAAATCATTTACTGTCAGATAAAAAAAAATACCTTTTTAAATTAAATGTCAATCCAGGCTGAAGACAATAATTAGCGCCACCTACAATTGCATAATCAATATTGCCAGCCTTTAGAGCTTTATAAGCCATTTCCAAAGCACACATAGATCCAGAGTTTCCTTGATCCACAGTCACCGAAGGGCTGTTACCATCTATCCAATATGAAATCCGATTAGAAAGCATACATTTGCTGCTCCTGAAAATAATCACATTTATTTGAGTACAAGCTACCAGTATCCACCGATGTTGGTTTTTTTGTATTCAATTAAAACCAACAATATTTTATTTCTGTTAAAGAAAATAATAGTTACGTACCCTGTTACGATAAATGGATGACCTTTGGTGTCTGAATATAGTAAAGTAGCAATATCAACTGGTGGAGAGCCAACATACACACCTAGTCTTGATTTTTTTACAGTTTCTGGATTGATTCCTAGTAAACATAAAATCAACTGTTATATGTAAGTATATCATACATAATATAATGCTTAATTATCACGGTGTGAACATAAACGGTAATATCATTAAAATGTTTCACCGTATTGTTTGTAAACATTTTTCGTGTACCTGCATCAAAGAGGGCTGACATTGTATGTTCCATGAGTTTTCTCATTACAGGGTCCATACACAAGGCTTGTTTTGGAGTTACTCTAAAGAAATGTGCATCGAATTTTTCAGTTCCTTTTATACATCCTAAATATGGAGGAAATTCTGGATGATTGACGTCTGGATAATTTTCAGATTTCTCCACCATATCAACCTGCAAGAGGTCATTCAGACAAGTGATAAATACTCAAGTACTTGCCGTATCCATACTACGTATACTTTTTCCCTCCAAAACGCAGCAAAAATAAAACCCCACTGAAACGATTTTTAAAGTAACTAACGTTTTATCTCAGTTATATAATAAACGCCATAATTCACGCTGAAAATGGCTTCTATAGAAACCTACATGTGGCTTGTCTAAGATCGCTGACCGCGACTAAAGATCCAAACACACACTATCAAACATACCTACTTACAAACCTGCCTATAAAATATTACTTGTTATTCATATTGTTCTCTAACTAAAAATATGTTATTCACCTCTGCAGCTACGGTCTACTATAGCCTCTAAAAAGAATATATTTAATTTTTGTTTTCGTATGAGCTATTTTCCAGTGTTAAGTTTGTTTTAGTAACTGATGACTGACATTAAGAGAGCCAATTAATTAACAATTAATAATCAACTTGGTATTGGATGGATTACTACTCATTACTTTTTACGGTAAAAGAACTGAGTTGCGTCAATTTTTTTTTGTTATATGATTTCTATAGCTAAAATTGGTTATTTGGTTTATTAATTAAAATAATCTTATGAGGCGGCGCTTATAATGCTCGCATTTTCTCCATTTGAAAATAATGAAATATGTCTGAAATCCAAAAACGAAAATAAGTTATTTATTATCTTTTTAGTGACAGTAAAATTTAAGTCAGTTTTTTATTTACTTCAATTATTTTTTATATGTACGTTGCCGCGTGTGCAGAAACAGGCGTAGATTCATTTCATCCCGGAAAAAAAGTAGGCACTGTTTCCATTGAAAACAATAAAAAATCTTTAATTTTTTAAATTAAATTATGTAAATTAAATTCAAAAATTCTGTAACTTTCAAAATTCTTACTTATTCTTCTTCTTTCTTTGATAAGCGATTTTCAAATCCCTAATTAAAAAAGGTATATCAAAAAACCATGTGTCGCTAGCAGTACTATATCCGCGAGAGGATGGAGAGGGGCCAGAAAAACAGTTGTCGCGCTAGAAAATACTACGTTTCTGTCACTCCGTGTCATTGGTTACTTGTTTCGTTCGTGTGGTTGAGTTCAAAATATATTGTATTTTGTGCATGATAATATATCGGGATGGGCCTAGGACGGTGTGGTAAGTGGCACCATCTTTTACCAATATTAGTTACTACAATTATCATGGTTCTGGAAAATCGCTTATTCTACCAATATTATAATAATGAATATTTGTCTCGAATGTATTCGAATAGACTTATAACATCTTTAGGCTCAAACAGCTTAACTAATTTTGATGAAATTATGTTTAAAGATAGATTAAAAGTGGCTACTTTTTAAGTCGGATGATTGTAGGCCGCCTATAAAGTAGTGTCGCTGTTTTCAAATAATTTAAACATTAAATATACCTATATATTTTATAAAACCCAATGCGGTACATGATTTTAAAAAACCTAGTTAATTTTTGTCTTGTGGAACTGATATTCCTCTTTTCTTAATGTGTTAAATATTACAAAAGTACATATCTTACCTGACTGAATAACTTTTCACCCAGCTCTTGCATATTTTTTGCATCCGGAAACAGTCCGGATATCCCGCTGATAACAATCTCATTCCCCGTTAATTGCCCCATCTTTCCGTTTATGTCAACCTTAGAAAAACATATATATCATAATATAATATACGTTCGAAACTATTAGCACTAGAGTTTCCAATATCACAAGGCATTTTATTATGAAATGAAGCGTAGGTATTGTTTTTACAAAAAAAGATGACAATAAAATGTATAATCATACAACAATACACGCACGTAGCACGCGTCGTCGTTATGTATAATCATATCTTATTTAATTTCTGCTTAAGAATGATTATTGTAATAATTGGTAACACCGATAAGAACGCATTCAGTACACTTCGTTACCGAAATTGACTTGGAACACAATGGCATAAAAAATCTAAAAAATTATAAGCTATATATTTATGTAAAATTAAATTGATTTAATACTAAATGTCGATTTTATATAATTTTGCTAGAACTCATTAAGTAGCTGACTGGCGGGGAGCGGCTCAAGACCGGGACCGGTGACGATCTCTTGTATCGGAGGCCGAGGCTCACTTCGGTCGCTGCGCCAGCGGAGCAAGTAAGTATAGAAAATATCACAGACAATCATTAATGTCATGTGTGTATATGAATCACGTTTAAATAATCGACACACTTCTAAATTGTCACAAGTTGTTTCAATCACACTTTACCGTTGGCTTCGTTGTAAAATATGAAAGGTGTTCACGTCATTTTATTAATGTTATACTTTTGTAAGGTGGCACTTCGCCTCTTTTTAAGGAAACATGTTGTTGAGTAGGATTGTTAAACCAAACTAAAACTTTTCAATTGTAGTTTTAATTATAAAAACCTTTGGTCTACTACGCTACATATATTACTATTCGAATGTCTTCGCTTGAATATATTTTGTGTAAAACTAGTAGTGGTGCTCCTATTTGCATTACTAAGTACTTACGTACAGTGTACACAATAAACAAAAGGTACTGCAGGCAGCAGCAGTTGGCGACCTTAGGCCTATTCAATAGGCCGAATTATTGTATGTACACTACCAGTCATAAGTTTTTCACCCTAAATTTTACAAATAAAAGAATATGATTGATTTTGATTATTATATATAAAAAACATACACAGATAGAAATATAGATATAATAAAACTATGGTATTTAGTAGAAATATTAAAAAAAAATATTCATCTATGTAACCAACATTTGCTTTTATTATTTCTATGCACAATCTTGGCATGCTCTGTAATAATATCGACTAATAATTGTGCTTTATTTGGTTTACTCATCTCTCAAAATATTCCAGAGATGAGAAGAGGAAGTAGAATAATGGTATCTGACCTGTCTGTGCAGATTTTCCCACAACAACTCGATCGGGTTCTGGACAGGCGACTATGATGGCTAAATCACTACTTTCAACCCATTTATCCTTTGATGTTTTAAATACTCTTTGCACACCTTCAAGGAATGCTTGGGATCGATGTTTTGTTGGAAAATAAAATATCGGCACATTAGGCGCTGATCAGAACCAACTACTTGTCCTTTAATATTTTTGCCTTCTTTTTCACAAAATCCCTTCGATGTTTTCCAGACCTCCAGTTGCCTTTCCTCCAAAACATTCTCAAATCACTGCTGGGCTTCTGTCGTGTTTAAAAATCATGATTCCACATGGATATTACATCCATTCTTCCTCTGGCCTGCGCTGAAACGCTCTACACTTAAACCCAGAAACCTCAAACTTTACTCATTACTACATAAAACTCTCTCCTACTCTTCATAAGTCCATAACTCATGTTATTTAGCTTATCGCAACCACTTTATTTAATTTTGACGCCTTAAATAGGTTTTTTCACCGCCCCAAAAAGCCAGCTTCACCAAATCTTTTTTTCACTGTAGAAGTACTCAGAGCCATATCTCTAGATTCCTTAATCTGAGGCGCAATTTCTGGGTCTGTGTGCCATCAGTTACATTTACTGATCAATGAATTATGTTTAACTTCAATAGTTGTGATTTTTCGAGACCACCCTAGATAATATTATCGCCAAAGTTCTTGGTGGATGCACATTTTTTCCCTTTGTAGATCACCGTTCATCAAAATATTTTTGATTTGTTGGATTTTTCACGGTTATTTTTGCCTAGCTTATAATAACCTGCAACGAATGCTCTAGTTTCAATTGATAGTTCCTTGGTTTTACCCATTTTAAAGCTTAAAAGCCTGACATTATGAAAGTATTCCCTTCTTAACAGGGTAAATGTAAATACATTTAAGTATGCTAATAAAGAAATTTGAATTTGAATTTGAAAATATTTCCCTTATGAACTTCACAAAACAATGTCTTGGTACAAAATGTATAAATCCTAGCAGGTTCTTAAGTCTCACATAGCTAACTGAGACTAAACAACAATTAAAAACACCAAAGAAATAAATCACAGTTAAAGAATGATAAAAAAATCAGAGCCACTTTGGAAGTTTCAAATTGTCGCACTTACAGACAAAATTTCAACATGTACTTATATAAGATATACAAATTATATATTTGGTTTGTATAACTTCATTCTGAAGTTCTTTTGTCATTATAAAAAGAAAAATTGCCGAATTGTATTACCGGTGTGAACTTGGCAGCCAAAGTTAGCAGCCTATAACCCGAACAAATGAAGATGGTCATTTTGTGAAGTTACCAGCAACGGCTATAAAAGGCTGCTCTGCAGTGATCGAAATAAATTAATATCAACAGATAACATTAAGTATTGATCAAAGATAAAAAAAACATACCTATATATTCACTATAAGTACTACAAAAACTAAGTAAAATGAACTATTGCCTTCAAGTATTCCATCAGTAGAGGGCTAAGAAGGTCGATAGCCAGGTTCAGATGGTACTCATTCGATGCGCTAGACATCAAGGTATGTATTTCATGCAGTTTAGATGCAGATTTCAGGGGATTAGGGGTCCAAATTCACTAGCAGCCAAAAAAAAATACGTAAAAAAAATAATTTTTAGATTTTTAATAAGCTCGTTGAGGGTTAAGAAGGTCGATAGCCAGGTTCTAATACTACTCATTCGATGCGCTAGACATCTAGGTATGTATTTCATGCAGATTAGATGCTGATTTCAGGGGATTAGGGGTCCCAATTGACTAGCAGCCAAAAAAAAATACGTAAAAAAATTAATTTTTAGATTTTCAAACAGTTCGTTGAGGGTTAAGAAGGTCGATAGCCAGGTTCTGATGGTTTTCATTCGATGCGCTAGACATCTAGGTATGTGTTTCATGCAGTTGAAATGCATATTTCAGAGGATTAGGGGTCTAAATTCACTAGCAGCCAAAAAAAATACGTAAAAAAATTAATTTTTAGATTTTCAAACAGTTCGTTGAGGGTTAAGAAGGTCGATAGCCAGGTTTTGATGGTTTTCATTCGATGCGCTAGACATCTAGGTATGTATTTCATGCAGATTAGATGCTGATTTCAGGGGATTAGGGGTCCCAATTCACTAGCAGCCAAAAAAAAATACGTAAAAAAATTAATTTTTAGATTTTCAAACAGTTCGTTGAGGGTTAAGAATGTCGATAGCCAGGTTCTAATGGTACTCATTCGATGCGCTAGACATCTAGGTATGTATTTCATGCAGATTAGATGCAGATTTCAGAGGATTAGGGGTCCCAATTCACTAGCAGCCAAAGATAGATTTGTAAAAATAATAATTTTGAGATTTTCAAACAGTTTGTTGAGGTTTAAGAAGGTCGATAGCCAGGTTCTGATACTTTTCATTCGATGCGCTTAACATCTAGGTATGTATTTCATGCAGTTTAGATGCAGATTTCAGGAGATTAGGGGTCCAAATTCACTAGCAGCCAAAAAAATACGTAAAAAAATTAATTTTCAGATTTTCAAACAGTTTGTTGAGGGTTAAGAAGGTCGATAGCCAGGTTTTAATGGTTTTCATTCGATGCGCTAGACATTTAGGTATGTATTTCATGCAGATTAGATGCAGATTTCAGGGGATTAGGGGTCCCAATTCACTAGCAGCCAAAAAAAAAATACGTTAAAAAAATTAATTTTTAAAATTTTTAATAAGCTCGTTGAGGGTTAAGAAGGTCGATAGCCAGGTTCTAATACTACTCATTCGATGCGCTAGACATCTAGGTATGTATTTCATGCAGATTAGATGCTGATTTCAGGGGATTAGGGGTCCCAATTGACTAGCAGCCAAAAAAAAATACGTAAAAAAATTAATTTTTATATTTTCAAACAGTTCGTTGAGGGTTAAGAAGGTCGATAGCCAGGTTCTGATGGTTTTCATTCGATGCGCTAGACATCTAGGTATGTGTTTCATGCAGTTGAAATGCATATTTCAGAGGATTAGGGGTCCAAATTCACTAGCAGCCAAAAAAAATACGTAAAAAAATTAATTTTTAGATTTTCAAACAGTTCGTTGAGGGTTAAGAAGGTCGATAGCCAGGTTTTGATGGTTTTCATTCGATGCGCTAGACATCTAGGTATGTTTTTGTGCAGTTGAAATGCATATTTCAGAGGATTAGGGGTCCAAATTCACTAGCAGCCAAAAAAAGTACGTAAAAAAATTAATTTTTAGATTTTCCAACAGTTCGTTGAGGGTTAAGAAGGTCGATAGCCAGGTTTTGATGGTTTTCATTCGATGCGCTAGACATCTAGGTATGTATTTCATGCAGATTAGATGCTGACTACTTACTTAACCGTATACCTTAAAACTTTAACGGATGAATTACTGTGATTTGTAAGTATCTACGCTTACTAAATAGACAAGGTTTAATTCGTTTAGTCATACGACCGCGACGAGTGATCACTCGTCGCGGTCGAGTATATGGGCACTTCTGTTGGTAAACCTTGGCTTGGGGTTTTAAGCGCGGCTATTTTACTCTACATTACTTTTATATTTAGTGATTCGATCGATGGATGTCGTATCAATACAAATCATACATTTAGACCAATGAATTGTAGTAAATTTACAATTCATACTGACATTCAAGAAATGGTATGAGGTACACTTATACACAAAATACTTACGTGTGTGGTGTTTAAAAAAAAAACGAAACATTTTTTTATAATTTTCATACTCACATGAAGTAGCTTCTTAGATATATCTCTAATACTATCGTTTGCGTTGACACCAATATGTAAGGCTATTACCGGTTTCTGCAATCGTTCTGCTATAGAAGCCAGGCACTTGGCGTCCCCGTCGAAGCCTGGTACCATTATTACATAATCATCTTTCGGATCAAAGTTTAACTCATTCTGTAAGGATTTTTGTGTGATGAGCGTTTAAATATACAGACAGACAGAGCCACAGATAAACAAACAAAATTTCTAGAAATCTTTGGAACGTTTCTGCTATCAATTTAAAGTATCCCCAAACGATGTCTTTTTAAAGTATCTTCAATGTTCAGACTTTCGAACCTCTTCAGCTTTATTATACGTAGGTATAGGTACGTATTTTGTCAATAGTGAAAATATAAAAAAAATATTAATCATCATCATCATCATAAATTTAAGGGCCGGGCCCTTGTCTGTGGAGTATGCGCCATCCTTCCCGGTCTTCTGCCAATTCCTTGACCTCCTTATACGACATGACACCCGCCTAAAAATTAATCATAGAAACCAGAAAAAAAACAAAGATTATTTGATAAGACCTAATGATTACATACCCCAATGATTTGACAGAACTTGGTTTTTAAATGGAATACAGTTTTTATCGCTTCTTTATAATTAAGGTCCTTACAATATATGAAATTGGCGTTTGTCGTACTGGCCACTTTAAAAATTACTTCTCCTTTATTGGGAATGCCACATTGAAAATTATACAGTCTTTTACACATGTAGGTAAGTATTTTTTTGTTAGCCGGTTTTTTTACAGTTTGGATAAATAGATAGATAATATTTACTTGTGTTGAGTCTGGTCGTTTGTACATATGTATTTATAATAGGTATGTATTTACAAAAGAAAAATATATTAATATTATATCCATTATCTAGTACCCACGACACAAGCGTTTGCTTAGTGTGGGGCTAGATGGCGATGTGTGCAATTTCCCGGAATGTGTATTTATTTATTTTATTTTATTTTATTTTTCAGACCCTTGGGCGTGGGATGCGGGGGCATCTCACACCCCCTAGCAGGGATAAGGGCCTCCTGAGGAGTCGAGCAAGAGGGAAGTTGTCACCCCTCCTGAGACAGGTCTACTCAGACAGTGGACTGCGGTTGGGACGGGAATTGCGGAGGAGTATTGCTCGAAACCCATCTTTGGCGAGGTGAAGGGATACCGTGGTAGGTTTAAATCGGCAGTAGAGTAGCTCCGAGCCCGACGTTTCGCTGTTTGCGAATTTCCTATTTGCGACACCTAAATAAAAAAAAATTAAAACTTGAAATATCGTGTAATTTAAGAGTACGAGTTCTACCGTGGTCCAAGCGCTGCGTAGATCACATAAATAACAAATGATTTGAATAAATAAAATTATCATATTAAAAATATTCAACTTTTTGTTTCTCCTATACCAACCACCAATTTCATAATGTACAAGTATAGTGTAACTGAATAAGATTATAAAATTAACTAAATACGTTTAAGATTCGTTGTGCAGGCAGGCAGACCTGTTATTCTTAAATCAGAGTTAAACGTAAAGTGCCTAACGTTACAGGCAAATTTTTTTGATCAAAAGATCTTCATAATAATGTCATCTTATGTTGTACAGATAATGAAATGAATCTAAAATTGAATTTATAGTTAGTCAGTTGTTATCTCGCAGGGGTTGAAGAAAAGCGCGTAGCGACATCTGATTAAACGAGGGCACATCGCGTTGTATTGCTCACTAGCGCCATCTAATATGTTTTCCCGGGACTACAGTAATGGTGAATTTTCTCCTTGCTATTTTCCGTGGTTTACTATAGATAGAGCGGCTAGTACCGAATACTCAAATTGGTAGAAGTAAGTTTTCAGTCTAAAATCAACCATTAAAAGTTATCGAGGCTTTCAGGGGACTATTCACTCATATCCAACTCTGGTAATCAACGTAGTCCATTTAGTTAAATATTTTTAAGAATCTGAACTTGGTTTTCTTGGTTTGATCACCAGCAGGCAAAATATTTTTGTCGTAAGTACACACAGAGTATTGATATATGTATAACAAACGTAAGTAAATCTCAACTACCGTACAAATATAACCATCAGGCACGGGTATAAAGATTACAAAAAAACGACTTATCTTCAGTAATATTTTAGCATATTGACAATATGATTACTTTGGTTAATTTGGAAACAATGAGGTTAACACACAAAATAAAGCCAGTTTATAATGTCGACCCTTACGAGGGTTCTGCTTATTATGTTTTACAGGCAAGCGGGGCCTCGAGCAGTTGTTTTAGACTATAACACGCAGGAAACTTTATAAGGTACGTTATACTTCAAGAGGTATATAAAAATGTTTACAGTGGTTTTTAAATATTAACTAGGTATTTACAACCCAGAAAATTATTTTCTAGTTTCATATCAATCTCTCGTCACATCATAGGTATCTCTAGAATTTGTTTTTTATAGACGATTGGTATGTTTTTTTTAAGAATTTCATCTTGGAAGAAAAGAGCCTAAAACAAAGGTTTGCGATTCTGGTATTTCATCCGACCAAACAATCAGACCGTACGTAGTCCGGTTATATACGTCGCTGTATATATCCGATTTACCCGTTATATTATATATCAACCGTGTGCGATAAAAGTATGTAAGTACATATACCTATATATACTGTATTTTATTTCATAACCAAAAAGTTGGATTGTTAGTCAACTATAAAAATGTTTGAATTATTCAAATGAAACTTTTTTTTTTGGAAGAGATCACTTAATGTGATAAGGCCGCCTACTTGAAAAAGTCCTTTTGTTATGTTTATTTACATGTGGTATGCAGTCCTTGAAAAACGAATTAAGATAAAAATTTATTGTAACGCACAATAAACAAAATATTTAACCTTCATATCTTATGTTTCTGTTTTAAAGCATTATATAATTTTACACTAAATTATAATTCATAAGCAAAATGTTTTACACGTAGCAAAAAATTACAATATTCTTTTCCCAAAAGATAATTCCCAATTTCACGAACAGACAACTCAGCGAAATTAAATGGCTCAGTAAATTATGCATGCCACCAATTACTTTACGCCCCATCAACAGAACGAAGCGCCTCTATTTTTGCATCTCTTTCAGCTTAATTAACTCAGTGTAAAAGAGGCTTTACGTAAACTTAGGCTTTCAGCGTGGAGTTTTCATAGATGTTGAGTTTATAAAGTGCTGGACGGAATGCAGTTTATACATTACTGGTGAACAAATAACAGTTATTTATTGCAACAGATTTGTATTGCAATCATCATTATCATAAGGCTTTTTGTAATTTTGTCTCAACTTGTTTATTATAAAATGACACAAAGTCTTGATTCATAGTCTCTGATCTCTTTTTAATGTAAAAACACCATATGCTGCTATTTTAGGTGACCTTTAATGAGAAGAAAATATTAATATAACCTGATAACATTTATCATGTCATTATATATATTTGAACCGCGCCTTGCAAATATAATTTACTATATACTTGTTTACATAGCATACACAACCAGTACATACACAAATAGGAATGTATTTTTCCGATACGCTCTTTGTTCGGAAAACAAGCTTCTCACAAAGAAAACATCCTCTAGAGTAGTTTGTGTGCGGTGTTTCAAAAACACCGGCAGTCCGACGCGGGTGCATTTCGTACCGAATCAAAACTCACATACGTTATTGTGGAGTGAAAGATACGTGGGACTGCGTCCACTGTTACAACTATTTATATGATGCGATTTTTTACTGTACATTTAAAATGTCAATTTGTAAATGCGCTATACATAAAATGTGCACTTACAAATTTTATCTATGACTACAATTATAAATGGGTGCTACAGCTTTGTAAGTTGTTCGCTATTATAAAATAAAACATTAGTATAGGACTGATATGTTTATGGGCTAGAACACATACATACAATACATACATACATTTAATAAAAAAATATATATAAGTAGGTACCGTACCGTACCTACCGTATATTATTTATGTGTAGAGTAATAAAAAAAAATATTTCTCTAATTCGCAAATTGGTCGTTCAAACGTGTATAATGTAATTTTTTTCACTTCAATCTTATCATACATTATCAACAGTGGTACTGTCGTAGAATCGGAATGCAATCGTCTCGTTTGCAGTAAAGCCAGCAGTCACCACGCCAAAAGTGCGGGAAATGGAAAGAGGGTGATAAATAAAAGCACACCGAAGGCTAATTGGTGTCCGACATATAAATCAGGGAGCACTCTGTGCCTTCCTTGTCGCGGTGGAGAGGTGGTGCCAAATCACAAAAACAATTGCCGCTTAGAGTGCGGTCCCCTGGCAAGGCGAGACAATTTTTGAATTTACGAATCTGAATTTAGAACTCGTAGTTTCCCTAAAAATTAGTATGATAATATGTAAAATTTTTGGCAGTCATAACAAGTTGATTACTTATGTAATATCGTTTTGTAAATTTAAATAATATATATAAATCTCGTGTCACAATGTTTGTCCTCGATGGACTCCTAAACCACTTAACCGATTATAATAAAATTCGCACACCATGTGCAGTTCGATCCAACTTGAGAGATAGGATAGTTTAAATCTCAAATTATAGTCGCAATTTTAATTTATTGCTAATTATTTGTCTGTTATTATTTGACAGTAGCAATTATCTGTTAACTCCAAATGATTCTAACAGATGTCGATACCTTTCGACTGGGTTGAGTAAGTAATCAATAGATGGCGCTGCTATGGTAAATCTACGAACGTGTCATTATAAGCTACATTTTAACAGAATAATTACCACGTGTTGTTGACGTATTCAATAGATGGCGCTGCTATGGTAAATCTACGAACGTGCCATATAAGCTACATTTTAACAGAATAATTACCACGTGTTGTTGACGCTATAAAATTAATTAAATTTATTTTTTAGTGAACGAAATACCGTATAATTCAATTATTTCCACTTTTTAAATTTTAGCCACAGCAACGCGTGGCCGGGTCAGCTAGTACCTATATATATCTTTGAGTAATGGGTATATTTCGTTATGTTTGCGTTCTAATATAAAACAATATATATCAGACAAAGTTTCAAAATACTTTTCAAAAACGTATTAATTTTAATTAGAATTTTAAGTGCAATAATTTCTCGCAAATCACAATAAGAAAATATATTTTAGCATAATTATATATATGACCATTTTTTAGATTACAATATATGTAATGTAAGCGTAAGAAATATTAGCTTAACAATGTTAGTCTAGACTGAATATTCCGTCTTTAGTTCCCACCATGGAGAGCTAAAACCTAGTTAAATATGACCCTTGTGGCTTGATTTCACGTTTACTTACATAAAGTGATAATCAAGCTCTAAATGTTAGCCCTAATTCCAGGAAAAGTTAAGATTATTAACATCTATTGCACCACAATACGATACAAAGTAACCTGTAAACGTAGACCTGTTAAATCAGTGATACTCGTTAAAAAGTTTTTTCAAAATTAAATATCATGGAAAAGAACTTGTTGTCTATCGAACTAAAAAAAAAATCAAAAAAAACTGTCGGATAAATCACTCGTTGAGTTGAATTTGTAAGCAAAGAGTGAATGGCTCTCTTTAAAATATATAATAATTTATACTGCTCGCGTATCATAAAGCACACACTGTGAAGTTTTAACATGAAAAATGTCTACTGAGATTACATAAAACCCATATACTTACCCACTCACCTTGTTTTGTATACCAAACTTATCAGCTATTTAAATGTAATGACCAATTTTCCATTTTCTACTAATACTGAATTAAAGCATAAATGACCTCAAATACTTACAGTTTAAGGTATAACCAACATTTCCAAAATGGTAGCAGCAAAAGCATCCCCTCTCCGTAGCAGTAAGGGTGGCCACGCTTCCTCTATTTACCCCCAGGAGTGATGCAAGTACCGGCGGTCGTCCGAGCGAGCCGGCCAAATGGCTCGACTAATTTATTTATTTACTAGTAGCTAGTTCACCACGTGGAAGTTTTTAGTAGCCCTCTAGGTGAGGAGAAACTTGTAAAGGGAGTTTCGTGGATGAAAACACTCAGGCTAAACTGTTTCTTGCGGGGGATGTTTGGAGGTATACATTACTTTAGCTGTTTTTGAACTGTTTTGTCAGTTAGCCTACAAAAACTGCATAGTTTTGAAATAAGAGCAATGTTTTAATTAAAACAAATACTCACACACACACTCAATAAGTATATAGATTTAACGTTTTACATTTTATACATACAGCATCAAATATTACTTACCCCGATAGGATAACTAGTTGTTCAGCAATTATCCACAGATCTCTTGAGAGCTGCAACATTTACCACTGATAGCAGAACAAAACAACCATTGATTTTTTTTTTATAAAAAAAAAGTGGCAAAAAGGCAGACGATCTGCCTGATGGTAAGCAATCATCGTCGCCTATGGACACTTGCAACTCCAGAGGTGCTGCAGGACTTTGCCAGCTTAGAGAGGTGTTTGTGAATACCCTTTTTAAATCTCCCCATATTGTAGCTCCGTGGAAAGACCTCAGGGGGTAGATCGTTCCACATCTTGCAAGTTCGCGGAAGAAACGACCGCATGAAACGGACTGTGTGGGAGCTCCAATTTTACAAGATGTGAGGATGAGCTCTTTCACGGTGCCGAGCAGTCCGGTGATGAAAATGATTTGCCGGAATTAAATTAAAAAGCTCTTTAGAACACTCCCCAAAAAAGAGCCTATAAAAGATACAGAGGGATCCCACATCCCTACGGAGACTCAACGGCTCCAACTTTTTTGTCAGCTTGGGATCATGGACAATTCGGACGGCTCTCCGCTGCATAGAATCTAGGGGATCTAGTTGATATTTCGGTGCACCATTCCACAAGTGCGAACAGTACTCCACGTGAGGGCGCACTTGTGCTTTATAAAGTAGAAGCCGTTGACCCGACGTGAAGTAACGTTTCGCCTTGTTAAGTACACCGAGTTTTTTAGAGGCTAATTTTGCCTTAGCCTCGATGTGTCCCCTAAATTGGACCTCGCTCGATATATCCATCCCAAGGATTTCCAAGTTCTTGGATACCGTGAGGGAAACACCTTGAAAACGTGGCGCCACAACAAAAGGTGTTTTCTTAGCGGTGAATGCACACACTTGTGTCTTAGATGGGTTAAAATTGACTAAGTTTATATCACCCCAGTGAGAAACTTTCTCCAGGGATGACTCAATGTCAGACACAAGCTTGCATCTGCTCTCTTCAACCTCTGAGCGCTTGTGGTTTACACGTCCACGGTTACATGCGTCACCCGTACTATCATCTGCATAACAATGAATATTACTAATCTGATGAAAGGATTGGCTTAAAATATAATTAAAAAATTAATGTTTTTATAAAAATACTTTAAAAATGAATTTTAAAAAGACAAACGTATGTAAAACCTTCAAAATCATCCACTAGTTTTTGTTTTTTATATTAATCGCACGCTTGGTATTCATAATACTGGGGAACACTTTCTTTTTCACGTAATTAATGAATACTGACCATAATATAAGTAAAAATCGATGGTTTAACCACAGCGCTAAAGCTTTCATTGAAGATAACGTAGTTAGGTAAAGACGGAATCAAATAAAGTTTTATGTGATTACGGAATGTTGTTAACCTGTTATTTCCGTTGACAAAAATGTAAGAAAATAATAAACTTAGTTAAGTTTATTATTTTCTTACATTTTTGTCAACGGAACATAAGTACAATCCAAAACGTTTAAAAATGTTCTTACCTCTTCACATTATATGTTAGTATTGTACAATCCGGTCTGGTAACAGCAACACACTATGCTCACAATCAATCACTTAATAAAGCCAAAAAATGTAAATATAATTCAGTTTTTATAAAGAAAATCACAACTAAATCTGTACTAGGTAGGTACATATATGACGCGGGGACGCTCACAAAAAACCAAAAGCAGGAAAACAAATGCATATCACATTATTTTTCTCACGTGGCTCGCGTCAATTCCAAGCACTAATTCGAAGTAAGCATCGAGTATCTGTTGTAACAGCCAGCGAATGTAATAGATAAGTTATTTTGTTTCAGATCATCCAAAAATTTTTACATTTTAGTAGTCATTGATATAAAAGACGCAATACGTAAATACAATTTGTGCTGAATGATATAGTGAGACGGGCACTTGCCACTGTCAACGTACCATCAGTTCTTGAACCGATTGGCATGGTCCGTGACGATGGTAAGCGCCCCGATGGCCTCACACTGATTCCCTGGGAGCGGGGAAAAGCTCTTGTATGGGACGCAACTTGCGTCGATACACTAGCTCCTTCTCGCCTCAGTGGAACAGTACAAGCGGCAGGAGCCGCGGCGGACGCAGCAGAAGAAGCCAAGCGGCGAAAATATACATCATTATCGACTGATTATATTTTCGTACCGCTTGGCTTCGAAACTTTTGGTCCGTGGGATAGGTTTACGTTTGACTACAAGCTTGATGTTAAGCATTGCTGCAGCCTAGGATGTAACACGCTTACCTAGAAGATATACCGTGCGTAATGCACCCTCCACCGCGCGCTTTAAAACCAAGCTTAAAGCTTGGCTGCTCGAGCAGCAATTTTATGACCTTGACACATTTTTCAAGGCACCTGAAATGTGATATATAAAATAACTATAGTGATAGATATATAACAGACTGACATGTAATTTAATTTAATTGTATGACTTGTATGACTTGTAATAATGGAATTATCAATAAATGTATTGTATTGTATTGTATGTCCGTCTTATTACAAAAAAATGGTTTGTTCTAGTCAGGTAAAACGAAGTTAAGGGTTGTTACCGTAACATGAATTCTTATTACAAAAACAGGACTAAGTCAAGACTTGTTGCTACAAAGAACGATCCTAGGTTTAAATATTATATCATCTCTGGTAGCAAAAACACGAAGTTTTTTTTATTTGTTGGCTATAACTACGAAATGTGCCAGTTTTCAAGTTAAAATAACCGTCGACGACAATATTTTAGCGTCTTTGACGTTGTCATTGATAAATGTTTTTTTTTTGTTTTCAAAAGGTTGCATTATTTAGCAACATATCAATAAATGCAAAAATAAAAAATGTGCCGCAAACTAGTACTGGTGGCTTTATTAATTTATTTCATTTTAAGTACATTGCCTTGGAAAGGAATTAAATTTAACATCTACTGCAAAATATACTTATACTGCAAGTTTAGTTTATTTATTTCTGGTGTGGGTTTTATGCAGTAAACACACACAGATTACTATTCTTCTTATATTAACTTTTTACATTGACACAAGTTTTAAAAATTAAAAGAAATGTTTTTTATACTAAGACTTGAGGTTTGATTTAACATTTGCATATTTTATAACATAATTTAGATTATGAAAACAAATTGATCCAGTTTAGTTTAAAATATTAGGTGAAAATATCATTGTAAATTTTACTATAAATTTGTTTTAATCCATAAATAATAGATATTATTATTTATTTTAGTACATTAAACAGTTTAAACTTCACTGATTACAGTAATATATGTTGCTCAAGATATTAGATATACAACAATCACACAAATTATTTTTATAACATTCCAAAACTGTCCAAAACCAAACAGTTTTTAATGTAGATACCTACGTACATTGTAATCATATTAATATGAAATGTGTGGAGCCCTTTATGGGCTTAACACACAATTTCCTAAGAAATTGTGTGTTAAGCCCATAAAGGGCTCAAAGCTGTTACCCATGTTAATTAAGAAATAGCAATAGTATAGGCCCCTCCCTAGGGATATACATGGAATACAATAGTTAAATACAATTTTTAACTAAAAATGTGTATAAATGTCTCACAGAACTGGCAGTATTGCAAGAATAAACATTTATAGGTTGCTCTTCAAAGTTCTCTTCTGTATTAGAAAACACATCATCCCTGATATCCAGAGCTATGTTGTGGAGGTCAGCACAAACCACTATTGTTTTTTGGCAGTTTCTATATTTACAAACAATCCTCTTAGTAAGCAACAAAACCATTGCTTTAACAATCCAAAGCACCGTTCAATTGTGTTCCGGGTACAGATATGTGTGCTGTTATATCTTTCTTCTTGGGGTGAAGATGGGTTTAACAGTGGAGTGAGAAGAGATGGGGTACATGGGTACCCACTGTCTCCCAGTGATACGCCAGAGAATGTGCCCGCCTCGAACCTTTGTTTCAATCAGGACTTTGAAAATGCAGGAGTCATGTACACTTCCACGCCATCTTGTCACTATGTTCATGATTCTTAAGTCAGCATCACAAACTACCTGAAAAGTAACAATTTAGTGAATACCTATATGTATTAGTTTTTTAATCTTTAAAGTCTATGTTGCCTATGGCAGTTAGGTACATATTACAAAGAGATTATAAGAGTATCTACTAGATCGTTGGCCATAGATTTTGAATCTATTAACCAATGTGATGACTATTTTTAGTATTTAAGAAGACTGATTAAACTGCAACTTTTTGCAAGTTATGCTTATGGTTGGTTGGGACACACCATGTAAATCAGCTGTATCATCCTAATTCTGTGAATTAAACGAATTATGTATAATCACCTGCCCTTAGTGTGGGTTTCATATATATTCACACTAATAATCTAAATTGGTATAGCTTTAGGTTGTGAAAATGGGGCGCATTAATACATTTAACACTCAGAAACTGCTGCTTATAGGAACAAACAGTTTTGTAACTGTTTGTCCCTGTAAGCCTTCTTCCCAATGAATGTTAGAAAACTATTGCACAAATATTATAGGTACTTACTTGATGGCGAGCCCAGTTATATAAGGCGCATACCACTTGTATTTCTGGACTCGAAGGGGATCCCCGAGGGTCATGAGCCAGCTCTTCACGCAAAAGATCTACTATTTTTTCCCCGAAACGTTTGTTAAACCTATATTTATACCGAAACTCTTCTTCACCTAGATCAAATGGATTCAGACGATATTGGTATCTATCTGGGCACCGAAACGATTCAATAACATCCAGTTTTATATATTAAACGATTATTAGAACACAATAACAAGATATTGAAATAAATTAATTTAACCTCTAAACGTTAGAATTGTTCCATACTTCAAATCCAGTTTAGAACAGAGTTAATACATTGTTAAACTAGGTGTCGCGGCAAACTAAGTTTGGTTACATCGGAAGTCCGAACTATCGCGTTAGTCGTCGTTTTGTAATAACAAAATATTTGCTACCAGACTTAGTATTGACTTAACCCGGTAATAACAGATAGACCTCTTTTTACAATAAGACGGTAACTCTAGATTTCAAGACCCCTGGATTGTAGTTCGCAGGAAACACGGCTTCTGGTAAAGTGTTCCAAAGCTTAGCCGTCCGTACAATAAATGTAGAGGCAAAGCGCTGTGTTCCACACTTCGGCACTTCCACCATGAAACGATGATTTCTATCATACCTGCAATGTACACAAACTGACTTCTCTATTCGTATTAGTGATGTATATTGCAGTTCTACACTACTTCTAGCTAGGCAGTACAGTGCAAACCGTGGCCCTAACTCAATCCTAGGCAAAGCTTTGTGCAATCTGCAGTAGATCAGAATGCTACCAAATTGGTGTGACTTGTGTTTTATGCATAGATCTGTACATATATAATATTTTGTCTCTTTGACAGATGTGGCAATTATTGTAGCATTTATTGGAGCTTGTTTTTACAATTAATGTGTAAATCACTTTAATCATTATTATTTCTATTCATTATATTCGACAATCACATAAAGCTAAGAGAAATAGCGCTCCGTCAAAACCAATATATTATTAGGAAAAAATATAAAACTCTTAATATGATAACATTGCAATAGAACATTGTATTAGGTACTAATGAAAGTTAGGTATACGACGTACATGTAGCTTCGTCAAAGTGCGTCTGTGCGTAATAACTATTTAAATTAGGAACATATTTTAATATGCAATTTATTTCAATAACGTTTATTGATTATACTTATGATTCTTTTTGTAACTTTTACCTTCTGTTATATCGCCTCGAGTGTTGATAAACCGTTTGAAACTGAACTACGTATAGTTTAAAGTCGAGCGACTATCGGCGTATAGCTCCAGACTCCAGACGGATAAGTTTCCCGGAGGATAAATGGGAAAGCTTCACGTGTTGGGAAAACGTCAGATTGCAAACCGTGAACTTGGAAGAGTTAAATATTTATAGACTTGATGCGATAAATAATTCTATTTGAAATTTTATATTGAAAAAACTATTAGTACACATCTAAACTGCCATTCAGAATATACCTATATTTTGTATTTTTGTATAATTGTGCCTGTGATGTTTGCGCACTAATGTACCATATTGCCGCACATTTTTTTTATTATATACATTCCGTATCAGTTGCTTCCAAAATACAATTCACTGGTCAATCCGAGGAGTGACTGCCTCATAACGGGAACTCGTTTTTCTTGCAGGCTGCTGAATACAGCTTTTCGTTTTGGCAATTCCGCTGTTTGGAAGACAGACTGAATTATAGATAGGTCCCAGCTGTAAATTGTACGCATTAGTAAAGTTTGAACCTCTTGACACTAAAGTTGTCCACGATCTGCTTATAAGTTTAGTTTATTGTTTTTACCTGATATATTGTAACTTTATTAAGGTAAATAAACAGCCAGCTGCTGTGTTACATTCCTCTGCCACATGTACCTGCATATGATTAAATTATATAAATTGAATTATCTTCTATCTATTGTCATTTCTGTGTTTTTGCATGTCTTTGTACAATAGCATACGAAGAGCCGTGAGAGTCATGCCTGCATTATATCCGTATGAAGTTTTAACAATCTCGCGAACAAGTCATAATGTTCATGAAACATGTATTATGTTGCTACATACTTAACTTAGTTTTACTGTGTTCTGTTATCTGCTAGGCTTGTGAATGCTCGCAGGTTCTCAGCTAGAAAATAGAAGACTAAAATAGTTTGTACATTATACATATTGTTTATTGCAGTTTGCATTAAATTTACGCTGACCTAGAAATAACAGAGTTTCAAGATGATTTATCTTTGCTTGTAATTGTATTAGAGTAAAATATTAAACATAAATGGGTAAATTTCGTACATAATTGTGACTATACAGATCTAGGTATGTCACGCGGATTCTGACATCGGACCTGAGTCACAACATGGAAAAATCCTAAGTGCTAATCCAGGTAGTCAAATACATTATAAATACTAAATTTCATACAATCGGTTCAACAGTTTATGAGTGAATGAGTTAGTAACTTGCGCTTTACTTATGTTTGTTTATTAGCGGGATTCAAAGTGTAAAAGTAACTAGAAGTATAAATGATCTATATAGCTGAGTCACGTATACAGTAGCAGTCACAACAGTGTACAGTGTCCCCGGGCTGGCAGTGGGGCGGAACTGACGGAGTTATGAGAACTCCCGCGGTACTAATTGCAACGTCGGCCAGCCGTCCTGGTTACACCTAGTCTTTATGGCCGGTGTACTCGGAGCGGTGGACTATGTTGTAAGCATTGCTGCAAATATCAAACACAAGTTTACAGTGTTTCTACTGGATAAGGTTTACTACACTATTTAAGACGTTTTAAGTGTCAATTTTTAATTAAAGTATTTTTAATAAACATGAAATTATTTATAAACTTTAACATTACCTATATGTAGGTAACCGCCTTAATATGAAATAAAATCATACATTTTTGCATTTTTAAGAATTGTATGTTACTTACCTTTGCTTTGTAGAAATAAATCCTTATGCTCTGACATTAAAAGTAAAATTTCTTTAACTTTTACATATGATGCCAAAATAAGTTATTTGTGTGATAAATTTGCGTGGCCGCTTATCTCTTATTTCTTACGACAGTTAATCTGGCGCTAGGTAGGGCAGCCATTAACTCGGTTATAGGATGGGTAAACGAACCTTTTTTAAGACGTTTTTTCTTGTTTCATCACCGTCCACTAAGCGGGTGTTGGAGTAAGCTTTTTGCAAACCCAGTTAATAGTCCGTAGGAGCTCTAACTACCGCTGCTTGGAAATAAAAGCTTGTAATTTTAAAGCTTTGGAGAGAAGGAGGTATAGCTGCTTGTATGAGAGATGTGTAGTGTCAGAATATAATGCAACACATGGTTAGTGGTTGTTGTAGATTTAGTATATAGTCAATGTTGAGAAAAACAGTTTTTAATTACAACGATGTAATGATTAGACGTTTATATTGTAATCTACTATATAAAAATAAGTCGGGTTTTCCTTCCTGACGCGATAACTCCAGAACGTTCGATCCGATTTCCACGGTTTTGCATTCGTTGGAAAGGTCTCGGGCTCCGTCAGGTTAATATAAAAAAAAAACGAAGGCGAAACGGAGTTCGCAGGGTTTGCTAGTTTACAGAATATCCATAAAATATACATTACTCACTTGCTTTAATTTTGTATTACTGTTTTAGTCGTAAGACTTAGCTCAGTCTTATTACTTTGTTCTTAGACATTGTAAGCAAGAAAATATTTATTCTAGAAATATTATATTGTACCTAATAAGAAAATGGCAACTACGACTACGGCAGATTTCTAGTTAAATATTTGAACACAAATAATATAACATCTAAGTTCTAAACACTGACGACGGAGATCTTCAAAACTCGGTAGTAATCTTTTTTTTGAGTTTGGTTATACATACATGATTAACGTTTTATAAAATGCACTATTACTATTACCTAAGTCATGATGAAGTAAGTTAGTTCTTAAGAGAGTGACCAAAGATTGATATGACTTATCGACTGGTATACAATAACAAACGGCCCAATGATATTCTATATAAACTGAGGTAGATGCGTTTATACCCCGTTCTGTGTAGCGAACTCAAATCAGGCTACGTAGCATGATTCGGCTCAGTCGCCTCAAAGCAACGCGCGGCGACGCACGTTGACGGCGCGACTTTTTATCAGTAAGAAATATTCACAATGCCATCGTATGTGTTTAGAAAGTGCAATAATTACACTGGGACGAGTGCCAAAAGCAAGAAGGATGTGTCGTTTCATTTGTAATTATTGTTTATCCTTTTAAAATGAAAATACAAATATTTAATATTACTATAAATTAACCAGTGACGCGTTGCCACTTAGCCATCTCCACGAAAGAGACAAATAGCGACTCGAATTCACGATTGACGGCTGACGTAACATACGTTTATCTCTTTCTCACAACGGGGCTTTATATATCTCTGACCACTTTTACTTTCCTGAATGATGTAAACAACGCTGCGTATAAACTACCTAAATAGCTATAGCAAAATTTCGCCACGCGCTAGGGCGATTTTTAATGGGTATAACGTCTCTATTTGTAAAACCTCATTGAAACGGCCTGATTCAAATTGGTTGTCAAGACATGGTTTAAAACCAGTTCTGTACACATAACCACTAGGTCACCTGGAACCAGCTGACACTGTAGCCCAAGGTGGAACATGCCTGCATTACAAAGTAAATTATTTTATTAAGTTAACCTGAAACAAATGGACAGGCGATGCATATAAAAGTATCATCAAAAAACACCAGGAAGCCAGTAAATATTATACTGCAAAGTTCATACACGAAAAGTCAGCAAAAAATCTCCAAAACAAATAAAACTAATCCCATCAATATCAAAGTATCAAGGTGGTCCACAAAGCGGATTACTTTCTTATACTCTGAAATAACATAAACTTGGTTCACAGTTAACTGATTCCAGCTAAAATAGCTTCCAAGAAGACGGGTGACATGTAAAGCCGTCGTGAAATCATTCTAGAGCATTTAGGAAATTATTCAAACTTTAGCTACGCAACAGTACACTACTATTAGATATTATATAAAACAATGTCCGTAATCAACGGTAATGCTAATTTTAGGCGGTAGATTTGTTTGACCAGTCTTATTCAGCATTAGAAACATTCATGTCTCGCTGCTGACTAGTAAATCATTTCTATTTCTTTGATAAATATTACTTGGCAACAAACCAAATTATTCTAATTAATGGAATTCCGGAATAAAACATGACCGTGGTTTTTAGGAAGTAGTTAGTTGATTATGTTAATATTATTCAAGTACTTTAGTTTTGGTGGAACATTAGTGACTGGTGCGTCGGTAACATAGTGAGCGGAAAACTTCCCGACCTTTGACTCGCCCGATCGTAAAATGTAATACTCCAATAATCCCTACTTATAAGAAGCCATCTCCGCTGACGGTTTTACTGACGTATTATACCTATATAAATAACACTGGAACATGTCATTTTATTGATTGTAATCTTAAGAAGAAGATGAAGCATTTTGAGTTGGACTTATTTACTTTATTATTTTATAAATAAAAAATAATCAACTAGGTTACAACTACCATGAATAATAAGATCCCACGTATTTTTTGCGCAAATTTTATGTTAATATATTTTTATACAAATAGATAATACCTTTTTAAGCCTATTTATAAAAGCCCCATTTAGTTCAAACTTACTCTTATTGCCCACAATACATACAAGTAGGTATTTACTGTCACCCTCAGTATTGACAGGTCCATCACGAAGCGAGCATTAACTAGGTCATAAACCACAGAAGTTCAATAATCCGTATATATGAATCCAGCTCCGGGTACAGTCGGCGGCAGTGTGTAGATTACTAACTAACGAGATAACTTTCTTACGAGTACACTCATTCGAGCGCAACTAATCTGCTGGTCAAGACACTACGAGCCACGAATGTAAACATGTAGATGTTCTTTATATTTTGCCTACCAGACATGGTGATTTCTGTAAATTACTTGATTGAATTACTTGATATTTTGATTTCATTTGTGTGGGTCACATATCGTGGAGGGAAGGTGTCCGTTTGTTCGATTCATTGCAAAATTTATAAATGTTCTTGAATATTATGATCTTTAGAATGTATTTGTTCTTTTTACAAGTTAGCTGTGAACTTAAAAAAAACTCACATAATTTTTCAATAGCTTGCTTGACGATGATGCCAATTTAACACAATGGAAACTAATGTTTTTATAGACCTGCTGTGCTGCTGAAGCTGCTACCATAGCTCTTGCCTTGCTAATCAAGACACGGTTTATATATACCACATCGTATACACTTCGTAAACCGTGTAGACGGCAAGTTGAGCGAGTGGTGTAGACACCGCGGGAAAATTCTTCGTCCACGCGCCCAAACAACTTAATTAGGGAATAAACGAGGAACGTGCGGAAACTACAGTTTTGGACATTCGCGCACTCACATATTGATGATGGAAACTTAGTTTAGGAAGAAATAATCGATACTTAGTATTATATATAAGCGAGTGTGGCTCAGCGGTTCCAGTGTCTGCTTTTCATCCAGACGCACCCTGGTTCAAATCCGCCCTACACCAATGACTTGTATTTTCAAGTTATGTGTGGATTTGCACTCGCTTAACGGTGAAGGAAAACATCGTGAGGAAACCGACATGTTTGAGGACCACAATATCCGAGGACATGTGTCTTCCGTGGAAGGACCTGGGCGCCCACCACGATGTATCTGCCCAAGAAAACTCCCCTAACGAATTAATTCTGCGGGTGAGTCACGACCCTCAGTCATGAGGAAATACGACTCAAAGAGAGAGAGAGTATTATATATATTATAGGACAACCAAATTTATGTTCTTCTTTAACATTAGTGAGACTCAACATTATTATTGACGTGCGTTAGTGCTAGCCGGTTATTACAACTAAATTAATGAGAGTAATTTCAAACATTACTAACAAAAAAATTATGTTGAAGTAAAGACAATATTTTAAAGTCCTCGATACGGAATAGCTGCACATTCTAAGATCAGAGTGTCTCTCGGTTGATCTTCTCCAACATTATCATTTGCAATTAGCACCACAGAGCTCTCATTGCATTAATGGAAACTAAACGTAGAACAGTTTACCTAATTAACCATTGTTCTAGGGCCTTTACGGCAAATTCTTGTTACACTTTAAGATAATTAAACTTTTGACTTTATCTATGTAGTAATTGTTTTAACCATAATTGTTTTATATTACCCAAGTTTATTTAGTTTATTTTAAGTTGCATATTTAATACTGAAAGTGATGTTGTGGCATCCCATTGAGTTAGTTTCTTCTCGGCGTGATCGTACTTGAACATCAATTCAAAGTCTGTAAACACCGTCAACAATAAAAACAAATCTGGAATGGATAACTTGGTTTGATATCTACTTTCTCCTACTTATACAGCTAAGAGGCTGCGGCAAGAATGGCACCGCACCAAGTCAGTGCTTGCATTACTTGCTATGCATGTATACGGAAAGTCAGCCAAACCCTCGCAAACCCAAATCTACTCCACTTGTCTCCTCTATCCGGTTGATTTTACAAAGTTAACAAACTTGAATAAACAAATATCACACCTATTACGAGTAAATAAGGTTCACGAGACACGCAAAGTCATTTATGTAGGTGTTCACAGAGGCGGTTGGCGTTGGATCTCTGATTAGTGATGCACCCGTCAATTGTCGATTTATCGATTAACAAGTCGAGTGGCGGTTTATTTACGATGTGTGCGCTGGAGCGTGACCATGTAGATACGTGCGCGCTCAGGTATTGTAATCTAATGGAACGCTGTGATTTTATGAAACTTCTTGCTTACTCGCGGAGAACTTACTGATAACTTTATCAACGATAGAATATTCTTAGTTATATTTGCGTGAATAAATATCAATTTTCAGATGTATTTAATTTTTATTTTTAACATTACTTGGGAATACAGCAGATAACTAAACTTGAATTCATGTGAAAGCAATAACTGGCAACGTATATATAGACTATAAATAATACAATACTTCTAATGATTATTATTTAGGTAGTTTCTTTATTTTTGTACCAAACATTAAATCTTTAAAAGTTAAAACATTAATACACCGAACTTGAATTACACCACTACCAGCAACAAATAGACCTAGGCATAAACATTTCCATAACGATGCAAAAATCTCGTATTACTATATACGTATTAGAGTATTCCATTTGAATATTGGTGTATGTAGTACTGTTCTGGCAAGTATCGACATCGACAGTCCCTCCGTGTACAAACAGGCGCCGGCACTATTAGCAGAGCGCTCCACAGTGCGCTACTTCCCGCATATTTTGATTGTGCGCTCAAACACTCACATATATACCTTCATTCTCATTCAATCTCTATTTACTCTTCATTATCTTCTCATTTCACGATAAACGTGTGCAATTATTTTATAACTCACCTACCAGACGCTCCGACATGGAACTGCATAATTTGTGGTGCCGTTACTGATACTGCGTACAAAAATTCATATTTAAAAGTATAGAAGGAAATAAAACTTAGAACTTCATAAGTTTGAATATAATAAACATGTACAATCTATCAATGTTTTTTAGATTTTTAATTAGAACGGTGACCATTTCTTTTAATTCGGAATAAGGTATATTCGTTTCCTTGTCCTAATGCAAATAAATCAAACCTGGTTTTTTTTAACTAACAAAGTAAGTTTGCTGTTTTCGTAAGTGGCAAGTAAAGTGAACCAGTTGATTAAATCAGGCATGCCTCATTGAAACCGCAAAGTTAGTTTTATAAATTAGTTACTGCCAGCGCCATCTCTTATCTAGAGATCGAACTAGGTACTAAGGTAGGGGCCAATGATGTGTAATGTGTTGAGAATATACCCAACGAATAAAATTAAAGAATGATTTAATGCTTAGACGTAGATTCGTTGAAAATATATTTAACATTTATAATGTAAAATAATACATTACATTATCTTCGTTGAATATTTATGTAAGTAAATTGTTTAGTAATTTTACTCTAAAATTTAAATATAGAAACGTGGCTGCATATCAATTTATACTATACGAGAATACACAATTAGACATATATTGAAGTTAATGTTTAGTTACTATGTCAAATCATTGTCTCTGCAAATGTTCATGTTATATTAAAACTATGAGACCGTGGGACTAAACACAGTTCGATATAATATCGTAGCACCGTAGAACACGCGTAGCGCCGCTACGACATTACTTTACAAGAAATAGAGATAATTTTGTAGTACAAGAATAAATCAATATTCATGAGAGTAAAGTTACTTACAAGGAAAATAACCGTGTTTTCCAACCTTTCTTGAAATAATGAAAACTTAGATACTGAACCAGTTTGTTCACACTTATTTCAAATCAAAGGTCAAAACTTGTTGGTGAAAATTCAACAACCAAATTCTACCAAACAAAAATAGTTTGATAACCTTTTTAATAAAAATGAATCAACAACTTTTATTATATTATTCTATTGGCAGCGTTGAATTTGAGCATTGCCGTATGTATAGACTCTTCTCTAAAAAGTATTATAACTTTCTATTGAGTAATTTTAACATTATGATCTAGTAACATCTTACAGGTGCCTCACACATCACTTGTACAGGAATGAGATATCTAAATAACGCGTGTCATCGCGCGCTTAGAGAAGTACATTTGTTACTAAGTTTGTTGTTGTAATATTTAATGGCCGACCAAATTAACATGTTACGCTGCTGATTTTTATTGTAAACACTTGCTATTCAAATATATGCCTGTTAAGCATTAAAATCAACTGATTCCAGGCTCTCTTCACGTGCTCACAGATATATATTTCCTGTGATAATCTCGCAAGTCCCCTATTAGTGTTCCAGTCATACCCGAGTTTCCAGCGTACCAATGGAGCCCTTACATTTACCTTTAATTTCTAAAAGCAATGGGCTAACAAGTCGCTCCCTAGCCCTTAATCCTATTAAGTCTATCTCATAAATTTTATTTCGGGGGTTGCTTACGGAGTGGCTTACAAAGTGTCTCATTACTGCTTTTAGTTAATACTGATAGTGTCTGAAGTAAGGGAGGAAAGACTTAGGTAATGAACTCCGCTTTCTAATTGAATACGGCAGTAAACTTTGTTGGCCGTTGTTTACTTTAAAATAGGTGCTATTTCAATTCTGGCTTGGTTCTCTTAAAAAGAACGTTTAGAAATCGATCCATAAATAATAAGCATCATTGGTTTTTTGCATTTGTTGCATTGAGTAATACCAGGTCCCATTTTTAGGATAATTTTGTCAATTTTAAAAACATTCGTAGAAAATTGTGATATTCAATACTTAGTTCACGCATTTGTAGCAGAACTTGATGATTTAGTCAGTTCACAGTTTGCTTCAAACTTAACTATCTATGTACATCATTTGAGAATATCTTTAGCCTACCAGTGAGTAAACAGAAACTGCTTTAACATTAGCCGCAAGCTCCCTCGTACCTAAATAGTTGATCTAAGTTTAGATATGAACCTTGTTTGTGCCTAATTGAATCCGGTAGTGTAGTTGGTGCGTTATTTACTTTGGTTTCCGTATAAACTTTAAAACACACGTGGATTGCTTTACTACCTGTTTGAAGAGATTCATTCATTTTAAATAAACTTGTAAAATAATTTAAATGAAAGTACCTATTAATATATATCGGTTCTATTAAAACAAACCCATGAGACCTAACAAACCTACGGGATCTACTGTCATGTCTTCCTATTCATAAAGTTTTGGTTATCTACTCAAAATAGACGACTGCACCCCGTATAAATTGCTCACTAAGCTGAACTTTGAGTGCTTCTTTACAGATTATAACATTAAAATTTGTAAAAATGTAAATACTTTGGTACAAGAGCAAGAATATAAAAATTACTATCATCATATCTACCACTATCATAGCATGGAAGGATCTGGGTGTCTCCCGCGCTAAACATACTTCACAATAAATTAATTTTGTGAAAATTATAACCCACAGTATCAACAAAATGCGACTTAGATATTCAATGCAATGTAAACGATGGCTTCATAAAATTATCAGCTTTAATTCGTAAGAAGTATTTGTGGGTAAATGGTATATTTTTAATATTTTATGCGAACAACACCTTTAAATTCCAAATTATTCTGTAAAATACGATTTGTCATATGTATTGATTAACATATGTGACATTTACATACAATTCGGTGTATTACATTACCGCGAATGTAATTCAAGGTTTCGAAAACAATGGAAGGGTGACGTGAATGTATCACACCCGACCTTGCTAGCTACATTTTTAAATTTTTGTGGAAACTTTGCGCATATTGAGTAGTAGGTAAACGAATAAATAAATGTTATTTTTACACTTAAGTGCAAATACATTCTGGTTTTTTTAACTAAATTTAAGCGCAAATTATAATAGTTTCTAAAATCAAATTATATGTTTTATTATTTTCATGAATTGTAGGAAAATTTTCAGTTATAACATTTTTATCAAGATTATATAAATTTATTCATAATTTTGTAAAACCGACAGCACTACCTACCTATTTTGATTATTAATATATTTCAAGAATTTCTTCGAAATGATATTGGTCGCAATAATTTTCTTCCTAAAATATCTCTGAACAATCATTTTCATTTGCCGGATGCTTTCCACCGACAGATATAGTGGTGTACGATTCTTCAATAATTGGAATGAGTATTTTAATAGAGTCTGTCTTGTCCGCTCTTCCGAGTATTCTCCGAGGCATTGTCGTATTTTATTAAGAAAAATCTGTATAGGTGGTGTAGACGTAGAGTATAGAAACTAAAAGTAGCTCTCCCTAGAGTGTTTGTATCACAAACAATAGTGTGTTTAGATAGTTTTGATATGTGTATAGTATTTTTTGTGAGATTTTGATAATTTTAAGCATATTCTATACTGAACACAGATAAAAGTTTGTGAACAAATGATTAGTCGTTTTAATCTCAGAAACTATGAAGCTGATGACCATGTTGAAATACAATTAAATATTTTTTATTCAGAATTAATATGATCTGATTGTGACAGTCTCAGAAATAGTTGCTCGGTTCTTGAAACTAAGATAAATGAACTAATATTGAGTGCAAGTGCCATTGTTCTATTGTTAAAGAGCTAGCTGAGCCCTTGCTAGTTGAGAAATAACTATGATAGTATAGAAGCCAAAAATATATATATATTTGTGTGCGTGTGTATGATTGTTATTATTTGACGCTAACGGCTTAACGGAGTAACTCGGGTAGCACCGCGGAGCGCTGCTAGTTACTAAATATATTTCTAATCATATAAATTTTATGCAATTCAATATCATATATTAAGTAGTTTGACCAGAGCAGAAACTAAGTTTTAGATAATTTCTTAATTATTGTGTTCGTTTACGTTCATCAAACAAACTTATAAAAATAGTGATAAAATGAGTTGAGTACATAGTTACCGTTTTACATACATATATACATAAACTGGTTCATGATTAAAAAATGATCATATAAGAAAATGTTCTTCTTTATATTTAACTTTTTCTTGCTAAGATTATTTTATTTGAGTCAAGTAGAAAGGAAATCGTCGGTGAAAGCTGGAGCTGTAGTTAGGAATTTCCGGCGTCTGAGACGTGTTTATAGTACCGCAAGCACTCCTACACTCACTGGACAAAATTCACGCTCACAGAGCTAGAAAACTCATGTTACACACTCATTAGAATGATTCATGTATTCTACAAGTATGCTAATATATCATATGATAAAGCTAAAAGATAAAGAATCTTTATTGATACTGTAAAGTTGTAACATACACACAAAGGTATAGGTTTACGTACTAATATCACAGAATATGCTACACAAATTACAATATCTCGTCAAATTGAATTTATAAAATTTAGTTTTTATATTAAGGTTAAGTTGCCTGAAGGTATTATTAATAAAATAATGAAAATTTTTGTTCTTAAAACCATGTCAAACATAATATGGCAATCATACTTACAATAAAATCTGCGGATAGGATGTGTTGATAAAAATATCGTTTGTTAATTTTAATAAATATATTCTCATTCATTTTTTTGTATTGGAACAATTTATTTATAAAATGTTAATCTGTTTAATTTTGGTTCTTTACAGCACTTATATACATTTAAAATGGTGATCACTATAAATATGGTTCATCATTAAGAATTATGGATAAGATGCAAAGGTAGCTGAAACTATGGGACAATAAAATCTCGTAGGTACCTCTCCAGTTTGCATTGCTAATAATATAAATAAGTAACAGGCATTCCTCCTGTTAAGCTTCATGTTTTTCTTTCTTGAAAATTTCTAATATTTTTTGTAGTTTTATGGGACATGGTCCAGATCTGAGAGCAATTTAGTGCGAACGTAGGTATCTACAGACCGCAGTATTAAGAGTTACCGGTAAACGGACCATGAATATATAAGAAAATTTTATTTCTTGACATAAAATCTTACACAATATATATTTACCTAACTTTTATCCTAATTTGCATCTTAAGTTACATAAGCTATCATCATCATCAGCAGTTCATTAGAGCCCACTTTTGGGTAAAAGCCTCCTCTCTCGTATGTTTATAATCCCTGTCTTGTGCTTTATTAGCTATTATTATGTCCAAATACTCGTACGTCATACATTTTTAAATGAGGTATGAGTTAACTAATAATAGTCCTCTTCCAGATTCCTTGTCTAAGACCTGTTTATTATAATCTCAAGACAATGACTTTTACCATGTGAGATTGTTAGTCTTTTTGTTTACCAACTCATTATTAGCACAACCGTTTTAGCTAAAAAAATAAATATTTTAGGACATATCACACAGCGCCATCTAGCTCTATACTAAGCTTTCGCTTGTATCATGGGTACTAGATAACGGATATACTACATATGTATATACTTTTTTTTTTGTAAATACATACTTATTATACATAGAAACGACCAGACTCAACACAAGTAATTATAAAATTTTAAAGTACATAAATAATTGTGTCATGCGGGAATCGAACCCGCAACCTCTAGATTAGAAGGCAGAGCCACTACCAACTAAGCTAACAGGCCAGTCAAGTCAAATGTTGTCTTAATGTTAATTACAAAACAACAGTAAGGCAAGGCTAGTTTTTTTTAATTCTACGTTTATTGCAAGTTATACAGAATGACGCTCCAGACATACATACAAACGTGAGTGGTTGGTGTATTCCACTACAAGCTGGTTGGCAGTTATTCCTCCGGGCCGGGAGCGGGCGGACCCAGCTCAGCCCCGTATCAAAGGCGATCCGGTCACACTTCATTAGCTCCATATAACACTATCTCGGTCCCACACCACTAATGCTATGATCCTCTCCAATCTTCGCCACGCGAATTAAATTTATGTTCGTTGTTAGTATAATTCCGGTTAAAACGAGTTCTGCATTTTGTGATGAGGTTTGGGGTAGAAAAGTTACTTATAATAATAACATTTAATATTAACACCTACAATAATGTTTAAATACCAGCATTCACATAATCATCATTTTTTATTTTTGAATTGTATGTAGTACGAAATAAAGGTACTAAATCGCACTAGATTATAATCATGTTATATAATTCTATTGTTTTATTTGCATACTTTATAGTTGTTAAAATTTTATATACCTACTTATCTTTATTTAACACAGAATACGTTGGTAGTCAAATGTTAGCCACGTCTGACTACTACTTACTTACGTTACTTGACGTTAAACACCACTGCATCTGTGGCACTTACATTATTTTTATTAACAAGTTTCAGGATGTGGTAAGTACATACAATGTGGAAGATTATGTTTTTAGAACACGCAATTTTCATCATAATTCTACTTCAATAATGTCCTTACACGCTCCGTTACTCTTTTTGATTGAGACTGAGACATAAATATGGATTGCACATTTCCGCGTGCAATTATTATTTTCTCAGTGAAATCGAGCATGAAGTCAGATATTTACATCTGGATTTAAAGGACCGGCTACATCTTGATTTTTGTTCATGAATAATGGTGGCTTTGTTATTATCACTTCCATACCAAATATCAACCCGATCATTCTGCATCGTTAGAACATTACATAATTTTGTAACGTTACTTACAGCGTTACAACTTACAGACATCCCCTTTTATGATAAATTAGTAAACCTAGTTATTTATTATCTACTTTCATTCTGTATTAGCTGACTCAGTTGTCGTCTCTCTGAAAGCTGGCCTACATTACGTTAAAGGACGGAAGGCAAATGTAAGTTCACTTCAATATTTCGACTTAATAAATATTCATTACTTGTATTTCAATATTATCTTTGTTTTTCAGAAGGAAACCTCATGAATAATCAACTGCTTTCATCTCCTAGGGGTTGAAATAAAACCAAAATTATTTATATAAAAATGTACACCGTTACTTTTATTCATACAAAAAACGCCTTGTCAAAATACTTTATACAACGTTTTACATAGTAATGAACAAACACACGTGTCAAGATGGCTAGCTCTTTAAATTTTAAATACATACATTAGCGAATGAAACGAATACAATACCTATGTACGTCATTAGGTACAAACGTGAAATTCCGAATGATTTAAAAATATAACAATGACTTTAACAAAAAATGAACCTATTTTTGTTTGTTTTAATTTATTTTTAAATATAAATTAATGTCACAGAATAATAAGTACACGTACCAATGTATTAAATACTACAAGTGTTGCGTATATTAATTTTCGGAATTATCCGTATTTTTATTCATATTACGTATGAAACAAAATTATATCGGAAGTGCTTATGATCTACCGTATGATACAATTAGACTAGATTTTAGGAAGTGTTTGCAAGAGTTAAATGTACGACAACGCTGCCAGATGGTTATCAAAACAATTGCCGTTACAATCCTAATATCCACTAACCTTTTCCTCATCACAACTTGAGATAAAGAAACCAATTGTAGTAAATTTTAATCACCTAGGGACTCAATTGTGTTATTTTCGGGACTTTACCATTCTTGCACAATGGTCTCTCTTTCACGCATATTAGATGGCACTATTTCTTTCTCTGTTTTCCTCTCTGTGTGCCCTTTATGGCATTATAATCTGTGATAGTAAAACAGTCGTAACTTTAAAATCCTTAGGTTTGGCTTTAGATGTTACTTTATTTTTCTTTTCCATTTTGTTTATTTTGGTATTCTGTTTGAAAAATATCTAAATAAAAGAATATGTTTGCCAGGATGCAATAATGATGAAGAAAAACTAATACGACAAATACATTATTATACATCAATGCATTGTTATACAACACTAGATTTTGCTTACGCCTGGTATATATAAGAAAAATGTGACAAAAATGGTAACTTTATACAGTTCAAACCTCGTACATAATGGCAATGTAACGATACGGAAATGAGTACGGTAGGTTTGAAAAATTGCTATGATAACTATAAACAATATTAAATTAACTCAAGTTGATTACACACAGCATATAAACATCTTCTTATATTAAGGTACATTCTAAAATGATATACCAAGTATTTGAGTATTCGGCTAATAAATCAAGTGTTGCTTTGATGTATTGCTGCAACATATGTACGGAGCTTTACTTTACGCCTAATTATAACATTTACGGTATAATTTACAACATCCATCAGGTGAGTGGGCATTAATATAATCACATTAACTGTTTGCATAAGTGGTAAAGTGCTCATTATGAATAATCATTAATATTAATTATTACCTGCCGTAAAATTGTGGTGAATTTCAACTCAATTTTATGGCACTCTGATTGCTTTATTTTATTACATTTATAACTTTGTGTGTCTGGCGCTGGCGGGGCTCCGAGTGCCCTGACATTGACACTACGCACATGTTATTTTAAGAGCATGCAGGACACAACTTGAGACAATTATTTTAGCGACATGAAATGATACTGTGCAAAATGTATACCTAAAATTATGTTTCTAGTTTTATTATTATTCTATCGCTTATTGGAATTAAATATTCAACACCTTTAAGAGACAACGTTAAAGGGGGCATGAAAACTAAATTTATTAATGTCATTATTATTTACAATATCTATAAATAAAGCAATCAAAATGCATATGTTAATCTATTATCTCTTAATTCTAATGACTAGGTATATTAAGAGTATTCTTAATCTATGTAAAATAAAAAGTAAAATATACATTCCAAAATACTAAAATACTTAACCTACTCGGCAGTCCTTGTCCTGAACTAATGTCTAGAAACCTAAAAGTTTTCATTTCGTTTTGAATCGGAACGAATGGGTCTCCCAGGGGTATGGGCGGTGCTTCGGTTGTTTTCTCCTCTTCTTTTGGACACGGCAACTTTTCGGGAGGAAATTTCAAAACGTTTCTTTTTACTCCTTTCATTGTTATGTCATTGGTATTTGTATCGGGCACGTCTTGCTCGGGAATAGTTTTCTTTTCGGTTACGTTCATCTTTTCATTCAGAGTTTCAATGGTTATTCCAGCGTGTAAAATATCTTGGTTGTATGCGATCTTGTCATCAGATTCAGGCATTTTATTGTATGCAGAGCTCACTATGGGAGGATCCATTTTACAAGTTACGCCGTCGAGGGAGTCTTTTGTGTTCTGGCTTTTAGTCTCGTTGCGGAGCGCATGCATCCATTTCAACCTGCAGTCGCACACGAAGTTGTTCTCTGCAAACAATGACACACAAATTTAGATAAAACTTTATATACTGTTTAAATATAAACGAGGGCTTTCAAAGCGGCGACGAGGCGAGTAAACTACGAAACTAGTCCAAAGATAAAAGGTATCATACAACGTTTCCCACTTCCACCTTTCCGACCGAGAAGACTCCCCGAGGGATCATAAAGACCCAACTTTATAAGTTAAAGTTAATAATAACATCTCCGTTTCAACTCGTTTAATATTCAACGTGTGTTTTAAGTTTATCAAAGCCAGCACGAGTAAGTAAATTATGTATTCGTTATTACCTTCGAGCAGCAGATTGCTGTTGGGGGGCCACAAGTTGTCCAAGATGGGCTTGATGTTGTCGAAGGTGAGCGCGTGAAGGTCGTTGTGGCGCAGGTCGAGCGAGGAGAGCCCGCGCACGCCTTCGAACAGGCCGGCGGGCAGCGCGGCCAGCCGGTTGTCGTCCAGCGCCAGGCGCCGCAGCTGCGACAGTCCGTCGAACGCACGAGCGGAGATGTACCGCAGCTCGTTCTTGCCCAGCAGCAGCTCCTGCAAGTTCCACAGCTCCGCGAAAGTAAACTCTGTCAAATTGTGTATTCTGTTCCTTCTCAGGTCCAATTTTCTCAAGTTGGCCAATCCGTCAAAAGTATGACGGTTTAGATAGTATATGTTATTTTTATTCAAGTCCAATTCCAGCAAATTGAAGGTGTGCAGAAAAGTCTGGTTCCGAATAGTCGATATATTATTTTTCGTGAATACCAACTTTTGCAATTTGGGCAGATCGTAGAACGCTTCGGCGTCTATATCTATGATGTTATTGTCCTCGAGGTTGATCGATGTTATGTTCGGTAGATAAGCGAAAGAGAACTGTTGCAAAGTTTCAATTTGGTTCTGTGATAGGCCAAGCTCCTTCAAATTCGTCAAGTTTGCGAACGAGTAGGGCGCGATCTCGGCGATGTTGCCATACTTTATGTTTATAGATCGGAGGCGCTGCAAGTAGTAGAGTGCCTTAGTCGGTACATATCCGAGCGCACCGTCCACGCGTACGTTAAAGGACAGAGTCTGCAAGGTGGGTTGCGATGCGAAGCTCTGCCAAATGGGGTCGTCCCTGGGTATCCCGCCGTTGAACACCCAGCACTCTGCCTTGGTGGCGTTGCGCGGCTCGCGAGTGTTCTCGCAGTAGCAGTGCACCTTGGAGTCTCGGTCCGTGATGTCGCAGATGTTCTTGAGGAAGCCGCCTCCCTTGTCCTTGGGCCGCCGCTTGTTGTTGTCTCGCGCTTGCACGTTTATAGACATTTCGTTAACGAGGGCGAATGTAATTAGGATGTAGATTATCCCCGCGATTCGGCGCTCCATTTTATCTGTAACAAGCAAAAGTCATTATTTAATACTAATTAGAGTAAGAGCATTTAGATGACGTTTAATTCGGCGTGGGGAAGCTATTCCCAGAACGTGGTTTGGGGATTTTGTCTAATATTTTGGGGAATGATCCGAACGCCTGTGTGGTCTGGCTGCCATTATTATACCCGCGCTGCGGCGGCTCCTGTAATATACGTTAATTTTGGAGGTTTAATAATCAAGTGATATGAAATTAAATCTCGTTGTATTAGATCGTAAGTGAATAGCATGGGCATGAAATTTAAAGCCAATTTTGTATAATTACAGGCTGATAAAATAATTGATGAATTAAAGTGTACTAGACAGCCTTGCCGCCTCATTTGTTTTTCTGTTCATGACACGTAAATTAAAACTTGTTCTAAATCGTTATTGATCAACCTGAAACCTCCTTATATATATTATGGACTTCGAAAACAAAGCCAATGAACCAGTCATTAATTCAACGAAATAAGATTTATATTCAACATAGCCGCAAAAACCACACACAACTTGTAATCTTTATGGCGTGGCGAAAATAAGGGATAATGTGTACTCAAACTCAGAGATATGTATTCAATAGCTCAAGCATAGATCTGCCTTTCCACGGCAAAATAATATACAAGAAAATTACATATGTTTTGACTCTTGATTTTTACAAATACAAATTTCCATTGACATAGAAAAAGTCACATCGACTTATGAATCCTTTGACCACGTGACAGCCAGCAGGCAGCTTTGCGATAAAATGGGTGGTTACCATTTTAATATAGACTACAAATGTCAACTATGATTAAACATATTTGAATTGTAATGATTTAATATCAGATACAAATTTTATCTTCTCTTTCTTCATCAACGTGTCGGATATTGAATAAAAAACTAACTTAGATCTAAATCTAATAATAACTAGCTCTAAAGCTAGTAAATCCTAATATGTTATTATTGATTAATGTTTAATTAATGAATTTATTGTTTTATTTGTCACTTGTCTTGTATTTCGGGCAAAATATGAATTAAATGTTTATGTGGTATATCTGTTAACCTACACATAAATTTTTGAAAAAACAACGTAACCCAACGTCAACACCATTTTCTTTTTCAGGGAAGCTCGTGAGATTGTTTAAGATTTCATGTCTCTATTGTTTTCTATATCTGTGTACACGCTGATAGCATAATCTAAGTACAGTCGATGCAGCGAGATACGTAATCCTAATGGGTTTCAAATATTAACGGCTCCAACAAAGCATGGAGCACACATTACATTAACTTATTCTGGCTTTGGTTTCCATTCAAATGGTGTTGGGATCCTTTTACAGAAAATACTTTCTTTAGATAAAGAGGAATACTATACCATAGTCGAATCTAAGAGCGTGTAACGTGTTTTTTTTATTTTTAACCGACTCAAATAATGGAGTGTATCAACTTACTTACTTTTTGAGAAAAGAACCCATATATTAACTAAACGGTTTTCACTCACGTGTAAATCGCGTAAGTTGTTTACGCGATTTACACGTGAGTGAAAACCGTTTAGTTAATATATTGATAAAATGTCTCACGAAAGTTTTAATATTAAAAAGAACCCATAGTCCAACAAATTGATAAAATTTGTGCAAACCAATTTACAAACGACTAGTCGGATTTTGATACATTTTTCTGTGATGTGTTAAAGTTTAATTAGTGCATTATTCTAGGTATGTGTTACGATGACAACTCACCAGAGGGTGCTGCTGTATACATTATATCATCGAAATTATTTGCCCGATTTTGATGCTGATTTCTCTGATAGGCTTAGATTTGTTTAGTAAATGAATTTATTTATGTGATTCATTGATTATGCACTAGAGCGCGCTTCATACATACATTTGTTAGCGCCTAAAACAAAAAGTACTTGGCCGATTCTGATATCAACATTGAGTTTAATATTGATCGGGGTAGCTTAGTTTTAATGAAACTTTTTAGTGATAGTGGATTTGAAACAGTTTTATCTTTTTTAATGATTATTTATGTATAAAAAGATTCATTTTTACGCAAAATAAAAGATTCTTTTGGAAAAAAACTTTGAATGGTTTTTCTTAATAAAACAAGCGTTTTCACATATCGTGACTGAGATTTTATAGCCGCTCTACATCTGCTTTATTCTAAATTTAACTGAAAACTATCCACATTATGCCGTGAGCGCAAATACTTATATACCTATAGTAGTATTCGTATGGAAATAATTCACATATAAATAGTATAATATATATCACATTATATATAGATAAGAAACTACCACTTTTGGCAAATTTTGCTGAGCGATACCTCGAAAGACACACCCACGCTCAGAGAACCAAATCAATACGTCAACATTAGTCTTTCAAATTTCGAAATAAGACAAATCAATATATTTTAACCTTACGTTTCTTGTGATAAAAATATGAAACAAAGCTCTGTCCTGTGTTATTTTTTTTTAAAACAGAATTATGTTTTACGTTTTAATTCATCCCACTCAATGCACTGGCGTAGTCTAGATCAGTTTTAAGGCTTTAAGAAGGTAATGCAATATGAAAATACATATTAATAATTATTTATTTTTCTACATATGACACGCTACAACCAGATCAGAATAGAATGGTGATATAAAATGTATGTTTCATAGATAAGACAACAACAAGCGCTAAGTTGAAAGTTGGCAAACAAACTTCTTGTCAGAGTCATACAAACAAGAACAAGCATCATAAACTTTGTCGGCTTAAAACAATCCATAGACATGTTGTTACCAGTTTCAAAATTAAAGTCTCAGCTTCACGATTTAATTACACTCTTCAGTGAAAAGTAAGAGCTCGTATTAAGAAACTTCAAGTGAGACCCCGCCTCGGTGGGGGGCGGGGTCATTACACGGGAGTATTTAATACTGTTAATGACATTATGACCTACTGTGATGGAGACACACGCAACAACCGCTAACTGTCAACAAATACGGTGGCTCTTAATAACAAGCTCGACAATGCTCTCTAATGAAGCGTACACAATCATTATAAATTCTAACCTGAATCCTTATTCAGCTGAAACTCTCAATATACATGAAGAAAAACATATATTTATAAAAAACAATTTGTGAAAGAACAGCCTTGACTCGAGCCCGACAGCTACACGCCAGTAAGTCACGACCCTCCACACTGAACATAACAGCGGACAATAAAAATCAAGCGGAACTTATCTCAATAGAGCCATCAATCCATATAAACGACAAACAAGCGCGACCAATCGGCTGCTCCCACTAAATATCCCGCGGGGAGCTCTACACGCTCACTACTTACTCCTTTGACAGGAAAAATGTTGCAGTAAGTGAACTCGATAAGTATTGTACGCCTATTCAGTTACAGTTGGAGCACTTGATTGTTTTAGGTGGTTATAATATACTAGCTGATGCGCGCGACTTCGTCCGCGTGGAATAGTTATAACCATAAAAACGGTTCTAGTGTGTTAACCTTAAAACATAGACATATACTGTTGCGGACATTTTGTTAGATTATTTCAAGAGAAATAATTCTTTCATACATTTTTTTTTGATATCTTGAACCGTTTTCGCAGCGCATGCAACGGAAGCCCTCAGAAATGAATAATTTTCCCCGTTTTTTCCACATTTTCTATTGTTTCTTCGCTCCTATTAGTTGCAACGTGATGTTATATAGCCTAAAGCCTTCTTTGATAATTGGTCTATCCAACACAAAAATATTTTTTCAATTCGCACCAGTAGTTTCTAAGATTAGCGCGTTCAAACAAACAAAACAAACAAACAAACTCTTCAGCTTTATAATATTAGTAGGTATAGATTAATGACTGCCCGGCCGTGTATGTAGTAGTTGGTTTTCAATTGCATTGGAACACGTGCCTGAAAATTCTATTAACTAGGAAGTCAACTCACTATGTATTGGTAAGAAATGTGAGAGAAAGAACTGATAACACTTTCAATCTGATGTTTCTACCTCAGGTCTCATAATTGTACTCTATTCATGTCACTAAGTATTCATGTCATGCATTATTATAGTCGATATAATTATTTCGTATTCTCCACTGTTTTTTTTTTCATATCATTATTAAGTCTGTAAGCCCATACTGTACATACGTTGAAACTCGGTCAAGTGTGGATACTTTTACAAAACAATGCACTGCTGTAAGTAAAGCGCATGCTCTTATACCACACTAAACAATTCACAGAACGACTAAGTAGTTTTTAAGCGAGCCATCACACGATTGCCAACTTATTATTACACTAAATGTGCTACAAGAAGAAGACATTTATGTCTAAGAATATATTCTAAAATTATTTGCATGTGATAAATCCTAGCAGAATGTAGCACGAGTTCTTATCTTCTCTGTGGTTTAAAGTAAACCTTCCATACTTTCCCAACAGCGTCCAAACCCCGTTCAAAGCCAAGATCTTGATAAAAAACAAACGGAGGTCTCTCTTGATTCAGAAGAGATTTATTACTAGAAATCTCAAGAGAGAAACAGATATACCTATCCTGGATTACCAAGGAATTGAAATAATACGGAGTAGACGTTACTTTCTTTTCTTGCACAGATTTACTTTGTTCATTGTGTTAATCCTAGCAAAACAATGTCTATTCCATAATGTATTGTATTTCATATTAATCTCGCAGATATGGGTACTTCTGTGGAGCATAAAGATTTAAGAGCTTTTGTTTGTGCCGGTTGTAATGGAGCGCGATGGCCCTCCCGAGGTTTGTTGTCCACTGTTTAAAGAGGCCCAACACAAACTGTTTTTCATCCGAGATTTATCATATTTTTTATGTTGTTCGCAATTTTATGTATTTACTGGGCAGTAAATTAATTCTGGACGTGGATAAAAATGTTTTTGTATGAAAAACAGTACAGTCCCTTCTACAATCCCTTGTTTGTTTATTCGTATTAAATAATGTGATAATGTTAAGGCCAGATAAAGTAATCACATATTTTACCAAACAAGCAAAACACATCGATACTTTGATTGCAATCTACATACTTAATTTTTCACATAGTCATAATAACGACGAAAATTGTGTGTACTTTGAGTAAAGATAATATATAAAAAAAACTATAATAAAGAGTCACGGTAATATTGTCTAATAAGTACTAACAAAATTACTAACAGAAACTTATAAAACAAAAAAAAAAATCAGTAAATTGTATTCGGGTTTCTTGTTTGTCTAGTGTTGACAAAATTCATATATCTTCAGACATGTTTTTAAATATCCCAAGATACTATGATCCGTTCTCCGTCACACTGGATTGTCTTGCCCCTCCGCTCCGCTGAGATAGATCGCTCGCGGAGACGGTGCCTTATTCATTCGAATTACCGACGAGTCGTTATCGGAAAATGCTTACTTTGTCTTTGGCGACTCTTATATGATAACCCTCGGCCATTTACATTCAAACCGCGTGCTTGGTGTAAATTCCGGAGAAGTAATTCAATACCAGTGTCCCCCTGAGTTAGCTCATAAAGCAAGGGATGTACGGAGGGGAACCGTGGAGATGTACGACTGGTAACGATTAAATTGTAGAAATTTATGTTAAACTTAAATTGATTTATCAACCCTAGAGTTTTGAATGTAGTATTTACATAGCAAAGTGGTGCAAGTGACTTTTGTTGTTCGCTATGCATGTTTTAGTTTATTTTTAATTTTTTGTTACTCTGTAACTAAAAAAAACGTAAAGTCGTTTCAGCCAGATAAAATAAGCACAAGAAGTTCTTTTTAAAGATGAAAAGAAAACGAGCCATACATGCAGGTCACCAGAAATTAAAAAACACAACACAGAGGTTACGCATTATACATATATTTAATTATTTTTTTTGTAATCTTGCAGATTTACTTCTTCACTCGTTATCGTGTCGTTAGATGGCTAATGGGACTCAGTGCACCTCGAACCTTGCGATAAGTTACTTCCTTAATAGCTTATGTAAGTTACGAGTAATACCTTTGTAATGTAACGTGAGGGCGAGCTCTGGAAGGGGTTGGATTTCTTTCGGAAACTGACCTTCTCTGTTCAATTGCACATGAATGGATATTTAGTGTGATTGTCGACTTGTAGATAACTTAGTAATAATGATGAGATTTTTCCAGTTAGGCGATACCACCTAACAGGAAAAATCTCATCTATTACTCAACTTCCAAATAAAAGAAAATGATGACAGCGAACCTAAATGTTTTTATTGATTAATATTTTGTTCATTTTAATTGGTATAACGCCAAAGTGTTTTCAGACAATTTATTATTATTCAAGACGCATAAATTTAATTAAAAGTTACAGTCAAATGAAACAAAACAACCTACTAATTTGTCTTATAAATAAATAACCTTTCAATCTTGGACCAAAATAATAGAACAAAGCAACTCGAACAACTCCTCCTTGTACCTCACCAATTTGTAATTAATTCATTACTATTTAGGTATTCCGAGCGCCTAAAATAATACTTGTAATAGACACGATCTTACTTCGCTATTGGAGCGTAGTAAGGGCGCGGCGGGGAATTGTATGTTGCGAGCACTAGTGGTTACACGCGGTGTTGACTGACATTTATCTTAAATGAAAAAGGCGCCACAGAAGAATGTTAAGTTATTTATGACCAATTTATTTTATATCCTTTCAGCAATTTCAGGTTAAACATGTGAATATTTCCAGGAAAAATGGCATCCGTCGTAGTTATGTACCTAAATACATTATGAGCTAGCTGTACCCGCGGCAGTGCTCGTAAAACAACAGACATTTTATTTTCTCTAATGTGACCATTAATTTATTACTGCTGATATATATTTTTAAACATGACGATTGTGTTTTAAATATGAATGCTGAATTATTAATAGTCAGTAGTGGGCGACTTCTTTACTTTAGCCTTAACAACAAAACAGTTTCATCTATTGTCAGAATGTGTTATGAGCCATATTGAGTACTTATATTCATAATTGCCAATCATCATGGAATAAAATCATCGAACTTACCATAAAAAAAATATTTAGAGAATTCTTATTGTTTGGTAGCTGATTTGAAGCACAACCTTTAGCGGTGTAAAAAAGTGTGTGCGCCGCCTACACCGCCGGAGTTACGACCCCCTTCATCTCCGTCGGAGATTGACCTACTCCAGAATGCAAACTTAGCACATTCCAGCCACTTCCTAGCTTTCTTTATCTTTACTACTTGGATCTTTTGTTATGCTAAGTTTGGAGCTTACGGAGTTTGGTGCACAATGAGAGTCTAGGCGACGTAACTGAAAACCTCCTTTCCTGGTAATATTTTGGGAAATTTTCTTCGCCAAAATATACGAAGCTACTCGTACATACATGACGTATGAATTTTCTTTTATCTATATTTTATATTATATTCATCTGTGACGTTGTTTAAACGTCACTTGAAATCATGTTCTAATTTCCGTAGCTGCAATTAAAAAGTTATCTACTATATTATAGCCTACACTTTGCCTTGAATATTTTTCATAAAAACTTCGGTGGATTATATAGTAAGTAAATCTTTCTACTAAGTACATTTTCATATTATATCATCTTCTACATGTAATAGTATCCATAGTTGTAAGAAAAAGCTATTCCGTTTCAGATATTCTAAGCTCTGATTACGTTCCTAATTAGAAAAGGTCCTTTGCCAATAGGATCCCGCCCTGGCTAGTGTGATAACTTCTACTTAATGTTAAGATGTTAGCACATTGTGCACACATTCTGCGTTATAATTTACTTAAATATAACTATTATATCATATTATAAATATTCGAGGACGTATCTTATAAAAAAAACTTATTTATAATTTCTTTGTGGTTCGTAAATATCACATTTAATTTATTTTATCTGTTTCCAGCATCTTTTGAAAGCATATATACAAAATGTATGATAGTGCGTCAGTATAAAAACAAATGAATACCAATATATTTTTACTGCTGGAGGAGTAATGTCATACAAGCACTACATACTGTATGTGTAGCACCACCTTTATACACAAGTAGTAGGCGTAATTAGTTTCTGGCTCCCATTAAATTATTTATAAAGGAAAGATTCCAGCACTGGTAAATTAGGAGGGCCTGTGGGTGTGAGATCATTCACACGGGTTGAGGGCACCAAACTTAATAGCATGTGTATTTTTGGTCTAAGAAAATTATAGAAAATATATATACCTACATACGTTATACTTAAAATAAATAATTACACAATATTTATTAATATACTTATAACCTCTTATCGAAAGACTCCAATGATAAATGAACGCTTTAAAATACACATTAACACATTTCTTCATTTACTTTCTCTATCCACGAATAATAAACAAACATAGTTTTCCACGTAAGTAATGTTTTATGAGGCGTTGTACTAATTAACTTGATTTTTAGAAACATAACGCCTGGCAACATTGACATATCAATCAATACACAATATTGTGTTTTGATTGTAAAACTCCTGCAACTGAAATTATTCCTATTCTTCTATTGTTTTCCTAAATTGATATAATATTGAAGTATACATAGACTTATGCTGACTTTTGCAGAACTAAGTATTCTAATTATTATGTACGTAAATGGTACCTACAGGTAATCTAGACTTTGGATATCATACCTACTTAAAAAAAGATACATACATGTTTAAAATTTCATAAAAGTTACATCCTTCATTGATTAAAGACCTTACTATTTTATAATTGTCAATTTTCACAGACCAAACAAAAAAAAATGAAAAAAGAAGTAGAACAAGGCAATAATGGGTAAATGAATGTAGCGAGATAACAAGGTGGCCCGAGTAGTATTGGCACCAGCTCTGGACTCCGCCCAAATAAGTTTTTGTTACTGTTGATCACGCAATCAAGGTCTGACGTCCGCGGACAGACGGACAACTTCGGACAGTGGATTTGTTTGTACTTTATTGTTATTTATGAATTTTCTAGTGTCGGTGCCCGTTGATGGGCCCATTTACTGACTGTGTTAGATATAGTTTCATTGCTTTGTAAATTTAGAGAATACAATTATTTTCCTTTTAGGTGCATGTTAATTGGATTAAAAATAAATATTCGTAGCTTACATACGATTCCTGCTTCCTTCAAATAAGTGAATCATTTTGAATAGTACCTTTGAACCACTAGACCTGTTTCATTTTTGAAATGTTGATTCTCACAGCACTCCACTCTCAAAATTTGTCACATTCTGACATGTTGAAGTAAATAGCGACTATTGAATTATCGATCAATTTAGATAACATAAGCCCTATTGTGACCAGCTGACGCTGTGGCGGAGATACAAGAGATTGGCAGCGCGCGGCCCGAGAGGCGCCAAGCGACGTTCAGCGGGTCGATGCCGCGTACAAAAGGCTGGAAGTTTGATTGTATTGTAAAATCTATCATCATATTCAATGTTACTGCTAACTTACTTTTTTTTGGTGGTTTTTGGTTCACCAACAATAACTGTTTTGTAACTCGTTTTGGAAATGCGCATAAAAATTCACTGTTTAATTATTGTTTTTGTATGGTCTGATTAAATTTTCTTTTTTCTTGCTTTAGTTCCATTTGCACTATGACTTTATATAAATTTATCAATTTTTTTGATAGGTAACTTCATCACTTAACTACTTTCAAAATCAACTACAGTATTTTACATATAATTTTCATAATTTGTTCAATCTTCTCATCGATGTTGTTCCTCGTTGACATAACGCTTCCATTTTAGAGGTTACTTTCCAGAATAATCCACCTAAATGTAAAATAAAGCACAAAACATAATACATACCAACATCCAATTCAGTAGTAAAGAACTAGGCGTAAGATAAGTGCGTCCTTGTCAGTAAGAGGTAACAATTATCCGAAGTCCCTCTCGACAGTACGTGGAAGCACTCCGGTACTTGACTAGTATCTTGTTGTCAACTTTAACACAATCCGATACCATTTAGCAGCTACCAGATGAAAATTTTATTATTTGACATTATTGCTTTTGTATCTTTTCTAGAAACTCAAAGATTCATTTCAACGTCACTATAAAACTAAGTTTTTTAGATGCATTACTCAACCCCTGTGAGAGAAGTTTTCTTTGCTAAATCCCCTTCCAATAGCAATATTAAAATAAATGTATGAAAAATAAATTGAACGTGGGCAAAAAACCGAACAAACGGGCGTCGCCATAAAAGTTACAAGGACTACAAATCATAATATCATAACCTCTTCAATATGCGATAACCAAAGAGAATTCAATAAAGAGCAAAAAAGAAATCCCGGCGCAAACAAATTCTTCGCGAACATTCATCACAGACACGTAGGGATGGGGTACTGGTACTTGGATGTTGATATTATGTATGCACATGTTTCATCGATATTATGTGTTAACTAAAAACTAAAATAAAAAACGTGCACCTTAATGTCTTAATATAACAGAGCTACGGACACAAAAAACACATTATATTTAGTATAAAATGATGTACAATTACTTGTGTACATTAAACACGACGTTAAAACCCCGCAAATTACGTCAAGGATATTTACCTGCAAACCCATACACACAAACCACCTTGACTAGAACAACCGAACACCTGCACGTAAATACCTCGATATTCGTCTCGTAAACTCATTACGTACAAATCCCGCATAACCCCGCGTAAGTCGCTAACTCGATATCCGAGTATCGATAATCGTAAAAACATCGGATGCCGCGATCGACGCATCGGGTGTCTGATTGAATTTCTGCTACGGATGATTTAGTGGGTATAAATAGGGATTTTTGTTGCTTAAGAACGTGCCGCGTGCCTGGGAAATGTAATATAGGGCATGATATTTGCGAGGGAGCAGGTGATATGACTCGAATCATTGCGAATAAAGTATGTACTGGCAAGATGTGTTAGCGATCAATCCTTCGATCAACTGGCACTCCTGCGAGTTTATTTGTTTTATTACATATATATCACATTTTGCTAGCACGTGTAGATCGTCGGAAAAACATTTATCGATTCATTATATTACAAAATCAACCTCAAATAGGCGTATTGTTTAAGCCTGACGAAGCATCCAGACAACGGGCAATTCAAATTAAAGTATGAAATTCCTCTCAAGTCCTTTCAAGTTGTCTGATGGATATCCGAGCTGGTATCAGCCAGCGCCCTCGTTGGCTCCACACCAGGGGACAATGCCAAAAAGGATTCAGTGCTCTAAAGCAAACATGATTTATTCACTAAATGTAAAGTAACAGAAGTGTCATGTGACATTTGATGTTAACTTAGCGATGCGTGGAGTGCTTGGAATTTTTCTTGAATAATATTTGATTCAAACAGCTTGATTGCTTACATATAGGTATATGCATAAATACATTACGTGCGCATATCAGAATTAAAATACAGCAGCTCTTTTATCATGTCGACTCCACACATTCACTTAAATATATAAATTGCATGTCTGCTACATCAAAATACGTTCTCTAAAGCTCTAATTTCCTAGGAAAGCGGTTCCGACATATAGCGGCCGTAATACAGCGGTGAATGATGTCACTAGAACGTTGTCTATGTAACGAAATGGCGCGGTTTCCTAGAGAGCGGTAACTTAAACCGTAATTTACTTTAATTATTTTTGCGTCCGTAATATTACAGCCGCTATATGAAGGCACCGCTGTCCTAGGAAACCAAAGCTTAAGCCACAAGCCGTCATCGTTTCATATTAAATCCTACACAAACAAGTAGCTCATCTGTTTTTATTAATATTAATGTTCAAATAAATGGTATAATATATGTCAGAGTCTCGTGTTCCTCGCAAACAACATTCACATTTTTTTCTTAGAACTAGAAGATATTATATTTGCTCAACTATAATTTTGTAGTGCCGCGGTGTGCGTACTACTTTGTATTGCACAAATATTCTACATGAAGCTATCAAAATACAATTATCTGAATTATATTAAATGTTGTGTGATTGTATACTTTTTTATTGTTATATATAAAAAAATGATGTAAAATAAAATTTAAATTTGTTTATTCAATTTTTATTTAAGCAAAATAAATTATGCACCTTCATAAACTGACTTTTAATTAAAATAATAACAGTAAACCGAATGTTTAATCTTTCTGATGAGTTCCGTGAAATTTTAATTGTGGCCTCGGAACTTAATTATGAGGAAGCTTTCTTTATGATATGACTTGTTTCAGTTTTTAACGTCTCTATTTGTATTACGTTGGCTGAAGAAATAATATTAAAAATAACGTTATTTTACTACTGACGACTTGTAGATCATTCCTAAGGCCTAATTAAATATGAGAAATTGATTGCCATGGATTATACAGCTTACTTTTATTATTTTGATTATACTCTTAGGTCTCAAGTATTTTAATAGTTATAATATATTTTGTGGAATTAAAAATGTATGCATACTGAACGCTCTAAAGAGCTATGTCGTTTAATTCTATCCAATCCCCACTACTTGAGTCACAGGTATATTACGTGAACAGAATTTGGACGAAATGGCATGAAACTATTTCCCAATCGGCAATATGCTAATCCCATCTCAACCTTTTTCCCGGATCACCTCAAACTGGTGGAATTGGAGCAACATGACGTCTGTCCCTGAGGCCTCCTCGATACTCCGCGCCGCCACTTTACTGAGGTAGAGCGACCCTCTCAGGTGTATCATTACATTTTATCCTATTTTTATTGAAATGTTTAAATTTTCAGTTTCAGTTTACTGGAGTACTGTTAAAATGACTTCTAAGTAACTTATGTAACAATACAACAGAAGATTTAAATTCAATACTAGATTTATAAGAGAAAATTCTAATTTTTTAACTGAAAGTACAGCGTTTAATCTACTTAAGAGTAAGTACTTATTATCTGATTTGGTTCCATAACTTCATTGCCAATTGACTCATTTTTGTTACACTTTCAAATCAACTTGCAAATCTGTTAGCACATCTGACAGCTATTCTACCTAAACGAGATGTAGTTAGTAATATGTAAATATGTAGTAGTATGTGTAGTTCCGATTCTCAGCGCTCTTCTCGTTTCCTTCACTTGAAATTTCCTGAGTTTAGCCATCCCAATCTCTACTATCACTCCTCTTTCACTGTGCAAGCTGTTCGCTTATGGAATGACCTGCCACTTAATATCAAGCAGGCTAAATCCTTGCCCATATTTCAGAGCTTGGTTTTTAATCATTACATTTCTACTTTGAGATGTTAGTTGGTGTGTGTAAGTCTTTTTACTTGAAATATGTTCTGCTTTCTTTTATTTTTGTGTGATTTCCTTCAATGTATATATTTCCTTTAAATATCAATAATATGTAGTTTTGTGTGTAAGTAGGTATGTTTGTATATTGTTTACTTTGAATGTTATATTTGTTATTGTGTTTTATTTTTTAATTATTTAATATTGTGTTAAGTACGCCAGCTTTACGGATTTCCTCTAGTGTTGTCCAAACTAGGTTACCTGGAAGAGATCACTTTAGTGATAAGGTCGCCCAATGTCCCTGGTTACCTTCCACCTTTATGTTAAATATGTTCTTTTTTATTTGGTGTACAATAAAGTATATTTGATTTGATTTGATTTTGATGTAGTAATAGTTTCTTTCCAGTAGTCACAGGTTTCATCTGCCAGCGGTTACTGGTTTCATTTAACTCCGGTTACGTTTCATTCAGGTGGCTCAGTTCAAGGTCCCAAGTGGTCTTTATCACTAAGAACGTGGTCGTGTTTCAAAAGAGCTCAGAGTTTACTCGTGGTGAGGTAGTTTTGTAATACAGGAAACAGTATACACTGAATAGTTTCAGTGGAAATAAAACTCACAGGCTTTTTAATAGTATTCTTCTATTTAAGAAGAATACGGTATTGGGACCTTTCAGAAGGAATGTTTTTGATTTAGCTTTACATTGAATGAAAATATTACAAGCTATCGTCAAGGTTACATGTATCATCGTATATTAGATCATCATAGTATCGTAGTCTCCATAACCAACCGCTGCGACCGCAGAGGTAGTGGAGCGCCACCTCAACCCACTAATAATAGCTGATATGAATCGTATCCGCCACAAATTCCTGCACGCCCAAATATTAATCTGTGAATTAAACCTGACATTCCATAATTCCAACCATCCGATTCCCAGTTATTCATGTCGCAGTCAGTTTCCATTGACAAGGTTCGAACACAATGAAAGTTTAAAATTGTTTTTTTTTATACGACCATTTATACTAAAATCTATTTCAAGATTTTGTGACGATCCAGTTTATTTCATGATCCAGTGTTATGCTAATCATGATCACCTTATCTAGGCAGCAGGCTTGATAAAGTAGCCTAATTTAACCGGGATATATCCTTATCAAAATTTAAACCGCCTTCTTGGCAGGAAAAGTAGACTAGTAGTAAACTTGGATAAAAGTGGCTGGACGACTTTAATAATATGAAAGCGCCATACACACAAATAGAGGCTGCAGTGAGTCGATGTGAGATTCAAAAAACTACTGTTTAGTAGTTAGAAGTACCATACACGTTTATTTTTAACGCTGTGATATGAAAATTGCTCAAGCATTTGTTTTAATAACGGCATAAATAGTATGATACGTGTCACTCCCTCCACGTCCTATGAAGTAGTATAGTGTGTATGTATGTACATGGCTTTATATCTGACAGTCGGTTATGCATCGTGCGGTGTAGAATAACGACACGCGGCCGCCGCGCGCCGCCGCTGAAAAACAACCAAACGTGATGTAAGCGCTCCAAAGCTGATAACCTCAACATTGGTCGCGAAAAGGAACCGGAATTGAAAATTGAAATGATTAAAATTGACATAATAATACCTACTCATGCAGGTAAGTAGAAATGCTCACATACGAACATTTTATTTAATAACGTATTGACTATAAGAATAGACTAGTATAGAATAAAATATAACTTTATTGTACACCAGAAAAAAATAACATAAAAGTATCCAATGAGACATAACTTAACCTAGGTACAATGGGCTGCCCTATCGTATAGACAAAACGAGTGACAACACTCGTTTTGTCACGATTTTATTAGATTTTTATTGTGATTGGTTTCGATGTAATCCACGTTTAAATAAAATGTAATAGTAGTTTATGCAACTGTCATATAATTAAGTACGGGTATTAAAACACTCGTTACTATTATGAAACTCGCTGCGCTCGTTTCATAAACTCACACTCGTGTTTTAATACCCGTGTTATATGCAGTTGCATACACTACTTTATCTTCACTAATGCATTGATAATTTATTAAATTAAATTCACGCGTACGTGTATTGTCACAGTGATTTTGCCGCCATTAAAATCTAACCAACGAGAGTGCAGCGCGACCAACTTGATTTGCCCTGCAATCAGGTTGGTCACGCTTTTCCGATGTTATAATGAGCTATTACGATATCGATGTGGATATTATAACATCATGTGAAATTGCTTAAATTGAGTGTTTTGTTGTCTGTGCTATAACAGTAGTAATTATAAGTCAAGTATTGGAAACATAAGTAGAATGTTACAACATTAGTGTAGATAAAAATATTTACATACCATTAATATTTTTTTATGTATTTTTTCAAACTAAAATCTAAATAACACGGTCACAAACAATAAAGTTAAAATTCGTTCAAAAACTCCTTAATTCAAATGAGAAACAGGTTGTTTAGTTAAAGCAAGCTAATTACAATCCAACTCAAGTGAAGCCATTAAAGAACAATAAAAAAGTTTAAACTAAAAAGACTGAACTGTGAAAACGGTACCTGCAACAAATAATTAAGTTTAAAACTACTTAAACTTTCACGATCGCTTATTAGTTTCACTAAAATAATTAGGTTGCGAGACTTGAAGCGGTGAGCGCCACAGAATACTCCCAGAGAGATCACTGCACAAAACATCGTTATTTGTCTTCTAAATGTTTAAAATATTATTGATGTTTTTAACAAAATATCTTAACTAAAAAGCAAAATTTAATTAAAGTAGAAATAACCGCAAATTAAATTTATTCCTTGTTTTAAGTTCTACATTTGAGTATAAATAGTAAAGAACTCTTTTTTTTACTGTGTTCATTACAAAACAAAAAATGAATGTAAATCAGTCTAATACATAATTATATCAGATGAAGGGAACTCAAGTTACCTCTCTGTATGAATCGGTAACTCCTGATCTTTACAGGTTAAATAACTTTATCTACACTAATGTTGTAACATTCTACTTATGTTTCCAATACTTGACTTATAATTACTACTGTTATAGCACAGACAACAAAACACTCAATTTAAGCAATTTCACATGATGTTATAATATCCACATCGATATCGTAATAGCTCATTATAACATCGAAAAAGCGTGACCAACCTGATTGCAGGGCCAATCAGGTTGGTCGCGCTGCGCTCTCGTTGGTTAGATTTTAATGGCGGCAAAATCACTGTGACAATACACGTACGCGTGAATTTAATGTTTCGCAATGTGTTTTGTTTTTCAAATACAAATTAAAAGTTAAAAATGGATAGCGACGATGATATTTGTACGCCTCCGGATATTATAGAATTGGCAACAAAAGTAACTCACATTCTTTTGCCAGAAAAATCTAGAAAATTATATGAAAAATTAACTATTGTCAGCTTTTGCTCTTGTTGTTTGATTAATTGCATTAGTGAAGATAAAGTAGTGTATGCAACTGCATATAACACGGGTATTAAAACACGAGTGTGAGTTTATGAAAAGAGCGCAGTGAGTTTCATAATAGTAACGAGTGTTAGTAACTACTATAGTAACTAGTAACGAATGCTTCATTATATGACAGTTGCATAAACTACTATTGTATAAACGAGTTTAGTAATGAGACGAGTAGGTAGCGAATAACTTAAACCAAAGTAATCGTACAGAAAAGAAACGGTTTTCGATATGGAATAAAAAAAGCATTACCGACATTTATGTACTCGTATCAATGATTACGCTGAAAAATAAGTGAAGCAACGGTGAATTTATAAAAACATATGTAGGTATTTTTAATTGTGAAAATGCTGTTTATTCAATCAATATTGGTTATCTATAAATTAAAATAATTCTTTTCATTTGTTAATATGTACAGTTACATGTCATTACTTTATTAGATTAATTTAATGTTTTTAAACCAACCTATGGCTAATATCACGTAATTATCGTATACAGTTTCCCTAGCTGGGCCCTCGGCAGTGAGGCGTGCATGTGTGTTATCAACTAAACGGTGTCGTAATTACTGCTAAATATTCTGCGGCCACGATAAGCCTAGAACGACACGTTTCATGCGGAATTATGACCTTATGCCGTTTGGCGCACTTGGAAATCCACTTGATATTAAGTTGATCATAGCAAGAACTAATTCATTAGTTCAGAGAGAAAATAGCAAAATGATTTGCTATGTAGATGAGGTTGTAAGTTCACTAGATCCATAGCGGCGACCAATGGATCTAGTGGGAACGTTTTGTCCCAGTATATCCATTATGGATCTGCGTAATGGATCTAGTGGGAATGATCCATTTTTTCTACACAGATAAAATTCCAAAATAAATGAGTTTTATATAATGAACAAAAAACATGAATAATAGATATAACACTTACGAATATAACATATATATAAACCTAATCTAATTTTTCAAAAGGCAGCGTACCCAAAATGGTAGCCACCATTTTGGGCATTGCCCCTTTGAAAAGGTAGACTAATATTTGGGCAAAGTACAAGTCAGCATTTTGGTCATGCGAAGCTTGTTTCAAACAACCCGACAGATCTTGGTAGAGGTCCAAAGCCATAAGTAGTCAACATCGAATTCATTCATGTAGCTACAAATAAGTAACTCAATATTTCAAATATACCTATACTAAAAAAAATGCTTTAGCTAGAGTAAGTAGCGGCATGAAGCTCACGCAAACAATTTTATTTAGATAGCTAGATTCAAATTTTTTAAAAGATGTAATGAAACCTGTCTGACGTCGGCTCAAATATCAACCAGTATGTGTTTCAGTTTAATTGTATGTGCGTGCAATTGCGTTATTTAGCGCACATATGTGGTGAACAACTGGTCATTTTACATGATCAATGATGTGCTCTGAACAATTTAATACTAGGTTTATACACTCAAATATTTTATTCTCTATTACAAGCAAAATGACGATGTACAGACCTGATTTAAATCCTTAGTTTGAAAAATAATCATAATTTATTATTTTAAATGTAGCGCAGCAGACAATAAAGGTAGAACAATGTTATAATACCACAACAAAGAACGGTAATCACAACGCTAAAACCCAGGTTTTTAGCAAAAAATCTCCGTAGCACTAAATTATAGCAAACTCTTTTAAAATGACGTCAAAGGCTTTGAAAAGGCAAAAAAACCTTGTAAAAGCTTTTGTTTTAAACACCATCGACATGCGAAAACATTGTTAATTTACCGAGAGCTATTTCCACGTTAATTTTATTTTACTTAAAAGGGCACAATGCGGCACGAACGTAAATTAATTACTCTACCTAAAGCTGGATTTACGGTTAGTTGAAATTCACTAAATAAAGTCTTAGCCTTTTGATAAGTGGAATTGCAATAAATTTCCAGTTTTTTATCAAGAAAATGTGATATCTTATGGACAAACTTATTTTTTTTAATTCTGCTAATAGCAGAACATCAACAGGACAGCTACCCCATCAGCATTTTCATCCTTCTACCGTCAAGATCCCAAGTACGCAAGAAGCAGTAACCAGAGTCCCCACCACATCGTTCCGCCCGAGCCCGCTCTCTCCCGCTTGCCCTCGTTCCGCGCCCGTTTGGCCCCGTGTCCCAGATGAGACAAGCCGGGAATTGAAAACTAATATCGGATAAGTTTTCATTGTGTTCCATGCAAAAGACGTTACACAATGAATACAAATGTCAAGATGCGGTCTCTCCTTGTCGAGGGTAAGCGATCCTTCAAGGTTTGTTTACTGTTTGAGAACTTGCTTATTTTGTATACTCGTTTTGGTTCGAGATCAATATGATCAAATCAAAGAAATACATTTATAAATGATAATTATTTGAGTAAAATTGTATTTAGGACAACCGATTGGAAGATCGACTAGACGATTACCGACTATAAATGTTAAAAAATTATATAATATACAATATTACTGTTTCATTGAAAAAATTGTTGTCTCTCATCAATTTGAAAATATTATTTAATTTTGGGAACAAAACGAAACCAGTTAACCTTAACAAGCCATAAAAGTTATTATGAGAGTTATTTTTCGTGGAAATCGGTACAAGCACACTCGTCAGCGGCTTTAATTTTACAAAATTTACGAGTGTATACATACAGAAATATCAGATTCCGACCTACCTACTCCAATAACTGAGGTAATAACTTCATTTACGATGCTGACCAGAGAATAAACCAATTTGGAGAGTTAGCGCACACGGGGCTGTGGGTACGTAATACTACGTACCTAGATATGTAGTTATACTACTACAGTACTCAGCGGAGCTTTACTGTACTTCGGAATGATGTATGAGAAGAGGAGCGGGTGCTAAATAATATGGGGCTCTATATTGTTTATACTAAAATCAAAGTGGAGGTAATTATTATGAAGTTGGAGTAAACTGGCACAGTTTCTTTTATGAAAACTATCTACATAAGGAAAATACATACATAAAACTGTTTAGAAAAAATATTAAAAGCATTTAAACCTTTGTTCAACGTCTATATTAAATTGTGATCCTTCAAAATAAATTGCAGAGAAACACCAGAAATAAAGGGAATATTACATTTCAATTACCTAAATATCACAAACACTTCCGTGTGCAGTATCACTAACTCAATTCTTTTCATCTAGCTCGTGGACGTGAAACATCAACAAAATGCTTTCTATCAATCAGAGGCATGTGTGTGGACACATGGACGTAGCTCGCCTCAAAGCAGCGACCGCTCGGGGAGCTGGCGGCTCAGAGCCATGTGTGTGGACACATGGACGTAGCTCGCCTCAAAGCAGCGACCGCTCGGGGAGCTGGCGGCTCAAAGGCATGTGTGTGGACACATGGACGTAGCTCGCCTCAAAGCAGCGACCGCTCGGGGAGCTGGCGGCTCAGAGGCATGTGTGTGGACACATGGACGTAGCTCGCCTCAAAGCAGCGACCGCTCGGGGAGCTGGCGGCTCAGAGGCATGTGTGTGGACACATGGACGTAGCTCGCCTCAAAGCAGCGACCGCTCGGGGAGCTGGCGGCTCAGAGGCATGTGTGTGGACACATGGACGTAGCTCGCCTCAAAGCAGCGACCGCTCGGGGAGCTGGCGGCTCAGAGGCATGTGCGTGGACACATGGACGTAGCTCGCCTCAAAGCAGCGACCGCTCGGGGAGCTGGCGGCTCAGAGGCATGTGTGTGGACACATGGACGTAGCTCGCCTCAAAGCAGCGACCGCTCGGGGAGCTGGCGGCTCAGAGGCATGTGCGTGGACACATGGACGTAGCTCGCCTCAAAGCAGCGACCGCTCGGGGAGCTGGCGGCTCAGAGGCATGTGTGTGGACACATGGACGTAGCTCGCCTCAAAGCAGCGACCGCTCGGGTAGCTGGCGGCTCAGAGGCATGTGTGTGGACACATGGACGTAGCTCGCCTCAAAGCAGCGACCGCTCGGGGAGCTGGCGGCTCAGAGGCATGTGTGTGGACACATGGACGTAGCTCACCTCAAAGCAGCGACCGCTCGGGGAGCTGGCGGCTCAGAGGCATGTGCGTGGACACATGGACGTAGCTCGCCTCAAAGCAGCGACCGCTCGGGGAGCTGGCGGCTCAGAGGCATGTGTGTGGACACATGGACGTAGCTCGCCTCAAAGCAGCGACCGCTCGGGGAGCTGGCGGCTCAGAGGCATGTGTGTGGACACATGGACGTAGCTCGCCTCAAAGCAGCGACCGCTCGGGGAGCTGGCGGCTCAGAGGCATGTGTGTGGACACATGGACGTAGCTCGCCTCAAAGCAGCGACCGCTCGGGGAGCTGGCGGCTCAGAGGCATGTGTGTGGACACATGGACGTAGCTCGCCTCAAAGCAGCGACCGCTCGGGGAGCTGGCGGCTCAGAGGCATGTGTGTGGACACATGGACGTAGCTCGCCTCAAAGCAGCGACCGCTCGGGGAGCTGGCGGCTCAGAGGCATGTGTGTGGACACATGGACGTAGCTCGCCTCAAAGCAGCGACCGCTCGGGGAGCTGGCGGCTCAGAGGCATGTGTGTGGACACATGGACGTAGCTCGCCTCAAAGCAGCGATCGCTCGGGGAGCTGGCGGCTCAGAGGCATGTGTGTGGACACATGGACGTAGCTCGCCTCAAAGCAGCGACCGCTCGGGGAGCTGGCGGCTCAGAGGCATGTGTGTGGACACATGGACGTAGCTCGCCTCAAAGCAGCGACCGCTCGGGGAGCTGGCGGCTCAGAGGCATGTGTGTGGACACATGGACGTAGCTCGCCTCAAAGCAGCGACCGCTCGGGGAGCTGGCGGCTCAGAGGTACACGCGAGGACTAGGAACACTATGGACAAATTTGACAAGGATTTTTTATTGATTGAATTTGTTACAATGAAAAGGAGAGTAAACTATTCGCTGAAATCTTTTACAGATTATAATATTCTTTTATTTCAATGATAATTTCTTGTCTAATACAGAGCGTTAGATCAAACGTAGGTATATCGGTTGACCAGAATTAGGTGAAAACTTATTTGTCACAGAGACATTGAGAAACTGTAATTATTATAACAAAACATAATCGCCTACATATTATGCTAGCTAACGAGTCATTTTATGTTATTTTTTTATGTTTCCACAACTACGCGAATAATAAATTTAAAGTATCCATCTATTTTTGTAAGTTTCACGTCCCTCTATATGATTACCCAAGCTGACGTCATAAAAATGAGTGTCACGAAGTAAAAAGGCGAAAAAGTACATGTCTGTCGTTGGATGACTTCCAGGAGCGATGCTCACTCAGCCGAAATCAATTTTATGTCATAAGGATGAATTTCGGTTGATGTTGTGTACGTGGCTTGTCCGATTTTGCTGTTATTACCTCGATCGCTTCATTCGAAAATGAGACAAATTGAATTGGACATTAACCGTAAAACATTTATAGCAAAAATAAAATAGTAGTAGTTTAACTACTCGTCATACGTTATTACAAAAAGTGTATATACCTATACCAACTTGAAAATCATGAATAGAGACGGGATAAAAATATTATTATCTGTTTTCCTCAGCATTTTTGTAAACCAAAATAAAAAGTCAACGTTACAAACTCACCGCCTTAAAATATTCCTACCTCATCAAGTGCAGCTTTTATAGCAAACATTTTGAGCAAGCAATCCTCGGAATTATCGCTAAGCAAGCTCAAAGGAGATCTCGATATCTATCGAGATATCTATACTTATCATATTTTATCGGTTCGCTGGAATGGGCAGAGACACGGTCAGCCCCATGTTTATTTATAAGGGTTCATTCCGGAGCCTTCCTTCTAAATATTACAAACAAACATCCTGACGTCATTTACTTTGGTTTGTTTTTGGATTCTTAGAAACGGTGTGGAAAAATTGTAGCCAGGATATATTTAGCAGAGTAATGCTAATATTATATGCATATGAGCAAGAAGTACATAATGTGTTTTTATTACATTTATTAGACGATTTTTGTATGAATATCTTTCAAATCGTTATTATACTAACAAGACATTTACTCAAACGCTACTACATGATAAAATTATGTTTATTTTATTTATTCGCTCTAATTTCATACGATATGGTAAAATAAGTCCAGTATACTTGTTTAATTGATTTATTTGGTTAAGTAAGGTTTATTTAACAGGTTTTTCCAAATTATACAAATATAGGCAAATTGATAAAATTATCAGGAAAATCTCACCTTGTGATCAAGCGCGGTTCCACATAAAATACTCCAATATTATCTGTAAAAAAAGAGAAAAATAAACTTCAAAACCAATCTTCAAAAACCCCATCTATAACAATATGGCGCTATGTTTATGATCTCAATTTTATAAATAATTCAACATTATATAACACGTGGGTTTAAGTTTCCCCTCTTGATTGCTTTAGCAAAAAATCATCGTCAAAAGTGCTTGTTAATTTTTCATGGGCTTTCACACAGGGGGAGCTTTTCTCGCGACTTAGAAATACTTTACAGTGTTAATGTAAACGGCTTACCTAGTACAATAGCAGTTTATTTTATAGCCTGCTTTTAAATTTATTCCACATTTAAAAATAATTTATTTGTATTCAATTATAAAACAAAATTAAAAGCGAACGTTACGGACTAAAATTTAATACTATATAACAGTATACATGTGGTATTGTATACAAAATTTAATCCTGTAAAAAACCGTTACTTACACATGTGTTTTGGTAACAATGCTACGTAAACTAAGCTGCATAGTATCTTATTACACGTAGACGCGCCCTAACCAAGGTGGGTTCGTTTGAGCGTTATTCACATAAAGGTTGGTATACACTGCCGTTGCTATAAGTCCTGTGCCTAAAAGATCCCTCGGGAGCGAAGGGAAGCAAAGTTATGGAAAAACGCCCTTGATGTAGACCAAGTCAAAGAGGTTTTATACACAGCGGGCCTTTTACGACCGATTCCATCGAATCCGGTTTAAAAAGGACTAAAATAGTAATGGATTTTGGATTCTAGTTCTAAGGCTTGGAAACTTTATGTCCTGGTTTTATTCAGTCAGGTAAGTTCCCTTGACCATGTATGTATGTATATTATTGTATATACACATTTACTTTAATTTGTAACTAATTTAACACTTATACTGAAATTATGCAATTACAGGTACTTAACTCCTGTTTTTAGACGTTAATATTTATGTAGTTTTAGTTGTTCCACTTAATTAAGTTCCAAATGTATATGGTCTGCTCCCGTTCTACCTGATTTGGTAGAAATCTGGTTACACAGAGCGACTGCCACAGACCTCCGCAAAGCAAAAAAGATAGCCTATATTATTATTATTTATTAGAATAACAATACTAAAATAAATGTAAAACCATAAAGTTTTAAGTAGGAAACTTCCAGAAGAGTCCAGGGAGTAACTAAAGAGCCTCAGCCATTTGCCCTCTGTTCGTGGCGTGGTAGCAGCGGTAGATAGGACTTGTATCCGCCCTCTTGTTTTACGAGTGCGGTGAGTACGTCCTTTCCACTTTTATACATGTTTCATTCATTCTTTTGCAAGTTTTTTCAGGAGGCCTAACGTGGCTTTCAATTTTAAAATGTGATAAGTAATTAGAAAATGTCTAAGCCGAATAATGAAAATACTGACAATTACAAATCAAATCTTTTGAGAAACATATGCATGAGCTGTAATTTTTTTATAAATTAATTCATTGTCATGATTACCATCCATAGTTAGTTTGGGATAGTACGCCAGTCTCGTAATATTCAAGCATTCTTGCAAATACATAGAAACAAGTATACTCGTAATTACAACCATTTCGTCATATATAAGGAATTCATTTGCTATTACTCACATTGTTTAAATTTATTTAGTTTCTTATAAATTGTGTCCGTATTAAGACTGCTGGTCGAAATGTTACTTTTATAGCTGGAGGCGTCGCGGTAGAACGCAACAAGCGATTGTGGCTCCGTCTGGGGACACGTTCTGGCCTTTTAGCTGAATGATGTTAAGTCCGAAGTTAAGCAATAAGTACTGTAGCTTTTTAAACGTTGAAGAACGTATATATTAGCAAACTAAAAGTATAAATAGAGTGTAATTACTAGAAATAAAATTATATGCTAGTGTTGACAACAGATATATCTGAGTCAATTTAAACATATCCATCCTTTACGTTGAAGTAAATGTGCTTCTTTACTACATACATATTTTATTGAAAAATATTTTATATTTATCCGAAGTATTTATTAAATAGAAATATATAAATAAAATCATTTTCTCAGAAAAAAAAAACATTATAGATTCATAAATTAAGTATGCAATCGCATCAGCTTACAAGAACTTTGATATGAAAAAGGGGATGTATCAAATATGTAAAAATAATTAAACACATTGAGCGCTAAAACCTTTACAAAACATTTACTCAGAATCAGAAATCTCGACTTCAAACGATTTCTCGAGTATTTCCTGCGCACTTGAAACTGAAAGGACTTCCGAGTTGATACATTGCTTCGCAAATAGATCCTTACTGGGAGACCTTTTAGCAAACGTCAGTAAATGTAATAGATATGAGAGACATATTATAGTAGTCCGCGGGAGTGGCGCGACCCGCCGCGCCGCGGTAACGATGTGATGGGAAATGGTTTTTCAATAGTATCTAGTTTAGTATCTGTGTAATCAATGTGTAGCCATGTTGCTGAGTAATTTGAAATACATATTTCGTATTTATTTATCAATAAATCGGTAGTTCCACGAGAGTAGCCAACTCTAATGTCTATTGGTTTAAAACGGCCTGGAGCGAGTGTTGTGATGTTGTAGCGGGGGCTTCCACCTTTATTTACATTCATCTTAACATTGTTAATCGTGTGCGACTTCCTGCTAGATGAGCTGCTGGCGCTTCATTATTATCAATGGATATGTAACACTGTTAAATATAAATCTTATAATCTATTTATTCACTGCATAAGCACAAGCCTTACAGACTAAGTCTATTTTAAAAATAAAATATACATACATGTACATACATATATTAAAATGATTTGTGTTTATTTTTTAAAGTAGTCATGTAATAATCATATTTAAATTGGCCAAATTCCGTTACATTCCTGTCACACTAAGTCCTACGTCGGCACAAATGGAAGGGTAGGGTACCTCCGCCGGCGGTGAGGCCTGTTTGCTCGCAGATACAGGGAAGCAGGTACTTAGCCGTGATAAATTACCGCTCTCATTGGCCAAATTATGTACGCACTTAGCGAGGAGAGGAACCAATATTTACGTACACATGTAACGTTCCTAATTACCACATTAAACTATATCCTCATTAGACTATTAGTAGATGCTTAAATAGTAAGTAGTAGTGTAGTAGTTTATCAAAATGTGCTTTTTATATTCTAGGCTGGCAATTTTGTAAATAGGCTTTACAAAAATAAGTTATTGTGAATGGTAATGTGTATTTACTACATTTAATTTTAATAAAAATCCTACATAAAAACTATATTTTTAATATGAACGATAATATTATTTAATCACTGTTTTTTAATAATCATGATGATCTTCATAGTAATGATAATCAATGTTGTATTCTGAAATCTGTTGGATCAAAAATTCTTATAATATGCGAAAATTTTATATAAATGTAAAGTTAATGGGTTTCTCGTGAAAATGTACCACTTAATGTTTTTACGGCTTAATAAAAGTTATCAAAATTATCTCTTTTCGTGAGTTAACAAGCTTTCACTCCAACGATTTAACTACCAATTTTACAAAGCCCGTGAATTAAAATTTTTCGATATAATATTTTACGTTTATAATTAAATTGTCGTTGAGTTGCCAATATCGCAACGAGTTATTTATAACACTGCCAATATGATAGTTTACTATTAGTTCAGTGACAAAATATTTAGCAACAAGGTAATAAATTTATTTGTGACATGGCTCATGTCCTATTGATCATTAGTTTTTATAAGAAACCGGGTTTGCACTAAGGTTGACTTGACCTGATGGTAAGCAATAAGCAATGGCCATAGACGGAGCATTCTTACCCCATTAACTTTTATTCAGCTTTAAATACACAGCTGGCAATTTTACTAGATAGCAAGTAGGTTCGTACTCTTATTTAATTCAAACAAGTAGCGAATACAAGATCGCAAGAAACAAGCGCTGAAATTCGACGTCGGAATCGCAAGGAAATTAGTCCTGTCCTAAGCAAATGGCAAACATCTCTCTATATTGAATTCCCTTGTAAATGTTTAGATAGAGCGCTTATTAAATAACATTCGAGCATGTTCGTGTTATGCCAAATTAACTTTCCGAGAAACTGAAATCAATAACACTTCAAGAGTCTTGTAAAATTGTGCTCGCGACTAAACATTGCCGATTATCTACAAGTTTATTTCGTTTTACTACGAGTAGGTTGTCCTAAAGTTGTAGCCTGAATTGTTCTTATAAATTGGTAACATAGTTAAATTTGTTACCAATAATGTCTAGTCTCGGTTTTTATATTAAACAGTACAATAATACAGTTAAATATAAAAATCTAACTATAAAAGTCCCGCCACGGCTACGAGAATAATAATGACAAAACACGAACGGAAACAAAGCTCGGATCCGAGTAAATAGGAAGCTCTAATCGAATCTGGCAGTTTTTCTCCGTCCCTTTGTAGAGTCCTCCTCGTGACAAGGAACTTACTAAGACACGCAGAGTGGACGCGAGGGGGCGCGCCCGAGCTCGGTACTCAGCGGGACCATTTCCCCTAGCTGCGGGGTACTGAACTAACAAATTTGGCGGGAAATATTTGATGCATTTTTTTTAAACTTTATTTAATAGTAAGTATCAGCAACTAATACGCACAAATTATTACATCTTGTTATTATATTATTAGCGTATTTATTGTTTTTTTTATCTTAATGCTTCGTTGAAGGATACAGATTTATGAAAAACCGTAACTGAATATGGGATAAAAAAGGAATCTTATAATTTACAAACGTTTGTTCTCGAGTATATTTTGGTTATACATATCTACGGTTTTATAAATAAAATACTACTTGTATTGGTACAAAACACTGCCGTCCAAGTTATACCTAATATACATTTTACTATAGAAATTAATTTAATTTCATATAAGTATATAACACATTCATACGATACGTTCTTGCATGAATTTCATAGAAACGCGAGCTAAAGCGTAGGTTAACAGCTAATACTTGCTTATAAGAGGTTAATATACGCCCTGATTAATCTTTGAAGCTAAACTCCGTCAACCTGATACTACCAAGAACTTTATTATATTTATACACAGTTAGAAAATGAATTCTATTCAAATGTCACAAAGTGCAATGTATTCAGCGGTGACTTCGTGACGTTTTTCAGTAGCATGGAGGTTAGTTATGAAGAAAAGAGCTTGTAAAAGCGACGCAAGTCATAATTTTACAGCTCTTAGAAGCAAGAAAGGGTTGTAAACGTAGCTCAGCACTAGGAGTAGGACGGCGGACTGAGAGCTGGTGCAAGTATACATACATACATAGGTATATAGGTTTCGAGTATACTATACATAGGTATATAATAGCGTTAACATATTTCAAATAGGCCTTTGCTTACCATCAGGCAAACTGAGACCAAGTGCAAACCCGTTCTAGTAAAAAAAAAAAGTTATTGTAAAGTAATATGTACTGTATCTTTATGCGATTAATTTATAATGCGTTATATCTTCTCAGTGTTCAAGTTATATTAAAAAAGACAAAAAGAAATATGTTAACAATTTTAGATAATACAATATTTTTTTGCGGATCCAGTATACCTAAGCGGATCAAACTTGCTGGGTGTGTTGGTAAAACAAGGTTTCAAGAGATAAATAAACACGATAGATGAAACACAGAACACGCAAAGCCTTAACTTTAGTTAAATAACCAGATTTATTGTTTATTGTCTTCCTATCTAATATTACTTTATTATGTTTTAATAAGTAATAGTTCTTCGATATTAGCGCTTAACCTGTTCCTGTGATTTTGTAGCCAGTCAACAAAAAAATTGAATAATGTCACAACTTGTGTCTAATGTTCATTGCCATTTATATGAGATATATATGTAAACATCAGTTTCGAGCTATCATCTCTGCCAGTGTTAGAAAGTTGACCAAAAATACGACATAGTAGTCATGTAAAAGTACTTTCTAATTAACAAAATCAATATAAAAGCCAAGCGAGCTCCATAGATCACCGCTAACCCCATTGTATCTTCCGAGCGATATTTTTTGCGATTCCGTTGGACACGACACGGGGCTTAGGGAAAAATGTATGGTGTCGATAGAAGGAGGATAATTTGTGGTATCTCGGAGTGCAGGTATCGAATCTAGGGCGAGCGGGACACCTTTGATGTATGGGGGCCGGAACACATCGAGGCATAAATTTGGGTCTGCAACTACTCTATGTTAAGATAGAACTAGCTCTGTGAACTTTAGCTACTTTGATATTATCAACTTTTGCGATAAGATAAATAAAATTAATTTCGTATGCGTTATAATCTTTGTTTCCTATTATCTTAAAGTTCAACTATTGAGTATACTCTTCACACATCATCATCATCACAAATTAAAGGGTGAGGCTATGTCTCTTAACACAAAAGAGAAATAATGGTAGGATTTGCCTAAATTCTCAAAACCGTACTACAGTTATTTTTAAATCAGCAGCGTATAATTCTCAGCTCATCTGAAAACTTACTCTTTAAAGTACTTTTGTCTAGATCTTTGAGTCGTTACAAATTCGTGTGACATTTGTAGGATGTGGCAGCTCGTCTCCACGAGGCACAAAGGGCCGGGCACGTATTAAACAGGCACATTAGAGCGGGCCCATCCCTACTTTGTTGCGCACATGTACGTCACAGGACGTGGCTGCATGATAAACTGCTTCCTATCATTCTCGCTCCGATGATTCTCCCGACGTGAGAACCCTTTACTCGTGACGCTCTGTTTTGGATTTCACAACATTATTTTTGCTCCTTTTTTGGGATCTGTGACAGCAGCGGGTCTTTACAAGCTCTAAACAGACTTACGCTTCCATGTATTCTCTTCCCCGTTTTATACAGGAATGGACTTTACTTTTTGACAAGTACCTACATAAAACAGACATAATAATATATGTATGCACAATATAAATCATTAAAAGTTCCATTCAGATAACTCTCTGATGTGATATACAATACTGAAAAAATATTGATTTGGTAATAGATGTTGTTCGAAATTGAATCTTTGCAACAAATGTATAATAAGTATGTATTTACAAAAGAAAAGTATATTTGTATTATATCCGTTATCTAGTATCCATGATACAAGCGTAAGCTTAGTATGGGGCTAGATGGCGCTGTGTGATATGTCCTGAAATATTTATTTATTTATTTATTTATTTATTTATTTATTTAAATATATATAGGTATAATACTTTTGATTCTATGAAATTGTTAGAGAGCCCACGTACCCAAATCAGGAACAATATTGGACATGTTATAAATATTTTACATTTTAAAGAAGGAAAGCGATTTCATTAACAAAACAGTTTTTGTTTTTAAATTACTGTGACTCGTCTTTTGAGATTATTTAGTGATCCAGATTACATGCAATAAAGTTGTAGCATGATAATTATTGCAAAAATGTCTCCATTTGAAAAATCCCAATCCGTTTTTACAACTTGAAAAGTTATTCTCTCTTCATTAACGAGCTGAATTTCAGAACTTCGCACACAATAGAGAAATTTATAACAAAAGTTTTGACTTTATTCTGCAAACTTTGAGTTCAAAGTGATCCATCTTCACGAAACAGTAGTGGCACAGTTTCAGTAACAGTCGCAGAGAGGTGATTATGCACCGACTGCTTTGTACTTCCAACTTATTTACCACTCCCACTTGTACCCGCGGTACTGCAACCAACTCTACGGGTAATGTGCCCGAGTTACTGAACTGAGTTCTTTTCATTACCGTATTTTAATGCTATCTTGCGAGCAAATGCGTGTAAACTACATACATAATAAATGCTAATCAACGTATAACCTTTAGTAACATTTGTGTATATCCATTTACCTAGCATATTACAGTTGAAAATATCTTCAAAATTGACAAGGATTGCTGTAACATAACATAGTAGTGCAGAAAAAGTTTGTGAAACGAAACAAAGTCGACCCTTCACGGTAACATGTCAGTGTCATCTTCAATGTGAGTACAAAGGGGCCTCGTCAGCCTCCGCGCCTCGCGTCACACACTACACAATATTATTGCACATGGACGAATAAAAGTTGACTACTAGATGAATAACATTATTTATTGTAATAAATAACATCACTCATATCTTAAGCGAGTGTGGCTCAGCGGTACCAGTGTCTGCTTTTTACCTTGTATTTTCAAATTATGTGTGGATTTGCACTCGCTTAATGGTGAAGAAAAACATCGAGAGGAAACCAAGATGTTTGAGGACCACAATATCACATTCTCTCACTACACATTACGTAGAAAGTCTTTAGGATGTGCTAGATATAAAAAAAAATACTGACGAATTCTTCAATATCTCAGTATGAATGCGAAAGATACGTACCTAACTAATTTATTATATTATCAATGTAACGGTTTTGTTCCGTCTTAAATCTTTAAAATCCTAGACCAAAGTACTACACTTTGGCTACATGTTTAAAAAACGAATACCATCCGCACGGAAGCACTTTAAAAAAAGTTTTTTTAAATCCTCTTTATTTATATATTTAGCTTATTTATATGACCTTACTCTTACATTTCTGTTCCACTTTTGGCAACAAAATGGAAATGAAAATGCTATTTCAATTCGATTATTTTTAAACGGATATTTTTATGTTGATACGCCCCGGGATAAATCCTTAATCCTTAGACACATTCAATAAAAAAAACTCTTAGCAAAGCAGCTTCCGTAAATGAATAAACGCTGACGCAATCTCCTCCACCAAATCTTTATTTATCCGTTTATTACTTTATCAATGGAAAAGAGAGTTGAACCGATATGAATCTTCAAAGGAGATTTTAATCTTAAATCGTCTTTCTAGGGCCAGATGTGTTTGAATCCGTTAAGACTATTTTACACCCCAACGGACAAGTTAGGGGCGAGGGTCAGGTCCCACCAGGGTGGGCTTACTTACACATACAGCTGCGGTCATGGTTATTTTATTAATCTCACAGTTATAATGCACCTGTAGCATAAATTTTGGTAATTTTACTTGTAGCCACATTTTGAAATTAAGGAATTTATTTTTTTATGCAATTTTATAAGTCGTAACATGTAATAAAATTTTAATGATAACATCTTTAGATTTTCAGTAACATTGAGTTGGTTACACATCTGTATGATACGTAACTACTTACTATTGCACATATACACTTGTATGTCCAGTAAGAGAAGGTATTGTTAAAAATATTTCGTAATAGTGATGATTTATCTTCTGGGCCAATTATTCAGTGCAAGAAAGTTGGAAGTTGCACGTGCTGCGGATTAATTTAAAGTAGAATTGTTTCACTCAACACTCAGGCTTGGTTAATGTGATCTTTATAACAAGGCAGCAGAGTGAATGTCTAAATCACTTTGATTTTAACAAAGTTATTATGTAAACCTGTGACATTTTGTTGTGACAACCAATTTTATTCATTCTTATTGAGACTAGGAAAGACTCCGTTGCTTGACTAGACTCTTGAAGATAATTTTACAAAATGTAACTAGTTTGTAAAGTAAATAATATAAAACGCCAGTCACGAGTGTTCCACAATCAAATCAGAGCACACTACAGTAATACATCAAACGGGACAATATACAAGTGGCTATTGTTAAGTCGATGATAAATCGTGAACATTATTTCGTTTTCTTATTCCGCTGTATGGCATGCCAACAAATATGAAATATTCCGCTCTGGTCGGGATCTCGACACGAAAATTCAACGACCGAGTCTGTTCGTCTGTATAACTTGCGTAACTATCTATGTTTATAAAGTGTTTATATATAGCGATGGTTTGCCTGTTAGTGTATGTTGCGTGACATTTTGTAACTGTTTGATGTCTGACACATCCTCCTATGTATATGAATGTCAACTATTGAAAATAAGTACCATAGGTTTCTTCTAGGCAAGCACACTAGGTCGTAGATTTCAAAAAGGCGTGTTGTAGCCAGGCACTAACATATTAAGTTTTTAAAAAAGTTTGTGTATATTGTAAAATTATGGAGAGCATGACAGGGCGGAGCATATTTTAACAGCTTTCAATTAATTTTTAATTTTCTGATTGGTTAAAGGAGGGGCCTGTTAATTGCAAATAATTTTTCATTATTTTAGTGGCTTTATACATAGCAATAACGCAATACAATTAATAAATGTGTAACTGAACTTAATGCTCTTAAATTTGTTCCCAAGGTGATTCTAAGAAAACCAGGGAGGAGACAAATAGGAGATCAAACGGCACAACAACAACTAACTTCGATTCTCAGTATCTGACCAAAAAAGTTACATTCGCAATTTTTTTTATTTTTTTGTTACGCAAGATTCACTTTTTTTTTACTAGTGGACGCCCGCGGCTTCACTTGCATTATTTTGAGACAAAAAGTAGACTATGACTCTTTTTATTAAGACTTACATACATACCAAAAAACATGATGATCCATTCACCCGTTGATTGCGTTATTTACGTATTCTATTAGGATTTAATATTATACACAAACAATATTTTTATATCTTCTACCTTGAGATTTTTGACCCTCTTCAGCTTAATTATTGTATAGAACTAATGGATATGAACATGATTAGAGAAAAATCACAAGTGACTAATAATATAAAATATGGACAACATCATCATCATCATCTTGTGGTCTTCCTCTGGGAGGGTTCTCCTCTCAAGTCTTTAACTTGTTAGGAGGGCGGGGCGCCGGGGCACGGGGACCCTGGGGACGTTGTTGCGGACCCGGACTCCCGGGTGGGAGTACCAGAGAGCTCGCTTGAATACTGGTGAGTTCTACTGGCTGCGTGGAGTGTCTCTGTGGCAGCCGCGCGGCTCCGTGAGGACGCGCAACTCGTCCACAAACTATTCCTGAGCTGACGGGTTCAGCTTATATCGCTACTTCCAGTCTCATTTTTATACCATAACAAGGTATATCTAGCCGTACCGCGTTAATAACTCTTAAGAGTAGTAGGTATCGTGTGGAGCTACAATAGCCGTCCGGGATGACTGGTATTGCAAAATGTATCTCCATTCTCATACAACCGCAGCGCAGGCTCACACCACAAATGGAAATCTATCGCTTCTGTATTTGCTTTTACACAAACTTGAGTTTGAATTTTGTCATAAGTTTGCGTCATATTTTCTATATTCATAAATGGAAATGCCATACCTACATGCTACTGAAAAATGTACTCACTAATATTTCTTTAGTATTATGCAAAGATACGAATTGCCTCTAGCGAAGATCTTAAATTGAACAGGCCACAAACAAAGATAGAACAAACTATCCGGCCATAACTTAATTAAAACACGAAGTGCGGGCATTCTAGCACAACTTAACCGTGCGACGGTCGTCGCCCGTTACCGGGGGTTTGGCTCGCTTCCAGTGCGGGGAATTAGAAGTACCATATATCAACCAGAATTCTAAAGGTTGAAAAAGAAAGGTTTATGCGCTGAACGAAATTGGCGAAACCCTGATTGACCGGGAGTGATCGATAGTCAAGGTGGATCAATGGGCTCTGACCGCTTTTAATTCGGTTTGAATGGCCAAGATGTGTGTTTACGATGCAAGGGCGGGTGAAAGGTTCCAATTCTGCGAAAGGTCCTCCACTGGTTATGTTCGGAGTGCCCCGGCTACCCATTAGCGTTGAATCCTTTTTCGTTTCACGTACACACGACGGAATGTTTTTGATTTTTGCAATGTAGCTCTTTCAGCGCTTAACTTTGAAAATACGGCTACTACGTATGTTAAAAAGATTTCTTTTTAATTACAAAATTCTTTCTGTTAAAAAGTTAATTTTTAAAGAGGTATGAGTATTTGTGGTGTTGAAGGCGAGACCACCATGACATTATTGCGGGGCCGTGGAAATCAACTGCTGTATCAAGAGATTATAATTATGAGTACAATGAATGTATCCATAGCAACAGACATTCTGGCAAGTAGTGCTACCGGAGCACTCGCAAGTTGCTGTTACAGTATTATTATGGAGCTCCAGCCAACATAATGAGTTTTCCAAAGCCCATTGCAGTATTCCCTTCGCCGGCCGTTTCGGCCTGTACTCGCCATAAAAGTCGTGTACGAGGAACGGAATTTACTACACAATACTTGTACTTTTAATTTTAAACTCCAAGTTAAAATGAGAGCACGAAAACTGGAAGATTCCCCCTCGGAGTCATAACCGGCGGATTGGAAACTTCCGAACTTATATTATTATATAACATCGCATAATATGTGACAGTTTCGTCACACAAATATTCCAAGCGGTTTAATAAGCCCTCAGGGTTTCATAACTCCGTTACTTAATTCAAACTAAATGAGTTTTTTCCAAGTTCCGCGGTCATTTCAGGTGAAGGAGCATAAAAAGGGTATATATCTTTTTTGGTCGGGTGCCTTCGGCAAAAACATGGGCAAAAAGTTTTGACATAAGACGATATAAGGAAAATGTTCATGAAAGTTTATATGTTGTTTTGCCAAAGGTTTTTGTCGTAAATGGACTCAAATGTGTTGATGTGGCGTGAAACATGGAGCGTTACAGATACTTCGGCACTAGTGAAGATATGACTAGGTATATCGTGTTCTGGAAAAAATGCAGCAAATAAATATTTGTAGTTAAAAGTAATAATTATTTGACTTTATAAATGAATCATGAGCGTAGTTTAGTAGTTTGTCAAAGTAAAATTATTAACACTCACATAAACATGAGATCAATTGTAAAAAAATTACGTTGTATTGAGTAGGTTGATTGTGTTTTTTTAAAAGTCCTTTTTGTCTCACTTGTGGACTTTTGATACGAAACTCTTGGCAACAGAAAAAAAATAGGAAGCCGTTGTACTCGTATGTTGCGTTGCATGTTGTTTAAGTGTCGTTTTTATAATTAAACGTATTATTCTTAACTGCATAATATATATGTAAATGTAACTGCATCTTTATGTTTAACGTACTTATTCAAAAGGTAATTTACTAATTGAAACCCGATGTCGATTGTGGTAAAATTACGAGTTATTATGTGGTTTTCTGTGGTCATAATTGACATATAATACCTGTGGTTTACACATGTAATTCATCGGAATATTTAATATTGTAAATATGTAAACTTTTTTTCGTTTAAGACGAAAATGATGCAACTTGAGGTTTCACAACGCGTAGTTTTGAAAGTCATGACTAAGAAACATTTTCGGTTTCCGACCGACCAACTGTATAAAGAATGTCAGGTTCTAAGTGTCCGTAAAATCTTCATATTGCAAACAATCTTGAGAGCACATTCTTTGACAGTATACGACGTCAAACGATATGATGATAGAAGATCTGATCGAATATTTAAAGTGACTAAACATAACACAGCTTTTTTCAAGCGTTTTTATCCTTTTTTAGGCCCTTTTCTTTACAATACAGTGAATAAACAATTTCACATATATCCCTTGTCCAAACACAAATGCAAGGAAACGATCAAAAAATACCTCATTAAACTAAATTATTCATCGACCGAAAAAATGTTCCAATTAGTAAAATAAGAAGAAACAGGTTAAAAGTATTTATACATTTTTAACATCTCACAATGACTAACTGAGATAAAGTTTATGTACTGTTTTCCATATCTCTTCATTCAAACATCTCACCTTTCAGACACAATACTCACACATTCATTTACAGTCACGCACACACACACACAAACTAGATTCAAACCGCGCTTGCGCGATTATTTTTAGCTGCTATTTGTATTATGTATTCTGTGCTGCTATCGAATATAGAACTTTGGTTATGTATACATATAAAACTGTTTAATTTTGTTGCTTAATAACTGTTTACTTGTTATGTCTATTTTTTATTTTTCTATAAGTACTTAACTAAAAGATGTAATCATAAAAGCTAGTAATTGATAAGAATAGTTTGTAATAGATAGGTATAACATGTAAGTTCACTCCGACCAAACCTAATTTCATATATAATTGTAGATTTAAGAAGCTAACCGACATTCAATGATAGGTAACTTAACCTTTTAGAATGTCGTATACTTGCGTAGGTAATATTTCCAAATGTAGTGCATTGCAGGCTCATTGCTTTCGCGAGAAGTCCCCGTGGCTAGAAATACAAGCAGTTTGCTTAGTTCTGCCGCGGTGGCTGATTGGGGGAGTGGTGCGACTGTAGGTACTACAATGGCCTACCCATTTTAAAATAATTTTTGTTTTTTATTATTAGCGTTATGCCTACCTTCTAGAATCGTTTGCTGGGATTTGTTCTTGTCGTGGAGTGGATGTGTATGTATGTATATAAATATGTTTATATATGTATGTATGTGTGTCTATTCTATGATGGGGGCAGGACTTGGCGGGTGGTTTTGGAGGGTGGGTATAACGTAGATACTTAGATATAGGTAGATTATTAATTATTCGTTTAAATGTTTTTGTTTATACGCCTACAATTAAGTCTCGATTTATCAATAAATAATTTTCTTTCTTTCTTTCTTTCTTTCTTTTACAGAGAGTTTAACAGAAGTATTTGGGCTGTTCACATTATTCTCTTTAATTGTTAATTGAATTGTAGTCAAATGCAATCACATTTAATAATTATTAACTCATTCATGGTACCTAGTCTAAATAAAACGGTTAATTTTAAATAAACAGAACTTGATAATTAAAAATACTAGTTTTGAAATTAAAAGACATTGATTTGAATTAGACTGCCCCTTTCAATTCAATAATTATTTTATTAGAATAAATCAATTACGGTTTACTGAAAACCTTTCTCTTCATATTAGGCTCAGTAAAATTATTATACGAAACAATGTTAAATGTATCTAGTGTTTTTGTAATCCAAAGAACATGATCTTCACATGCGTTGATAAGTCTTCATAGTTGAAGAAACCCTGTGAAGCAAACTTAAACTGAAACTTCCCCGTGGTGTATCTCACTTCTTGGAACTGGAGGAAATTTGTTCAGAATATCGAGAAATTTAGCGATAATTAGGTAAATCCTGATTGATATTCAATATTTTTATTAATTTCAATTTCTATGGCTTTAAATAATTCTACAAACATATTCATTATTCAGCAACACAAGTACGATAAACTGATTTAATTTTACACAAAGAAACAGGAAATAACAATCGTACGTCATGATCAGTGCCGTTATTTTTATATTTTAAATACAAAAATATTGACCTATTATTAAAAAAAAAGATTTCATTTTTTTGTAATGTTCTTTTCATGAATTTGAATCACGTTTTATTCTCTAGATAGTATGCAGTACACTGATGTATATTATAATTTTGTATCCCTTGCATATGTACACAAACACAAATAGTAAATTTGAAACATGACATTACGCTTAACTAATACCAGTAAGTGTACGCACAGCATCTCTCAAACGCGGTAATTATTATAAACTGGCAACAAATTGCGATCTCTGATACTCCAGAGATTAACATTTATATGGGAGTACACTAATAAACTTGCAAACGATTTCGCGGGATTACTGTCACGAGACATGCTTGTAATATTAATATATCTCAAATTAGTTTAAAGGGACATTTATTTTGGGATTGATTGAGAAAGACTGAGAATCTCCTTTGAATATAAATTTCAAAATATGATGGATTGTGATTGTTCTCAAATTGAGAGTGTTGCTATACTCCTTATTATCTCTTGCGCTAGCTACGACGTAGCACGCTACGTCGTAGCTAGCGGAGTACTACAACGATATTATGCACCTAAGGTATATTAAAATATCTTTATCTAACAGAATCATGGTTTATTGGTACATGGTCCATTCAGTTTACAAACACAATGGGCTTGTACTGTACCCAGTATGTCATTGAATGGATGTAGTTCGATGTTACTGAGGATTAGTCGGAACTCTGTCGTAAACACTTCCCTACGTCCTGATAAAGAAGTAAAAATAATTTATTTACAGTCTGCCTTAAGCAAGCTTGTTCTAAAATATTCATCCACGCAAATTCACACGCGTCTTTCACTCTGTCGGTTTGAGTAATAAAATATTTTAACCGCAACCCTGCGAGTCGCGGTCAAAAGTGTGAGCGAATAGGTCGCGCTACATAAACTTTTATCACGGTCTCGGATACAGTATGGACAGTAAAAGGTATATGACTAAATTGTATATATTGATCTATTTGAAAATAGTTGACACGTACAAATTAACGTGTTATTAGGCCCCGGAATGCGCCCTAGATGTTCACAAAAAAAAACAAATATCATAGTCAATTTATATATCATTGAACTTCGTAAGTAAATTATAACAAAAAACAATACGAGTTTTTTTCAACATAATCAACTCAAGGTTCCTACAGACATGAATAAAACACTGTGTTATAGGTAACATTGAGGTCCATACTGTTTATAAACTCGCACTTTTACGTAAGTTTCGTTCCGTAATAAAGATTTAGGCAACTTTACCTTTTTACCCTTCTTATTTTTATGTCAATATGACGCTGAAGCAATAGCTAGTTGGCCTGAGGGACGTAAAGACGTTACTGACTCACATCAAATACATAATTTTATATGTTTTTTTAAGAAACAAAACAAAACAGGAGCACATACCTCCTAGCGCCTTGATGTAGTCTAGAAATAGTATATTTATTTAATAATACTGTTACGGCGTGTGGGTTTGGGGATAGGAAATAAACTCGTCTTTCATAGTTTGACGCCTTTATTCACCACGGGGGTACTCTCAGGTCGGTAGAGCTACGATGGAGCACTTCGTCACGCATTCAAAATGTCACTGACACTGACGCGCGGTATACCACAGACACTTCGCGTGCACGATACGTCGCTTGCGCGTGCACGACTGTGTCTTCAAGCACTCGACACTCGCGCGCACACGGCTTATGCACTGACTTGCGCGCACAACACTGTCCACAGCACTGTACTGTACTTTACTTCACTACTTCACTTTTCCACTTTCCCTTTTCCTTCTTCTTCTTCTTCTTCTTTTCACTTCAAAATCAACACTGCCGTAGGCCGCGTCTTGCCCCGCTTATATACCCCTGAACTCGTTCCAACTTTGATTTACTTCTAATTTTGAAACCTCGGAGGAAGGACAAGCCTGGAGTCATAGTAATAAATTGAACGTGTTCTGTATGTCTGCACTCTTTCGACTTATGTGCGCACCAACGCGGAAGAAAGAAATAACTAGTTACTATATAGATCACCTTCAAATGACAGTGTATCCGTTTTTTAATACCTCAATTTAGTGATGTGCCTACGACGTACGAAATAAAAAACCGAAACCGAACCGAAACATACATTCTGTTCTGTCACGTAAACGATTATTCTAGTAGTTTCGCTAACTAAACCATATTAAAGTGACGTAATTGTAACATGTTTTCAAAATCGATCTTTTAGGCATAGTTAGAACTAGGTGAGAAAACCTGGAAAAGGATTGTGTAGTTCGAAATAAATAAAATAACTCAGATAAATTTTGTAGGTTTTTATTTACTGACCCTTAAACAATACAGTTTTATTTAAAAAATTACGTACTTTATCTTGTGGTTGTATATGTTGCTTAGTTATATAATGAATTTTCGTTTTTAAGTATGTCTCGGCTATGGCTTTTACGAGTAGATTTCTATGATTATCAATATTCCACTGATCAATACTATGTTGAAATAATTGTTCGAATAAATTACTACTATTGGCAAAAGTTTGGCTTACAAGCTTTAAAAGAATATAAGTTCGATTTTGAGACCCGATTTTAACCGAATTCAGAACAATTGTGCACAACACTATAAACCAAACTTTTGCGTATTTTTAACATATAATGGCAAAATTTAATTGTTTTCCTCCAAAATGAGGTTCTAAAAGAGTAGAAATTTGTGATATTTTAATATTTTGATTCAGTTTTGTATTGTTTTGTGGAAAATGATAAAAAACTCTAACCTGTGAAATGACAAGCTCTGGATTTCGTCACTTTTCTTCGAAGCATGGCTCTTACAGCCATAGGCAACGCACGCCATATGTTCTTCAGTAGAAAACACTTCTCAAACAAACTCATTTAACCAAATATTCCAAAGATTGACGGTATATTCGCCAAAAATCCAAATCCACAGCTAGTATCCAAATTGGTTACTCGAGCTAGAAAAACCGGCTTCACTAACGTAAAGGGCCGAACAGATTGTATATAGTTGTCTCTTTTTAGCACACTAAAAACATTCATTAAAAAGAGAGGTTCCGATAGTGCGCCACACTTCAACTTATTACTATGTCTCCAGGCTTGTCCTTCCTCCGAGTTTGAAACCGTATTTCTCTCTTGCTCTCACAAATCTTCTATCCCGTATTTTCTTTTCCATTCGATCGAGAATCTTCGAGAATGTTCTATTTAATCACAAAAAGACATAAACTCAGTTGAGATTCGAACCCGGGTCTCTGGGTTGCAAAGCAAACACTCAATGTCCCAGGCTAGTCATCCTTATGACGTAGCGTCGAAAATCTTCTACACATAATTTCAAAACGATTGTCATTGTTTTTCGAACGCGGTGACGGCGGCGAGTGACGTACTACGGCTGTCTACGCCACAATACGTATTAGAATTAAGCAAAATCACACATATCTACTTCAGCAGAGGCATCCTAAGATATACAAGAAAAATTGGCTCCAAAACTTAAAACTTCTCCCAGAAATGTCTGTTCCAATTTAAACCTAAAGTACTTTACAAATAGGGTTTACTTTAGCCTGTAGCTTTAACCCAGGCCATTTCGAGTAGAACTCTAGACGTTATCGCATTATGCTAAACTGTTCGGAAGCAATCCCGTAACTTTGTCACGTTCCGAATTGATAATTCAATGGTTGTAATTGCACTACCGCGTGGCACTTTATAAGGCAATATAAAGTAGGGGGCCCATTGACTTCAAAAAATGCATCTAGATCCGACTAAATAGTTAAAAAGTTTAAAGAAATTAGAAACCATGAAAATTCTTAAAAGTCGCATCCAATATTGATATTTTCTCAAATTATCACGATTCATACATGTTTTATTTACACATTGCTAAAGTAGTCTATTTATTAACGTAGACTGTTCCACAGCTTCGGAGCCTTAAAAAGTCAACTTTCCAATTTAGCATTCTTTTAACAACAAAAAGAAACTCATTACCTATTCAACAATACCTATTCAGTGTATGGAAATGAGAGTGAATACTCATTAAGGAGCGCTTCGATCGCAGCCGCACACTGTCAAATCCAGACATCTAGATTCAATACTCACTGAATACCTAGTGCTGGCTCGAGAGCTTACTCCTTGACTGCAGATATACAACACAAGAATAACCTACTTTTTTTAGTTCATGTAAATGTACCAAAAATAAACCGAAATTGCTATTTGGAACTCTCTACAAGGAACCTTACTTATAAAATTAGTTCCCTATTATTGTATATTTCTAAATAAAAAATAAAAACTATTCTTACAGAAAAACACTTTAAATTACCTTCCTAATACTCGCTCGCTTAATGGAAGTGACATCCAATACTTTGTATCCGTAAGCTTTAAACTGGTAGCTCGGATATTACTGCCCATTGAATTACAGCAATATTCGTTGTTGTTTGTTCGGCAAATGGTTAGTTTTTTAAAGCTGTCAAATTCGATTGTGCACCTGGTACAATTTTGGGTTCACAAAAATAGGAACATTTTAGATGCAAATGTTGCACTATAGCGCCGTTGACGACCGCACGCATAAGTTTGCCAAACTGTATCCCAGTCAGCCTTTATTTGCCGGATGATCCTACGTTATTGATGGTACGGAAAACATAGTTTAAAGTCACCGTTTTTGTTACTAAATCGTGAGTGAGGTTTTCAGTTTGTATCCGGTTTTAGTGAATGTTGTAGATTTACTTCTCTAGTACGGCATTTGGATGTATTGAGGTTACATAATAATATTAAGTATTATATGTACTTATTAAAAGTCCCTAAATGAAAAAAGGAATCAAAAATGTATTGAGCTAATATGAGAGTTTGACAAATGTTAAATATGACTCTCATCTAATACTCTTTTGTCTTATTTTTATAGGTGTCATATTAAAATTTTACATCATTAGTAGTCACTACAAGCGCTTATTCAAATCCAACCGCGTAACATTTTGATATTTAGCAACGTAGTTTTAGATGAACCTCATCCCAGACCATTATTTATCTCATAATAAACGTATCAATGGTAACTCAGGTGACCATCAGCATCCATAAAAAAGTTTCGACAAAGCTTGTGCTTGTTACCACAATTCAAGTCCGGGCCGGCGAGCGAGCTTACCAATTACAATCCGCATGTAGTCAGTAGACACACACACAGTATCTCCAAGTTTCCGTAACAAGACGGCCTTCCTTTGTGTGACATACGCGAGGACAAACAGACTCGCCAACTTGCGACCGCATCTACAGTACACAATATTACTTTATACAGAGGCATCTATCAGTAAGATAGCGCTAGAAAGCCTCAGTCAATAAATTTTACTAAACATCTTACAATGTTTCAGTAGGTAATTATTACATGCATTGTTAGATTCTCTAGTTGGGTAGATTCTAGAGTTTCAAATATATTCCGGAAAAAATAGACAAAGTTCTTATCAAGAAGATTAGAGTTCACAAAGTGAGTCGTTTGAATATATGTTTTTGTATTCGTTAACTTTAACATAATAACTGAAAAGCAATGTTCTATTTACCAAAATTCCTGTTAAACTGAGATGAGTAATAACCGTGTAGAGTACACTAGCTCCGTTGTACGGAACAATGTGTACAAGCAAAGCCTTTAATAATAACTGTATCGGTATCAAAAGGTGATCTACTGTGTGTGGGCTCAGAGTGCACTTCGATATACCTCCTAACATTATACCTATCATGTTGGACGACTTATGTTGTCGTAGCCAATGTTTTTATTTCAAAATATGCCCTACAATTTTTTTCAAATATCAATGTTACGTAAAAATAAACGCAATTTTAACGTATAGAGGAACTGTTTTTTAGAGAAATTTTAATATTAATAACTTGAATTAAACGAGAAATAATGAAATGCTATACGGATGTCCAAAGTTATTTGGTGTTTAAATAGCTCATAAAAACAGGTTGTATAAAAAGAAAAAATAAATAAAAAGGTTGTGTTAATATATAAAAAAAGTATGTGATGTGAACCCTTGTGTGTTTGTGTGTTTACAAGCAGTATTGCAGATGCATTAGCGTCCTGAGGCGAGGCAGTATCGCTCGTCCGGTTACATGATGTATATGAACAACATAGAAGCAAATGTTGTTCAAGGCTTTATAATAAAACAAAAACGTATTGTTGAGAGATTTTTATGATATTAGCGTAATGTGCGTGCCTACTGACAGAACCAACAAGCATGTATACAAAAAATGTCTTGAACTGTCAATAATAGCAGCAACCTTGAACAACAACGGGTGTGACCATATGATTGGTTTAAGCTACAGCCGTTAGTAAATGTATGTTATCCGAGGATATGTGTCTATCGATGAAGGTACTGGGTGAACACCATGATGTATCTGCCCAACCAACTCCCAACCAAATTAATTCTGCAAGGGAGTTACGACCCTCAGTCATGTGGAAATACAATTCAAAGAGATATGTAGAACAATGTATGGGGCATGATACTCTATTTTACACAATATTTCATCATTTTAGTTGCCTCTTAAACACCCTCCTAGAATGTACCATCTTCAAGCTTCAAGTTGCCTTCGCCACATTCCAACATTCCCCCGTGAATTAGCTACCGGAGACGTCAAACGTGACAGAACCGTAAATTCAATAATTCAATCTGCTCCAGAATACGCATATAGCAACAACCTGTCTCTAGAGAGAGTAGTACTGTACGAAGAAACAACTAGTGTATTCTACAGTTATTACTACTGTTATAGTCATTGGTACAAAAACGTTGTGAAATTGGAAACAATTAACCAACCGAAGTAAACAGAACAAAACGCTCTTTAATTTGTATTAAATGACAAAATAAAATAAAATAAGGTCACCTTGATATATAAATACTCAGAGCCGTAATTAATTACAAATTTCACTTCATATATGTAAAGCCATATTCACAATTATCTCGCAGTCTAAGCTAACACGTTATTGTTTTGGTTATCACGATACGCTTTTCAAATGCTTTCAGTGCTTTTTCTTCAGTCACACTCAACCTGAAACCCCACTGCGCTCCGTAACAAGCTTCATTATAAATTAAATCCGGTACTATGGGGTTAAATCCTAGAGAAGCATACTAATACTTACAATAAAAGATGGATTTTAATTGGGAAGAAAGCATTTTGAAAAATTCTTGGTTTAAGTACCTACTTGAAAAGTTAGTCTGTCCCATGTCTGCTCCGCGCCAGTATCGAGTCCACTAACCTACATCACTAGTTAGCACCAGATTGCTCCGGACAATTTGACCTTTGCGGACTTTACGACCTTCGACTAACGCATATAGTGACACTTGGATAATATTTATAATTAAATAAAGACTTAATGCTGTTCTTGTTTACTAGGGTTAAATCTGATCATATGGAGTTCAAAATTTAAATAAGACATAATTATTAAGAAACGATACTTTTGGCTATTATTGATATGAGATGCAGCCGAGCAATTTTTTTTTTGACAATTTTGAATTTTCTTTTTCTTTTTCAAAACCGGTTGACCGATATTATTCAACACTAAAAGTGCTGGCCAAGCCACTTTTCAAATTCTTTTCATAAATTTTCAAATATTGTAGGTATTTCTTAGAATCACTTACAGCAGTCAGCCTGTGTCCCGTTGACCGTTCGCTGCTGAAAGCAAATTTATTCGATCGCAATTTCCGTGACGTCAGTGCTGCTTGTGGTATTAAAGGGACTATTCTGACGATTTGTTGTTAGTTTACTTAAAATATAGTGTACATGAACAATTTCAACGCACCCTGGATTAGATTGTGCTTATTTCTAGGTATTATTAACTATACAAATTATATGAGGTAGTAATCGATGAATAAACTACTAAGTTTATCTATTCATAGGAAATTATGATAAACAGAGCGATGTGTGTCTTTCCAAAGTAATTTCAGTTTTTTTAACACGTATAATTAATCAATTAAAATAAATTAAAAAATATTGAAATTTATAGTTATTATATAGAACTGCTCTCTTCTCTAAATTGAGTTAGATATTGTACTACATTGTAGCGTATAAAAAGACATACATTACGTAACGCATATAAGTATTGACGAAAAACATAATTGTGAATTGTGGTTTTTTGGGAATAAGTCTTGTCAACTTGTCAACCATCTATCTTAGAAAACAATAAAAAATTGAGTTTAACGTAATAGATTTATTGTTAGTAACTATGTTAATTAATATTTAACCAATTCGTGAATCAAAGAGTTGGTATAAAAAAAACACTAGAGATACTGGCATTCTCAAAAATCATAACACAAAACCAAGTAGATTCCCCATACTGATGACATTGTACCGCGAGGTAACACGCGGTGAAAAATGGCGTACATTACACCCCTTGTTTTTATGGTGCAAGTATGATATTAATGTCGTGACCCAGATAGGGCGATGCACATTATGAACATCTTCAGGAGAACTTGTGTCATAATTTGTACGTGTGCTGCTTATAAGGCGGGGGCTATATTGAGCATCAATGTATTTTGTTACGAGGCTTGCTTACGTCGTAACAAATTAATACTGTATTTTTAACTTTTTTGAAACTGTTGTAGAGTTATGCTTTAAGAAATGAATGTTTTATTGTCGGTATAAAATGAATAAATTACTAGGTCTTCTCCGTGTAACAAGACCCTTGAGGATTTGAAAACTTTAAACAGTAATATTCATCCATTATTATTAAATAACTACCTAATAAGACTAACACAACTACAGATAGATCTTATTAGGTATATATGTAGATACTCTTCTTTCTGCCGCGGAAAACGTTCAAGTTGTAAGAGACTAATCTTATTATAGGATTAAGCATAAGACGGCTTCGTGGATATTATCTTAGGGAAAGAGAGCTTCTGAAAGCTGTATTGGAGCAAATATAATGTCTCTAGCTGCTAGGGTTATGTATCGTGATGGATATATTGTAAAAAGTAGTACAATGTGTAATATGATAATGCTAGAAAAAAGGAATCATTTCATGAAATTCGTAGCATGACACAATACCTACAAAATCTCAGCAAAGTTTATTTTCATAACCTAAATTGGAGAACTTGTAAAAAGCATACATACACAAGTTGTGTTGTAAAACTTTGTGCATTTAACTAAAATAGTGCGGAGAGCAGAATCCACTTCGCGTTGTTATTTATGTAAAGAAGTGAACACACTGAAACTAAATTAGCTGATTGCGGCGAGTTCAGCGTTACACATTGTACTTGGGAGGTGTTTTAATGAAATATGTGAACATGGGACTTAGAATTCACTTTTCTGCGGTTTGTTGGAGAACGAGCAGAACTTGTTAAATGGAATATAAGTATTTTTGTAACAAAAACTTGGTGTAAAGACTAGTGTTAGAATATAATTAGTAGAATAAACTTAACTGATGATTAACCACACACCTATATCATATCTACAAAGATAATGTTAATGCTAACAGAGCTTTTAAAAACGCTAAAAACAAAACTACTGTAGTGAAATGAGTTATTTAGTTCTAATCTAACATAGCAATTACCTATGTGCATAAAACAGTATACTGAAGTCACTTAATTGTATCAATTCATTTAATATTACATTTATACACTTGTATACTGTTTAAGACACACTATTCTACATACTACTGTTACAGTTGCAAGCCGTCTCAAAGACCGCATTCTTTCAAAACGCGGTCCAGCTTCATAAGTATAAATAAGCTTCATTCCACTTCCACATTCCAAAACTATCCAACAGAGTCGTGCAAACTCGTTGCGGCGAACAAACGCCCCTCTGAGTGTCGCCTCGCGCAAATGAGACTTCTTTCATACCCTACATAGGCTATTTACTTAAAGTGTATGAACCTTCGCGTTTGGACTTTAGGCTTAGGAACGCTTTCAAAATTGTGGAACAAAGTTTCTGACACAAGGACGAAATGAGGAAATCCTTTTTGCGACACAATCTGATACAATTTTAAAATACGAACGAAAGTAATGAATACATACTTACAATTCACGAGTAGACATAATATAGTTGATTAGGCTGCAGCAATGCTTAACATCAGGCAGGCTGTAGTCAAAAGTAAATCTATCCCACGTAAAAAAAATAAAAGAGATTATTACCTGAAACAAAATTTGTATAATAATTATGTGGGCTTAATGCTATAGCGAGGATATAATAAATAATGCCAATAATACAAAAAATAGCCAAATTTTTCTTATAACTACTGAGTTGTATTACTATGAGGTACTGTTTCATCAGTTGAATGAATGAATCAGTTTATTTTAAATTTAGATAACAAGAGTCTGTATGATGAACTTATTATGTGTTTTATAGATATAAAAACCGACTGCACGAGATGTAGATGTTTTTTATCTAACCACGTCTGTATGTCAAACGTCGAAGTAAACCAACCAACGTCGAAGTAAAACCTTAATGTACCAAGAAATTAATATAGCGGCGGTGAGATTGATGGTTAGCCATTAGGTATTTTGACGACTTGGTGTTTCCGTGCATTGTTTTATTAATTATAACCATGTCTGTAAGCCCACACGGGCAGCGGCTAGAGCACTATCCTGCCTTATAACATGTCTAGCCCCTAGATTATGTTATTAGTTTTTTTTATGACCATCTGTTAAACCTAGTTGCCTGACAATAAATTTCATTTCCTTTCATTTCAATCTTAGTGATGTTACAAGTTACAAAAGAATATTATTTCGTGTTACATTATTTCCAGTTCAATCTGTTCTGATTTTTTCGGCAAGGAATAAATTCCTCGCCGAACAAATTAAATAAAATTACTGAATTTCCAGCTTCCCTACTATTTATATTTTGTAAATAGCATCAACAACACACATTAAGTTTTAAATAACAAAACCCATTTTTATAGTATTTCTAATATTCAACGACTAGTCTCGATATATGTGTACTAGTAATAACTACAGTTCTCTCGTCGATTTCCTGAGTACTTTATAGGTCAAGATAGCCAAACCCGCGCGGAAAGTGGCGCGTGTCTCGTTCGAGGAAAATACACAAGTGAGTCGCGCCGCGTCACAACCAGTTAGTACCGGTGATGTATGTGCGCTTTTACACACTACTCTGAATGCACGCGGGAGCGGAGCTAAGGGGTGGGGTGAAAATTTAATTTAAACTTATTAAAAAAAGATACTGATAGGTATTTCTATATTTTCAATAATCTGGTTCGGTTTGAGGATGTAAGATTTTTTCCGAAAATCATGTATATGTGATGTATTATGTAGTAGGTACGTCTACTCAGAATACAATAATTTAAAAACTAATCTGAATATTAAAAGAGTGAGTTTGGGTGGATATTTCTGATGTTACTAAATATTATATTACTAGCTCAAACGTATAGGTAGGTAGGTACATTCTAAATTTAAATAAACAAAGACTCGGCATCACAAAATGAGACGACACAAAAAGTCACAAACAAAACTAATCCACTTCAAGGCGGTCTTAATTTATACCCAACATTATCTCTCTAGAGAATTCATCACAAATACATATTACAGGCTGGTGCTATTTATACTAATATATTTTGGTTTACATTTGGTAAGCAAAAGCAATGGAAACACGATTAATGAAAAAATTGCGTGTCAACTATGACTTATCAATTATAGCATGATAATTGACTTTGCAGAAAATGTATGAAGATGGTAGTTGTCAAAATAATCAAAGTATTATTGATCAAACACAAAGATTTACATGACTTGCCCTTTTTATGTGGGATAGCATAATAACATAGCCTGCCCTCCACAACACAGGTTATCCTAGTGTGGAGTGCAGTGAACATATTGTTATAGTTCATAAGTGTTTGACTCAAAATAAATTATTATTATTATTATTATTATAGGTTTACGTTTGACTATAGCCTGCCTTATGTTAAGCATTGCTGCAGCCTAGGGAGTCACACGCTTGATTTGCTGATCAATTGACTTTAACTAACCAATACTTGAAACGTTTTGAAAAATGTGCTACTCGATTAAATAATTTGTATCGTAATTTTTATTCGTTGGTTCCACGTATCATTCCAAGGGCATTAGACGCCGCATTCTCCTGCGGGTGGAACCACATTAAGAGGTGTGGACCGAAAAAAGTTGAGGCCAACCGCAACCCACGGGACTGTGGACTAGCGAGCAAGTTTAATTTTCATATTATATGCTTTGTTACTAAATGAAGAATAAAATAATTCCTACATAACTTGTATTTTTGTTGATTTTATAATAATATCTATAATAATTCAAACAAATTATTCAATATATGCTAAAATTATCTTATCTTCATTTTGTTATCTTGGTCTTAAGAGGGAAATAGTTTCTTAGGACAAAACTTGTTTTTAACAAAGATCATAAAATCTAAGTGTATAGTTTATTTTTAGAAAATTCAACATTCCTTACCTTGGCCTAACATGTGATAATTTCAAATCACACGGCTACGTATGAACTGCGTGCTATATCCCAGTCAAGTATGTATACTCGCAGCATCCCTGCGCGCTGCGACCATGTATCTACTCCTCACTCCGCTCCTGTCCCCACCCTCGTCATCTGTCCTAATGGAGGATTAAGTGGTGTTTTCTCGTGATAAACATGTCCACAGTAAAAAACACCATTAAGTTGCGAGCAAGTTATTGCATCGCTAAACTGTTTATTTTTTCTTCCTCTCTGAGTGGCTGTCGTGGCTAATTTGCGAGAGTGCTGGCTGGTTCTTTGACTTAGCTCGTTTTATGGAAAACAGGTGTTGCTATGTATGTATTTATGCTTCTGAAATACTACTACTGCTACTATCTTCTTTGTAACGTGCGTCAGTAACAAAATGCATAAAACGTATCAAGATTATCTATACCTATCCCATATTATGTAAATCATATACAGGTTTTTTAGAATTGGTATGAGAGTAATCACAATATAATGAAAACGTCACACTACTTTAAAATTACTTGTAGCTTCTATTTTAATGCATCTCACATTATGTTAATTATGTACAGATGGAAATAGCATCGTGCGAGTTAGAGCACTACACATGCATAGGTACCTACGTACATATATACACGCGGCTACAAACGTGAAGCGTGTGGTTACAAGACAAGGCACTTCAATGTGGCGGAGACGCGAACATTTAAATAAGTACGCTTTCTACGTACGATTTATGAATAAATAAGCAAAAAGAAAATGTGTACGGAATAAATATTGCTTGTTCCGATGTATTATTCTTCGCGCATGTCTCGTGTCCTTGTCAAGTCTAAATTACGGCACATACCTGCTTGTAAATATACTCCGGCCAATCATTCCTACGCAGGTGTATGACATTTTCAGTTAACTTGTAGTTACATTTAAGAAAAAAGCCCGATTCTTTTTGAATTTTGACTTTTTTGAGCTTCAGTGGACCACTTTAATTAGATACTTATTCATTCGGTTATGTGTAGATTTACATAGCGGTGAAAAACAGTCTATATATACCTATAATCGAAACCCATATGATTAGAAACCCGAGAAATAAAGTTATGCGGAGAGCCTACCATCATCTTCTTATCTGCATAAAAAAGCTCTCCAGAATATAGATAGGCCTACGGAAAAGATTTTATATTCTGTGAAAATTTATTGATATAAGAAATAATTAATAGAGAAAACATAGCTACATACAAGGTTACCTATATTTGAGTATGTACTTTAGTTGGTTTCCTCATTCAAGGACAAAAATACAATTGCGCTCAATATGTGCGACAATGTTAGACAAACACATAAAGATACGGAACATTGTTTGTATGTTTGTTTTATGTCAACTCACTCTACTGATGGAGCGCGGATGTACACATTCTCGGGGATTGTCGAAAAAATATAGCAAGAGATATAAAAGCAGTAACGGTTCTAGCAAAATAAACCAGGTAGTAGAAAAATTGGGTGATAAACTAAATAAAAATAATACGAATTTGATAACAGTGAATAGCTTGAATTAAACAATTAAATAATCCACAACACAAGTTTATCAACAAGTTAGAAATAGGTAGTAAGACAAAAATAGAATAAATGATAGCAGAACATAAAACTTAGGATTTTTACGAACACTCAGTCCTTACTGTTTGTAAGTACATCAATTCTATTGCGGTATATTTGCCATAAAAAGAATACAACGCAATTAAATCCAATATGAAGTCGTAAACGTAACTCATGTATGTTTGTTGTTTGCAAAATGCTCTTTGATATTGTTATAGTCTTACAAAAACCTAACAATACCATCACGACGGTTATTATAGAAGTAGTTGTTGGTTTGTTTTCTTCTTTCAACAGAGCGATGGACAACATAAACTATCAACTATATCTTTAACGAAGATAACTAGTTATGACAAATGACTAAGTTGTACTGCACTAGGTAGGTAATTTAAATTTATATTACAATGTTGTAGAATATTTATTTGTAATAATAGGAAAATTTACTATAAGTCTAGGTATAGGGATTAATTTTAATATAAGTATATTTTTTTAAGGTTGGCCCACAGCACGCTTTGGGAAACTGTAAGTGCTGTGGGCAAGTGAACAATAAATAAATAAATAAATAAATAAATAAGTAAAGATATATAGATGATTTTTGTAGCCAACTAAACCATTCATAGAGTATGTTTCGTGGCGCACATTGCCATAAAAATTAATGGACTATAACATAAATTAAATTATACGAATTGTTTTAACGGGAAAAACCTATCGGTAGATGAACATAAATCAATTTATTAAAACAGCTTCATGGAGCGCCGGACACAGCTGGAAATTTCACAAAAAGTTAAATGAAATTTAACAATACCGACCATAAAATAAAACATGGTAAAACAACAGGCCGCATTTGGTGTATTTTGGTAGGATTTTTCATGATGTTTTTTGTTTGAGCTGCATTATTTTATTCAAAATCACTTATTTTTTTACGTGGGATAGGTTTACGTTTGACAACAGCCTGTCTGATGTTAAGCATTGCTGCAGCCTAGGGTGAAGTATAGGCTATAAGGTACCTATGCACTCTAGATATGTATTTAAGTCAGTATGTGAAATGATACATGCTTCAACGTGCAGTCCTGGCCGCTATTACACACATACAAGCTGTTGTATAGTTAGACAAAAAAATTAAGGAAGACCGCATGGTTTATATCTCAAAAGGTCGGTATCTAAACAAAGATCTAGCATATAGAAAACCAAAGGCTTAGGGCTTGTAGTTTTGCCTATACCTTATCAGTCGCTTTAAAATTGCTATTCCTCATTTCGGTTTGTAACACTTGAGTCATAATATGTTATTATTACACTTATTTTCAGAGTATATTTTGATTTGGTTGGCGGAGTTGGTGTGGAGTAAATCACGCTGCAGTGCTGGGGCAATTGGAGGCACGCGGCTCCTGCGAGAACTGGCGACGTGGCCTGAATAACACGGGGGATACAACGCTGGGACTTACGACTTACGGGTTAAAATGTTACTTTATTTGTTTTTTTTTTAAGTGATCTGGTCATAATATTTTCTTTCCAATACATGTATGGTAGCCAAATTTATTCGGTTACCAAGCAAGCTAAATCAGTTTGCTAAGTAAGCTAAGTAAGCACTCATGTGATTTATTCTACTTTATATAGATTAAAAATAATGATAAAAATTGTTTTTGCAAATTTTCCGTTACATATTAAATGCTCAGTGGTGCATTTTTAAGAAGTCACATAAATATTATAGCGAAAGTCGCATTAGTCGCGCAAGATTTACTTCAGCTTTACTTATATACTTACAATAGTAGCTTTTGTTTCCATGTGCAACTTATAATTTTGCTAAAAGTTGTGATGTTGTGCCGTTGTGTGTGGTTAAGGGTCCCCCGTATAGAACAGTTTTTACACTTTAATGCTCTGTTCCCAGATTTGTTTTGACAGCAGACAAATTTTATCGTATTTTCAAGGATATTGCTTTTTTTAATTCGACTGAGGTAATAATACCATAGAAATTTACTCGGTATAAATTAAGTAGATATTTAATTTAATTGAGTAGATATAAAAAGGATGGTATTTAAAACAACGAAATGGAAAGAATTTAAGTAATGTACATCAAAACCAGTTACCTAGACAAATACACAGAACACTATAGTCATCTAATCTAATGCAACCACGTAATTTGATCATTGTTACAATAATTACATTATTCGATAGCTAATAAGTAATTAATCGCACTGGGAGATTGAACATAATCGTAACTATAAAGTATAATGCTTTGTTAATCAATATTAGAGTTAAAAAAATTGATCAAATCTAGAACATAACATAATATTTTTCACATAGGAGTAAAGCTTAGTCCTACACGTGTAGCCAGAAATATAATATTTTCTTGATAAATTATGTATACTTCACTATCTCAAATATCTAGTACTAGCACGTACTAGTGAGAAAATTGTTGTAACATCACTACCACGCAACAGATTTTTTGTATCAATAGTCACGATTGTTTCTATACATTATACAAATACAAAATCATTTATTTGCCAAAGAAAATTTGTCACCAAATGTTTCGAATCCTCTGACCTCGTGGTAGCCGTTAGGCTGTGTTACGAGGCCAGAGTCATCTCCCAGTATGTTTCTAATTTAATTATTATTACGTCTTATGAGCTAGGTTACAAACAATGTTTTTATTTTATTTTAATATCTAACTACCCTCAATTTGTGTACAAGTTCAAGTGGTATGACAACAAACAGTGTAGGCATGCAATGTAGGCAGTCACTCACACACGCACTGAATGAAAATGTTTTACTTAAGCGCTCAACTGTATGGATAAATTACTCTTCCAAATACTAACTAGCTGTGACCAACAAGTACTTACATTTCTCTTGCCACCTCTGTGCTACTTGGTGCCGGCACCAACATTCAAATACAGCATGTTTTATTTCCTTTGCCTTCCTTCAGCGCTCCTTAAACCAACAGAGCTATTTGGCTGTCTGTCGCTACCAGCATAATGGGGCAGTCAATTTGTGCTGCATCAAATTACTGCAGTAAGTCTCTTATTTTCATCGCGGCCGGTGGGAAACAGTGGACTAGCTTTTCATGAAAAAGAGCTAGGACATAATTAAAATGAAATGATATATGAATAGGTTGTAATGACATGACATGAGAGCGTGTGTGTTAATTGCGTGTAACAAATCATTATCTATAAATATGACATGATACAAAATTATGTGTTTTATAGGCGCTAATTAAAAAACGTAGCACATCAAATTCTGTATAAGCTGTGTATGTACCTAAAGTCTCAAATTATACATGTACTTGCGACTCTATATGAAATATTCCTTTTGTTCCAAGAATAGGTCGAACTGAATCGAAATTTGATCAAAGACTTCCAAGGTTTATGATCAAACACAGTTAATGACAAAACGCAGATTGGTTCTGGTGAGTGGTGACCCAGCGAGCCAATAATACAGCCTGTGACCTTTGCAAAGGTCACCGGAGACGTTGTTTTATAAGTTTTCATGAAAAAAAAAACCAGTTGATTGATTTTTACTTTGTATCACATGTTAGGTAATCATTTATATTAAGTTTTTCTACTTTTTTTGATCATTTGATAAACCATACGGATGTTATAAGGTACACAGTGTTATGACATTACTTTACACACATTAGGTATCTAAAATCTTAGTCAATCTTTTGAACGAGATCCTAGCTGTAACATTCTGCAGCTATGAACAATGAATATTTATGAATATACTTTGAAATACAATAGTATCTATGTGTAAGATGGTCAAACTTCTGTAACTGACTACACTGTTTCCCTCAGACATGAAGTTTGGTTAATCGAAGTGGCCTGGATCCTGGATGGAAGCCGATTTAACAACTTAATAAGCTGCACGTCAATATAAAACTGAAAGGTATAAAAATATCCACTTTTAATGGCTTTTAGCATAACTCGATCGGTAATGTTCCATTTCTAAGTTGGAACGCAACCAGGAGGCAGTGTCTGTGAAATATGGAAGTAACTCTGACACGCACACAGATATTTCCAAATTGTAATATTTACTATTGTAATGTGTACCTTTTTGAACACATTAATTGATTGATCAAGCAATGATACAAATAGTGGTATAGTACCTTACTTTTGCCATGTGCTAAAATGAATGTTTTAGGTGAAACTGTGAAAAGTATTTCGTACTCATATGGGCCCCAGTATCCTGCAGAAACGATTTTATTTTATAAAGCAGATCTACACTTGCGACGTCAAAACGCAAAAACATGAAGATTAACGAACAATTTTCGAACATAAAACCCGGCTTTACATTTATTACGTCACTCCATTTGCTTAAAAAAGTCCACACATTGAAATAAACAAAAAACCACACATGAAAAATGCACAGTGTGAAACCAACCGTACAATTTAATCTTACAATCCTCCTTCAGGCGTGAAGCGAAAACATTCAAATCCCGCTTGTTAAATTCCCACGCCGTGGACAAAAGCACAAAGCCTTCGATGTCCCACTCGCCGCCCGGCGCCCGTCCCATTCCACCAGGAATTGTTTCAATTTTTGTTTTTGGCCTTTCACCGCATGTCGACACAGCTACGGGAAGATACGGAAGTACTTCCGTGAGAGAATTGCAACCACAATTATTGGGAAGGAGAAGCAATAGGTATTTAAACGGTCGGTTCAATCAATATTGACAAGTGTGATAACAAGAGCATGTTTACTCGTGACGGGAAAGAGACGGTATATAACTTTTACCCGAATTTACCTTCAAAGCTACTAGTATTGATTTGATGAGATTTAGTTGTATGTTTATCATTCACGAGATTATCATAGCAAATCAAAAGCAATAGCAACCACAAAACGTGCTATAAAGCCACAAGAGCATTGCTCACGAGTTATGGACAGATCGGACAGAGTACTTGAGAGTCGAATCTCACGGACCGTTTCAAACCCACTGGACGGCACTCCACCGAGATTGTAAATAAATTTATTTTAGGACAGAGATGGCAACATTTAGGTTTTATTACTTTAACGGGGAGGATTTTACAGCGAAATAGACGGCAATGGGGTAAAACGTAACAATAAAGTGAAGAATAAATCGTATTAGTTATTCTTGTGGTTTTCATGATGAATTTGACTAAAGCATTATTTTAATCTACAAAAAGTGGTACGTAGTAGTGGTAAGTACAACAATACTTTTGGAATTTCAACTGAAATGTGTTTTAGAATATAAAATAATTACTTTCAACACATTTAATTTTGATGAAGTCTACATTATAACACAGTTGCCAACCTGCCTCTCTAGACACAGACTACCTAACCTCGCTAGACACAGGTATGTCGGAGGGCAATCTTTTTAACGCACATTGTGAACCCTGGCCCGTATTTCCGGCACCTATCCCGTTAAGGTCGCGCCCCGGATTATGTCACGCCATATTTTACTTCAAGTGTCACTTCGCACGTTCAAGTTACATTTCATTTTTACGTCACGATTTTTTACGACCGACTTTAGTGTAAGTGTTGTGTATGTATAGTGGGATCTGAGGTGAAAGTAACAAATGTAGCTTGAAGTGGTGGTGAGGGTTTTATCATGAACTGAGTTAGGTATTTAATAAGTACGTCTTTAGACAATTTTCAGAAGATTGCATGTTATTATGTCTGTCTAACTAATAACAGCTCACATCAATATTATCTTGCGAAAATTTTGATTGTAAACGCCTTTCCAAACTTACTCTTTAGAATTGTTTCCTTTAGATAATAACTTTGTGTTCTAGTTTCAACACTTCAAGAACTCTCTGGAAAATCTCAAACACAAAGTAAATTGAATAGTTCCATATCACTTATACATCTAGATTGTGATCAAAGTTCCTGACGTCACTAAGTTCAGTGTAAACCACCTTTGGCTCGAGTTCTCAAACAGCGTCTTAAGATAACCGAGTTAATTCAAGCGAATATCTACAAATGAAAGGTAAATTTGAGATAGAACTTGCCATCGACGTTATTAATTGCAGGAGCCAGTCTCACCTTTTTCTAAATTTAGACAAGCAAGAAATTGATGTAAACTTGATTAATTGGAACATAGGGTGATAAAATCGCACTCTGATTAACTAACCACTTCAAACAATATTAGACTAATAAAGTGAAATGAAATAATTACTATTTATTTACATAATTCTTAATTTTTATATTTTTAAAGCTTATTTGTGTTGTGTCAACATTTAACTCGAAGTAATACTAAAATAATAAGAATAATATGTAAATAGTAAGCAAGTTGCTCTAAACTCAGCTGCGTCCCACATGCCTATAGATTGGTGTATGTACATACATACTACAAATACTATATATACTATGTCATTTCGTGGAGTTTATTGTTTTTCCTCGACAAATAAGCAGGAAGCAATGAAACGCTTTATCCTATCAATCTGACGTATCGACGCATCGAGACATTGACAGCAGACATGTTTCACCAATATTGACGGGGCATTGACTTCCGTTACTTACCCGCTATGATGTTGTTACCAATATTATTTGTTACAGAGTGGCTTCCAAGGTATATTGTAAAGGGTAGTATTTAATCTTACAACTGTAAATCCACATTTTACTATCAGAGAATTCGAAATTGCTAACAAAAATACTGAATTGCACACTAAATTTGCCCATCAAATAAATCAAATATACTACACTGTTTGATGTTTAAAGCGAAACTACCTATGTTACTGAATTACTATCTGGTAACTTATAGTAAATCTAATTATCCTTTTAGTGCAACGATACATTTAATCTGTTTTTTTAAAGTTCCTAACCTAAAACATCTAATTTTACCGAATTGGGGGGAAAGGGGTGGGAAAGCTTAGAAGGGGATGGCGGGGTCTGTTCGCTCGCTCACTCGACCCCGCCATCCCCTTCTAACCTAACCTGTCAAAGTCGGGTGCCCCAAGTTTCAATATATTTTAATTACTTTATCGCCACAGAGATTACTTCTGTGGTTTATAAAAAAAAAATAACCACGAAGGTGATGGCGGGGTATGTTCGCTCGCTACGCTCGCTCACTTGACCCCGCCATCCCCTTCTAACCTAACCTGTCCGAGTCGGGGTGCCCTATGATTTTAGTAATTCGGTGGTAATATTGGATAATTTAGTGTGCAAATCAGTATTTTTGTTAAATAGCAAGTAATTTTGTTTTAGAATGCTTATATCTGTGGTTTTAGCAAGATTTTCGTAGTGAAATTAGATAAATAAAGCCGCTAACTTTGATATATTTTAGACATTTTCTTATACTACACATTTAGTTCTACAATTATTTAATTAGATAAACAGTCATTTATTTGATATGCTGGTACATTATTAGTGGATAATTGTTGTGTGCTTAAATTTTAAATAGAGTTGCAATTAAAAATTCCCCTATTGTAAATAGTCAATACCATTAAAAGCACACTAACTACTGTCATAAAACCATAAAATGTAGATAGATTAAGCTATAAAAGAACAGAAAATAAAACCAACTGAATTAGGGACATTAACTGGTAAGCAAGATTGGATGATAATAATGATTTGACAGATATCAAACATGAGTCATTGGTACAAGGATTTTTTATTTGTTTGTAATTCATATGTTTGTTACATTTGGACTAGCTTTCTTATCATTCGTTTTAGAAAAAAAAATACTCTATTTACAAACTGATCGTACAGCACAATTTAAATGTAAACGGTGAGGTGCCTCCATACTTTCCAGTAGCAGCTAGTATCGCGCGTGTACGTGCTCGAATATTGCATTGTCATCGATGCAGTATTAGAATGTGCTCCTGCATAAACATGCTCGAACATGGGTAACACACAGGGTGTCTGTTTGTAACACCTGAACAATGACACTTAGATGTCTTGTTCAGAATTATTGGTGATATGCACAACAGTCTTCAAATCTAGAGTTAATAGATATCTTCAAGGTTAGCGTGTAACACCCTAACTAAATTGATGTTTCTATATATATAAAACTCAAAGGTGACTGATTGACTGACTGATATAGTGATCTATCAACGCACAGCCCAAACCACTGGACGGATTGGGCTGAAATTTGGAATAGAGGTAGATTTTAAGATGTAGACATCCGCTAAGAAAGGATTTTGGTGAATTCTACCCCTAAGGGGATAAAATAGGGGATGAAAGTTTGTATGACACTTTGACAATTTTATACCGATCGGGCTGAGACTTTGCATGCATAAAGCTACTATGACGTAGGCGCTCGCTATGAAAAGTTTTTGATAAATTCCACCCCTAAAAGAGATAAAATCTATACTAATATTATAAAGCTGAAGAGTGTGTTTGTTTGTTTGAACGCGCTAATCTCAGGAACTACTGGTGCGAATTGAAAAAAATGATTTGTATTTTAGTAGACCATTTATCGAGGAAGGCTTAAGGCTATAAAACATCACGCTGCAACTAATATGAGCCAAGAAACAATGGAAAATGTGAAAAAAACGGGGAAAATTATTCATCTTTGAGGGCGGGCGTCTTTTGCGTGCGCTGCGAAAACGGTTCAAGATATCAAAAAATATGTATCAAAGAATTATTACTCTTGAAATGATATAACAAAATGTCTGCAACAGTATATGTCTATCTTTTAAGGTTAACTCAATAAACCCGTTTTTAAGGTAATAACTATTCCACGCGGACGAAGTCGCGGGAACCAGCTAGTTTTACAATATAAAAAAGTAACAAAATTATTGCCATAATAACTTATTATTTCATTAGTCTTGTGTAAATAGTTGCTATGATCCATATATTGTACGAAGAAAATAATTTGAATTTAAAAATCTCCTTGTATAGTTGTATAGTGATGCGGGCTGTATGCAAAAGAGTTGTATCGAATATCAGCGCGTGTCGGATACAAGAGGAATATAAAGCCTGTTATAAGGGCACATCTCTAAATCAATAAAAAAAATAAAAAAAAAATATTTCGGGACATATCACACAACGCCATCTACGACTTAATCAACGACTAATGTATAAGAAACATCTATCTGAAAGTATTTACTGTCACCTGTGATCAATATGTCGCTGTTCAACTGATTGTTTGTCATTTTCAAAGAACAATGTTACAAAGAAAAACTTCTGAAAGACGTTTAACTTTGTATATGTAGACTCTGCTAGGTTCCATCGAAAGTAACCAAATCCTCAGATATTTCCCACGCATTTTTCATAATTTATTTGACGCGCCAGCATTAAATTTCCGGCGGCTGGTTGTCCGGGGCTGGCCGACCTCTGCTCGCTGACAGATGTGTTCATTTAGCACCGGCCGGGTGAGAGGAGCGTCTTTACGGATGCCCGGGATATAGAAGGATAACCCGCCAGAGCTGCTTTTTTGTTGCTAAATTATGTTATGTTGGGAAATCTTGCTTACAATGTACAGTAATATTATAATATTTATATATATATAGGTGTATATATCTCTATGACAAAATCATGTCCACTAAAGAACCAACGTCTACTTAACTTCCAAAGAAGACACGCGTTAAGCTCAACGAATAATTTGCTAACTTAATAGATAAAAACTAACCAACCTGTTATAATATAATACGCCCCGTTGTTATAAGTGATAAAAAACTGAAAGAATATTCAATTGTGTATGTAGGTACATACATAATTATAACAAATAAATCAACAAATTAATAAATTATAATGTTATATTGGTTAAATACTTTGTAATTTAGCAAAACATATATATTATTTAAATATATATGTAGGTATTTGTTACATGCAACAACGAATTTGATACGAAAAAATCAAGTCAATGTTTAACAAAAAACGTCATTTGGTGTGTCGTGTCGGTGATGCTAAATATATCCACAATGCGGTGGAAGGTATGACGGCATTTTTATCCCAAAGGACAAGCCGTGACAAGGAAGTTTTGTCGTGTCAAAAGCTTCCCCGAAACATAATATCATGCCTTGTTTTATTTTTGTTTCGTTTTACATCGCTGAATAAAGAAAATTGTCGTGGAATTATCTCAATTTTTTTTTTGGTAAACCAAAATTTTTCTGTCTAAATTTTAGATAAGAAAATATTGTGGTTGATATTAAATGCGATATGATATCGGTGCCAATAACAGAAATCATTTACTTATTGTATTTGAACATTAAATACATATCTTAAAGCAGAAGCAATTAATTCAACTAACCAAAAACAATACAAGTACAACTAGGAATCTAACTCAAGTTCAAGTTTGAACTACTTTGGGGCCTGAGTTGCGACCAATGGAAAAGATATTCCACTACTCAAAGATTAACATGTAATGATAGATCAGTTCTCATTTCATTTAATACACCAATTTACTAGGGAATGTCTCGATATCTTCCTCCATAAAATGTACCTAAACAGCAAACAAATTTCCGTATGGGAAAATGATTTGATTTCCATTTAAAAACACTTCATTCTATTTAGTATTCTATGATTAACCATGATAGGTTACTGGAAAAAAAATCCTCATTTCGTTGACAAAAATAGTGTACTGTAACCTAGTTAACTATATCTGATAGAACACACTGCTAATTTAGCCCGCTCGAGGCCATTCTGTTGCAGACTGGTCAGTAATCTCCTCCCTGCGAGTGGCATAGTTATTCTGGCTTTAGCTTTTCTTGTCTCCTCGTGATATACAGCCTAACTCTCGACCGCTATCTCCGAAACTAGTTGACCAACTAGTTGCCCAGCCAGTTGACCAATTTAGATAAAACACTCATTTAACTTGTCGGACAATCTGACGGCTTTGAAGCAAGGACAAGCTTGTTTTGGCCAATTACTTGTTGTTTTTGTTGTGCTGAAAAAGGAAATTGACACTGATTGAATTTTGTTGGCGTTGGTGAGATAAGGTTTATCTTTACCTAATTAGAATAGAATACTATTTATTGAGACAGAATAACAAACATTTCATAGGTATACACACACATAGATACACTAAGAAAATCTGCCACATCACAGCCCTAACTCAGCATATTGACTTATTTTTTTTAATGTGGTTTTTGTTAAAAGAATTAAAAAAATATATGAAATAACATATAAATTCAAAAGTTTGACAGTTTATTTTAGGTCGAATTAATAATGGCAGGTATTTATTTTAAGTGTGCACAACTAACCGGTTTTTTTCGTGTGAAATATACGAGCTAGCAATAAATAGCTAAGTTCCGGCCACAAACTACATGCAACGCAGTGCCGCGGCCAAGTTCCCATTTATGTCATTCGGCAGCTTACAAACGACCTAACCTGAGCTACCGACGCAATTATACCTGCAGTAACACACTTCCACAGTAACACAATTGAGAAATAAGGTATAACAATATGAATAATATGAATATTCTAGTATTTAGATTGTCTATTAGTTCCAAATCGTAAGATAATAATATCTTCAAAAAGGCAATGTAGTAGATCAGACTTAATGACATCAAGACAGTAGCAAAGCCAACTAAAAATGTATCTACTTACCAATTGTTTAAGAAGAATATGATCCATTAATTGATTAATTATTATATAGAGGGAAAGAGAGGGATGAAATGAAAATCCTTGGATCCATTGTTTTTGTGCAAGCGTATGTATGACATGAAATGTTATACTCAATGTCAAACATAACATCTCATTGTATTAAAACTGCTTAACAATAAATCTGAACCCATTTTCCTCTCACATATCACAAAGTTGATTCTCAACATCTTGTCGGCAAGTTTGCGCAGTTCATACTGCTTTAGCGCTGTAGAATAAGTATAAAACATTGAACTATTAACCGAAGTCGTGTCAACACACAAGTTTCGCTGCAAGAGAAGGATCGACGGAACTTTGTCCTGTTTTTGTACAGAAATAGACAAAGTTGGTAAGAAACTTGCGAGTGCTGAGCGTTGATGCGGCGAATAAATCTAGTTTTAGTTAGCGTGTGAAAACTTGAAGAAGTGTTATGCTGATTAAAAGGTTTTAAACATTAGAACACCGAAGTCGAAAAATCTTCACCTACTCTTAAATGATGCATATTGACTAACGATCGAATTACAATAAAGTTTAAATTACAACAACCCGAATATAACGAAATACAAAAAAAATAATAGTATTGTTTATTCGTAGCAAATCATCATCTTTTAAATAAATAAACCTAAGTAAGTTTACTCCAAACAGCAGAACATCACAGCAAAGCTATCGAAAACTATAAAGAAGATTTAACATGTTTCCCGACGTAATTATTGGGCGCACACTGGAGCGAGATATAATGGCGACATAATTATCGAGCCGAACTTGCCGCCCGCTGCGGTTAAATACACGCAACTTTCATGTCCACGATTTTTTAAGTAGGTATCTACTTTGTTTCATACAATAAATATTTTATTTTTACGTTTCTGTGACTGACCATACAACAGTTTGTTTGGAAATTGACCATGAGAAACTATTGTAATAATGAAATTTTTCGAGGAATCAACTCAGGTGTGGCATTTAAATTGAACATTTGCCATCAAATCTTTGATGTCATTATTACATTGCAAATGGTACAAAATGAACACCGGTAATATATAAAAATATATTAATATCTAAGTATTGATACTCTTAAATGGACAGTCGCTAGTCGTATCGTTGTCTCTAAATGACACTTTTACATCCACGTAACTAAAGTTATGAATATCTTCTTCAAAAGAAATCTCAGCGAATAATAGAGGTTCAGACGACCTCAGGCCGTCCCTTGCGGTCATCGCTTAGCTTGTAATTGCCATAATCGTTAAAGGTAGTAAAAATCCCTGTTTTCGAACCATTTTTCATCTCCAACTAACAATAAAAACGTTACTAAATGTAGACCGATTTATTATAACGAGGGCGAAAATATCACAGGCTTACAAAAAAATAATCCACGAGAAAATTGCCAATTTGTAATGCACTGAAAGAAATTGTGTACCTTTGTAATAAATAACGTTAATCAAGTTATTTGGGTATCACTTTCATATAGTTATTTTTAATATTTATTACAACATCAATGATTTTAAACAAGTAGTAATATACAAACATGTGATATTGTCAGAAATAACTAACTTGCTAATGTGGTGCTGTTACCCAAAGTGAACGCTAACCTCTGACACTAAGAGACACTTCTGCTGGTAAATAAAAAGTGAACAAAAACGACCTTTTTTAACAAATTGCTTATCCAAATACCTATAAAACAATAGCCCCTTCTTCAACTGCTCTAATACTTCAGAAAGCATCTTTAAATTCCAAACTCAAAATTTGAAATTGCATTTTGCTGCGATTTCGCCTGCCGTCCACATTTCCTCGAGACTGAAATCCGATTGGAGCGGCTCAACACTCTGAAAGAACAAATGACCAACTCATACGATCAGACACTACTAGAGCTACATGAGGTTACCATACAATATTACGGTGGCAGTATTACTTGATAGAAGGCAAAAAAAAATTACTATATTTTTACATAATTTATGTATGTGGTCTAATTGTGTGTTTTATTAATCTAAATAAGCCGCAATTAGTTCAAGTTCTGTCCGAGAAGTAATTTCAATTTCTAAGCTGGATATTAATTATATCTACCTTGATTGTATTTATGATACACAATAGGTATGTTCTTGTATATCTATTCTATAAATAGCATTATTGCTTCAATGTAAGGGAATTTTTACTATTTTTATTAAATACAGAAAATCGATGATTGGGGTCAGTACCCAACTACCCTTCCGCTGAACATTTATGTAGGTAAGTTAATAAGTTAAATATTTTATGTTACAAGTTGGCTAGCGAGGTAGTTACCCCCTACCGGTCCAAATCCGGGCGTCTGTCGCTGAACAAACTACTTTTGTTCCGCGCTGTAACGCACTGAGGCCATTGTCTTAGCGGGACTCTGCAGGACACTGCGGGACACTTACGGACAACGCGGGCGGCGACGAGCGGGACATTCACAGAGATGCCACTTTTATATAATATACTGATTGAATCACATAGGTTTTGTTGTCATTACACTTTTGATCGTCATAGGAACATTATGCTGTAGATTTTGTATTATTACATGTGACTCAGAAATAAAGTCATCACCTACTTTTGATTGCTATCAATATTTTGTATTATGATAATATAATAAACTTCTCTTGAAATTGACATAAATGAAATGAATCTACGTGCTTTTACAATGGCTTTTAGTACTTACATTATCTTGAGTGATCTTCGTTGTCTTTGCAGTTTTAGACATTGACTAAGGTTACAGTATTACCTAAGTGTTAAGATAATTTCTGTTGAAAATGTACTTCTGTCTATAATCTACTCATTGCTAACACAGTGGGACGCAAGGTAGCGGCGCAGGACAAACCAACTTTTATGACACAGTTTAACAACTTTGTTTATGACGTAACTGTACCATATAACTACCTATATATATTTGTATGGGATACGGAATGTATTTTATGGTATTGTGGTATTTTTCTCTTGCAATTGAAACCTTTTTATTCGTTTACATAATAAAAAATAATAAAAAAGATTGATCTTGAATTTGAAAAAATTGAATTTTTAAGTTTAACCTCTAATTAAATCAATAACTTAAAATCCTTGTTAATATTAAAATAGTTAAACAAGTTAAGAGTTCCAGAAAATAAATATATCTTGCCTAGAACTTTTTTTTTTCTTAATTGATTAACTTAGAAAAACACTTGTTATTTTTACTAAGCTCTAATATTCATTATGTTTATCTCAAAAGTTATTAGTTATTTTTCACCTTAAAAACGTAAACAACATAATAAATAGAAGAACCCCAAACTTTGTTAAAATTTTGTGAAATTGCTCAATTTACTTTGATTACTTTAATGCCCTGGGTATGAATTTAAAATAAATAACAACAAAACTTCCTATTGTAAGAACTTTGTGAAGTGAAATATATTTCTAAAGGAACTTTCCTGAGAGAACAAGGATGCTCCTTCACTAAATTGTTTCTCTTGTTAGAAAATATTTGTCAAGAATAATGTACATTATCTACTTTGAATTTAAAAGAGGTATTTCTATAAGCAAAAAATAATGAGGAAATGACTGTAAATTTCTGTTAATCACGATTTTATATTGGTCACTAATCACATAGATTTTTATTATTATTTCAATCATATGCTTGCGTTTATATCGCCAGATTCAACAGTTAAAAAATAACGAGGTAATGAAAATAAAGGTTTTAAAATGAGTATAATTAAATGAAAATATACTAACATCAGTTACGATTTTAAATTCACTGACATATATTATTTACGTACATCAGAATTAATAAAATAAATAAATAAATATCTCAGGCACACACCGCCATTTAGGCCCACACAAACAAACTTATAATAATTGGTTATATGAATTTAAAAAAAAACAGTTTTTCACATATATTTAATAACTCATGCAATACACAAAACTCCATGTAAATAAATCATAGTGAACTTTAAAATGTTACAATGAGCGCGTACCTTAACCGGTTCTTTTGAAACTCTTGTATATTATTGTCGAAGATAAATAACAACAAACATTTCGACGAAAGCGGGCTGCAAACTGCTTCATTTAACTTACGAAACAATTACTAAATGTTTATATTGTAATTAATGCTCGTTTAAATGTACTAAAACAATACAATTAATTGATTCAAACGGTCGAGTGAGGTCATTCATATTTAGTAAATACAATGGTAACATGAGTGCTGATTCAGAAATCAAATTATATTTGTGATCATTTCATTTAATGTTTATATATTGTACAAGTAATTTAAAACCGTAGTACCTACTATAGGTACTGCTATTATACTACTAGTATTTAATGCATATTTTGTCGGAACTTCAACAAAGCATATTGCTGGTTTCGACTCAGAAAGTTGAAGAGTCACGTACTGTGCTGTGACATACGAAATCATACGTGTTTCAACTCATAACTTCAGTGAAAATCTAACTTTTGTACAGTCAGAAATAATATTGTTTCTAATATAAAGTCATATTGCAAATTGCAAAAATATTTTTAGGTAATTTTTTTATTGAATCTCAATCATAATAAAATTAAACTTATCAAAATTATTAAAAATAACACCATTTTTTGCATTTTAATTTGTATTTATTGGCTATCTTCTAAACTACTTTTCAAGCAAAATCAGTCAGTCTAACTCTAAAGCCTCTTTGTAGACCTTGAATACTTGTAGTAAGTTCCCCTCAAGCGGCTTCAGTCCTGCAGAGTACTGCGATGAGTTGCAATAACTTTACTCCGCGTAACGTTAGATTGTTTGAAAAGTTACGTGCTCATGCCTATTGCATTGTTATAGTGGGCGATATAATAAGAACTCATTAAGAAGTAAAACTTGCATCCCCTTTCACCCTTAAAAGTGGCATTTCCAAAAATATTTTCTTAGCGGTTGCCTACGTCATAACATCTACCTTCATTCCAAATTTCAGCCCAATCCGACCAGTGGTTTGGGCTGTGCGTTGATAGATCACTATTATCAGTCAGTCAGTCACCTTTGAGTTTTATATATTTAGATGAGAATGCATAAGTATACATATCGACGGATTAACTAACCACGGCCACATCTATGTATGTTGCAAAAGAATCTTAAATAAAAACAAAGAAAGACAACTGGAAGATTAAACAAACACCAACGCAATGAAGTTTACAACGTTAAACACAAAAGTCTGTCGAGATGTGTCAGAGAAAGAATATCCAATAAAGTCGACAAAGATGTCAGAAGTTGTTAGAACACAAACTTATGTACGAGAGGAGTCCTAACTAGTGCTAAACAACATCTCGTAACGAAATTAGGCACCCTTTACACTCCACACTCTTATTTGCATTCGCGTGTACGTTAGAAGCAACATTTTGTAGTATATTAGGGCTATGACGTGACAACATGGGATAAAATAATTTTAAGCTGGTGATAATGATATAAAATGAAATAACCTCATTGTTTTGCTTATTTAATTTTGGTCTAAACTAACACACATTAATGTTTCTTAGTGTGTGTTTTTCAATCGTAAACGTAAACAATGCTTTCACTTAAACAGATATCTGAATACAACAATGGATAGGTAATTATTAGTAATGAGATTTATATCGCAGATTAACACCGCAGGGTGACATAAGAAATTATTATATTGTTGTTTAAACAAATAAGATAATAATTATTAATAAAACCATACTAATAACTTTACAGTCTTTCTTAGCAACTTTCTAAAATATGTGTACTGTGTAGCCAACCCTAGTGAAGGCCGCGTATGATAAAACATGATAGAGAATTATGTAGCAAGCTCCTTTGATGTCTAAATTTTTTTGTCTAAAATTAAAATCGCAAAATACCGTCACAGCAAAAATGTAATTTAGGGTAACGAAAAAAGATGTCAAAGTTTAACAACGTTTTAAAGATAAGTAAAATATGTTGAGAATCTTGCTAAGTTATTTTTTAACTCTTAATTATTTATAATGAAATAAGTTATTTAAATGTGTTAAATTCTAACAGCAAATGCCTTAATTAAACTGCTTCCTTTCCTAATAAAGCAGACCAAGTTACTTATTTGCACGCGTTAAACTAAAACGTTAAATCCCAAACTTCAGTACCTATTCCAAAAGTAGTTAACTGCCTGAGTTGGAATCAGATCGGGCAGTTACTGTTCGAAAATTGTGGTCGAATTGCAGGGTACGTATCAATCCATTCACTAGACTCTAACCGCCGCCTCGTCCGAACTTTCCAGTAGCTGGAATAAGTTTATTTCACTTACCTGTTGTAGTTTTACTATTTCATAGCACTAAAACTAGTTTAGGTAATGGGTAATGTTTCGTTGTTGCGAACGGAGAGTTCTCATTTAGATTCTGTGGCTAGATTTCCTGCTTTTAATTTGTTTTGCTGCGAAACTGAGCCCGCTGTTACTGCATTACATGAAACATTTTATTTCATGAAATTGAAGTGAATCGTTGCTGGTTATGGGCAGTTTGGGCAAGCATATTTGTAAAATTAGTCACGCGGCTAAATAATTATGTATTATGCACACAAACATCTCGGGAAGTATAGTAACAAAATGTTTAAAAATGGCGTTGGATCGAGATAGCTAAGACATGTCAACAGTGTATTCTCAGCGGCTGGCAGTGATCGCAGCACGCGTGCGGTTCAAACGGTGTAATTGTCGGCCATTGTGTCGGCTGCACCAATACTGCACCATTCAACCTCTGCCTATAAATATTCTGCGCTTTCATTGTGCGCTCTTGTTTTATCAACTAGAAAATGTTAAATTTTTGGTCACGTTTGTTTTCTTTTTATTGTTTTTTTCAGTGTGATTCCAAATGACCAGTTTATGTTTTAATAATTAAGCATTAGGATGCCATATCGACAATGATTTATCAGGCAAGTTGTTGTAAAAACGATTGACGCCAACCAGGCTTTTGAAACTTTACAATATATATCTAAAATATAAATTCTTAAGATGTTTTCAACCAGAAAATATACCATCACCATAAAATGTCACAAAGCATTCCGACCACCAAAATACTTGCAAAGATCACACAACTTAGATCGAACTAAGAATACATCGGAGAATACATACAATATTGGAACTTGGAAACTCCATTACCGCTCGCCATAAAATACGACATCTACTGGCCACCAAACAAATTCATTGCAAAATGCACCGCAGAAAGTGCACCTAGCATCTATCACTGGAGTAATACCTACTCTGCATTCAGTAACACTATACTGGCTATAGAGTTACTGTCAACTACTGGACGAGGAAATGGAATGCTGTACTCAGTGACGCGCATTGGGAGATGCCTACGACCCTGCGTGCAGCTAGACTATAATATTATCAGATAAGTAGATAATCAACATAATGCAAGATACTAACACACGTTAAATTGTGTCCGTTAGTTAGTTAAAAATGTTTCCAGCACAGTAAGATTGAGATTTCTATCTATCATTAGTCGACACAACAAAATACCTACCATAATGAATTAAGTCCTATGTTATAAATATGACTGTATCAATAAACTTTATAATTAAGATACAAAATACGTAACTTCAATGTTATTAATAATTAAACCAGTCTGATTAATTTTGTAATAATCAATAAAGTATTTGCTAGCTTTACCCAGTATAACTAAATGCTATAGCATTTTTGCAAATTCCTACATAATAGGGATTCCCGCGCGCTGACCGAAGCCGATTTACGACCAATTTATCCCAACTTTATACTGCTTTCAAAGCCATTCACCAATTTATTTTTGCTTTTATTTACTTAAAAATCTATTTATTCAAATGGCTGCTTCAATTATTTGACCGAAGTCGATTGAAATCGCCAATTTGTCGATCTACTGAGTATGGTTCAGTCAGTAGATTATAATTCAGTTTGAGATTCCTTCAGACTTCTATTGAAATCAGCTGTCATGTTTATATTTTACTCTTCATTTCTGAATTCAACAAACTCTGCAATTCTGAAGTCTGCTAAAACAACTCAGTATTAGTATATTCGTCGACGCGCCAATAGGGTCACAATTTTTCTATTTATCTTATCAAAATGTATCTAACCCGTTACGTATGTAATCTACCATACAAGTATAACAATGATGTAATTATTTAAAAACTTGTGATACTTCACCACTCATTTAACAGACCGGTTTTGTGTTGAGATTGTGTTACTTTAATTTTCATCTCATTAACGTTTAATTAACACAATTATCATGTTAACCTGAGTCATTTTTCTTTATTACTATAAAAAAAGTAACTCGCCAAGCAAATAGCACAAAGGGTTGTAAATAACAGCAGCTCCGTCAAGCTCCTGCTTTAATCAGACATTTAATAAAATGCACTATAAAGTATTAAATCTAGCGAGCAATTCATCTTGTGTCTCTCTATAGAGTATACTGGACTAACAAATTAAAGGACTTGAAAGTAATAAATATGCTCAATTGCGAATTTTCAAGCAATACCTATGTATTAATATTATCTACCTAAATGCTGTAAATTATATGTTTGAAAAAATAAATAAGAATTTCCGACCTCCCTGCCTGACTTCTCGATTTTCGAAGCGGGAGTGAATCGTTTCTCAATGGAGAATAAGTTATATTCTAGAACGTTATATGTATAAACCCATTTAATTGAAATGAATAAAAATTGAAAATAAAACAATGTAAAAATACTTCTATTCAATGTTTTGTCTTCACGTCATTTAAAAAGAATAACTACATTACAGTTTGCTATGTCATGCTCGTATTTGCATTGAAACATATGTTTGTGTTCGGTTTCAACAGCATGTCCTGGTTGTAATACCTCCAACAGCATGTCCTGGTTGTAATACCTCCAACAGCATGTCCTGGTTGTAATACCTCCAACAGCATGTCCTGGTTGTAATACCTACAACAGCATGTCCTGGTTGTAATACCTCCAACAGCATGTCCTGGTTGTAATACCTCCAACAGCATGTCCTGGTTGTAATACCTCCAACAGCATGTCCTGGTTGTAATACCTCCAACAGCATGTCCTGGTTGTAATACCTCCAACAGCATGTCCTGGTTGTAATACCTCCAACAGCATGTCCTGGTTGTAATACCTCCAACAGCATGTCCTGGTTGTAATACCTCCAACAGCATGTCCTGGTTGTAATACCTCCAACAGCATGTCCTGGTTGTAATACCTCCAACATTGAGACGCAGCCAATAAGTCAGAGCGTTGGTATTTTATCAAGAAGTGGGCCATCAATAATAGAGAGCAGTTATTGAAATACTTTCTCGGAGTATCGACTTGTACCTTCCACCTAACGAAGTATTTGTTAAGGAATCTTACGTTTAATCGATTTCATGTGAACCATGGTGAGTTTTATTTAATTACAGGATCTATTGCTACTCGTATGTCAATGCTATCGATACTAACCCAAACCTAAAAATAGGATTTTCTAAGGGCTATTTTATTTTGTAGTAGTTTAAAATAATTCAATCTATTCCATTTAGTTTTTGTCATTAGAGGTGCACTTTTAAAAAATACGCTTGGAAAAAGCACCAACGTAATACTTTTACCTCAAAACCATTCTACTAATATCAAACTTTCTGCATAAAACCTATCTTATCCATGAAAGAACATATTTACAGCTTAACGGTTTCCCAGAATAACTGAAATAACGTTTTCACGAATTGTTATGTAGATTTTTATTCTTCTCACGGAAATGTTTACGTCAAATGAGACTATAAAATGAGTTATAAAACAACTACCTGGCCCGTGTTATGTTTTCGTATGAAATGGACATATTTTTATGACAGTTTCGACTCTCCATGAGAGCAACGCATTTTAGGGGCAGACGGTTGACGTCAGATAATTTATAAACACATATATTTTAAACAGTTCATTTAGCAAACATTTTGCAGTATTTTCTGATAATACAAACTCAAATATATTGCACTATTAATAAAATAATGCTGGATTTATCGAATAAAATAGTAATTTTTAAGAAAACTAGTAAAACATATGCTGCTAAACAAATCTGTGAACCAAATTTTACAAACTTAAGTGATATTGTGTTTTTTTTTGTCACAAAACTATTCATAATCGGTTATATTCAGTTATTACGCACAGATTTCTGTTTATGTGAATAAAATTACTAAGTAACTCACTATAGTATTATATCTTATTTCGCCAGTCAAGCATATTATCTCAGGTCATATGTGTATCGATAGCCAAAAGGGATTGATATTCAGTAGGTAGTATAATACAATAGATTGACCTCTGCTCTAGCACTAACACGTATATAACGATCAGAACAATCGAATCGCCTCTATATTCGATGACGCGGTTCGGACTAAGGTTACGGCTCGTAATAATTTGTGGTAATGGCCCAGTCAGAATAGATATTGTGTAATAACAACATTGCTTAGACGTTTAGCTTAAACCACAAGCTGAGTAAGTATTCTTGTAACGGTGTTGCTATCTTATGCAACGCAGCCGTTTAGTTAAATTAAATAACTGTAGCTACATACATAAATTATTATTACATAAATACATAATATTATTAATTATTATTACATATCATTTATTACATAAATTTAAAAATATTATTAGTTTTAGCTTTAAAAGCGAAACAAACAATAGAAGGTCACGAGGCCACGAAAACAATGGGTCGCAAAATTAGGATTCTATTTTTGATCTTTTATATAAAACAGTCACGACTTGACTTTGATGAGTAATATTCAAGATTCCATTGCGTAATTGACTAAAGGATTAATTACTTAAAAGATGAAACAGTGTAAATATGTGTCACTGAGCCTTTAATTACCTGCTTGAAATAATTACATTTAAGATCGAATCGCATATTGAATTGACAAAACCATTCTTTAAATTTAGACATTTTGGCGATTTTTGGGAGAAGTTAGTATTATACCTGCTCGATAATAGAAGTTACTAATTACTATAAAAAATTATAGTTTCCTTCATCTTGTTGCAGCACGAGCCCCGAGGCTTGTCATATTGTTTTTCCATGCGAGTATGGCTGCCGCATGGCGCTGGCATCCTGGCGGGCGGCATTCCAGCGAGGCATTCCTGGCGCGCCCTGCTTGGTTGACATATTGCTATACAACCGACACTGGAGATATTGCGCCTTCCAATTCAGATGTATCGATAAGAAATGGTGAGAAGCGATATTGGTTATATCAAATTTATGAAGCCCTTATTATATTTACGAGTTTGTATAATTTTTTTTTTCGAACTACAAGGTATGCTCATACTTGTCAAATAGACAGTAAAATGTTTCATAATTTTTACATGAATAGTTATTTAATTAAAATTGAGCATGTTTTAAAATTATTTACAAAAAAACTTAAGACATTAATGTAATGATAGGTAAATACATAGTTATAATAATAATAATAATCATTTATTTACACTTAATAACTAGGTACAGATCTTAATGCTATGTAGGTACATGCTTAAAGTAGGATAAGTACAATATTTACATAACTAATATAATATAAGTACAATAATACTACATAGACATTAAGCACTGGGTGCACTACATTGCACACTAAGTCGAAACTTGTGTCGTGCAACGTAGGCTCTTTCCATTCAGGCATAGAAGAGTATGAAATAAAATAAAAAAAAAAAAACAACAAGATAACTTAAATATAGCTATCGCTTAGATAATATACAGTTAGTCATCTCTTTAGAGCCTTACACACGTTTTTTGGTTGTCTCGTGTATCCATTTCCTTTTATTTTCACAAGGTAGGTTCCTTTAGCAAGTTTCACTCGCGCCAGGTATCTTCCAAATATTGGTTTATATTTCTTTCACCGACATACGAATACCACACAAGTAGGCTCAATTTGTAAGAAAAATTTCATTTGGCAGAGCAATTTCATAAATGTAGAACGTGTCGCTGCAAAATTGAACCTATAAAACATATTTGAGACGAAGCTCAAATAAAGTGTTCTTTGATGATATGGTAAAGAGTACACGATCCCAGTACACTTACAGTACACGTTTAACGTTGTGTGAATTTTGATGAAGCGAATTTTAGTTTGAGATAAGAGACGAATCAAACGCTCGTTCCAATATCATTTGTGGGATGGAGCTTTTTCATATTAACTTTTTGGAATTGATTTAGTATTTTTAGATATACGAGAACGTGGCTTCGGGATAACGTGTTTGATGATTATATTTTATCATGTAGATACGATTGTATCAGTTTGTATAATTTATAAGTACTAGATTGAATTTTCAAACTAGCCTAGATATACAAAATAAAATATATTTAATTAACGCATACTTAAAAAAAAATACAATTTATGTTTTTATGTAATCCATACAGATCAAAATATAATTTAAACAAGAATTTATTACTAAACTAAAAAACAGTAATCATGTAAATTGATATTTCAAATCAACAAGTTAAGTTCTTGTGTTGTGACATTTTCCAATTTGCGATTCATTATTTGGTTTCCAAATAAACAACCGTAAGTCTTCACTCCAATAAAACTTCATTCATCGCGAAACCACAAAAAAGTCGCGCAGAGAGCAGCTTGTTTTCCTAATATTTCATACTATATCAAGGTCGAAAAGGTTACAGAGAGCCGCAAAAATATCTACTTCAGCGATAAAATACAGATGTTGCGACAAAAAACATGACTTATGTGTTTTCCGCGGTGTGAGAGCAAGCATACAAAAAATAAATGTGAGAAATTAATGGCGTAATTCACACATGATACGTGGCCACTGCCACGATTTATTGGAATTATTATACTCAGGTTTTTCTTTTGGTATTACATCTATAGTGCCGAGCAATGGTACGATATCTTTTTGTGGCGAGGTCTGACGGAGGCAGAATTAGAGCCTAGACTTGCAATATATTGATATTAGTTTTTCTTATTTGCACAGTTTCTGAACAAATTATGCTGGATGATTGCTTTGTATAAAATTCAAATGTTAAGAAATTTGATCTTAAAATCTTATGTGTGTGTGTGTACGTAACGTTAAGTGGGAAATTGTTGGATCATTCAATGTTTAAAAATAAATACTGAATTTATGAATGAGGACAGAAATCGCTATTAATTCCTGAATTATCCTAAAACCAGTGCCAAACTGAGGTAACACGAGTATATTTTCTATCAGCTCTGACCGGTCAATCATAAAGCACCCAGTACACCAATCCTCACGTCCAATTTACCGTGCGAGCGTTTTGTTCGCCTTTTTTTTACAATTTCTTTTGGATAGTAACAGTTTCACCCATTGTGGAGCCATCCGCGAAATAAAATTAGCGAGGTGTACTCTCTATTTTACGGGGTTTTACGGTCGAATCCGCAGTTACGGATACCTAGCGTTCATGACTCGACATTTCCGTTTTTTATGCATTTTGATTGTAACGAACCACTCTACCCTACCTATATTTTTTTTTTAAATCTAAATCTTAAGATTATAATCAGATTATTATTTATGGTTAATTAATATCTAACCTAACTCTAACAAACATCTGATAAATGTATCCAGAATAACAAAGCCTATTAGTTAAGTATATTTGATATCACTAGTTCAGCCTACCTAATTTTGTTATATTTTTATTAATTAATCTTACCACTTACTTCTACTCAGTAGATTTTATGCAAATGTATAACTATGTAATATTGCATTAACTCCATTCACTCGCTCTGAATCTTATATCTATCAACCTATTTGTTCTATTAATTAGCAATTCACTTACTTTGTACAAACTTGGGTACTATAAATTGTTATCTTTATATTTTATTATATAGGTTCACTTACTTTATACCAATACTACCAATTTTTCATAAGGTAACAGAGCTGATACAGCTTATCAATTACTTTGTAGTATGTACAAACATACATTCATAGTTACATTCTATTTGATGTTTATTTTAAATTTCTATTAAATAGGCTCGCTTTAGCGTACCAGTCAGTCAAGAAAATAACTGAAAGGCACAGAAAATGCTCCATTCCAACGCATTTTCCCATGGTTAACATTTCCACAAGAACTAAACCCCTGACCAAAGCGGCCTTTATTCTAGACTTCACCTTTCATTCTTTTTACTTCAAGAATCGCTCCGATACGATTATACCTTTCTAACATTGAGACACTCTATCATCTGCATGCTGAATGTAATCATTAATTATTCTATTCATTTATCTGATTGAGATCTTATGATACCTAACGCAAAACCTGCCTAACAGAACCTTACTCATCCCTCCGATATGTCTACCTACGTAAATGTGATCGTTTAGTGGCCAGGACTCGTACGTCATTCGCAGTAACCTCGGTTCTTTAAGGAGATTAACAGAAGAACCCTAAAACTAACCTAAGTGAAACGAACTAAAGCTAATTTTAAAAGATACTTTCTTATTAACAACTTCGTATTCAAGTAAAACCAAGTTTGACGATGGTGATTAATTTTACAATGTATTATTATAAATTTAATAATATTCCAAGCTTTTGGCTGCTTGTACACAAACTTTGTGAATAAAATGTTACTTCGCTCTTTGTTTCATTTCTACAGGCTGGATTTCTAGTTAGTATTATTTTACAACATACGAAACCCTAGAATCGCTTCTGATTCTACCTTGTATAAACAACAACAATTGAGTTAGGTAACCATAGCTGTATTTTAGGTAGTTACTAGTCTAACAGCCAAAAATAGGAATTATCATACAGAACGTAATTGTTTTCACACTAAATTAGGTAGAACCAAAGTCAAACAAAGGCTTCCTTTCCTTTCTAGTCCTAATAACTTGTTATGACAATTTCATCAGGCATTATAGGTACTTTGTTTTAACTTAAAATAAGATAGTTTCTTAGATAACCAAAGGTTTTATTTCCTTTCTAATAACTTGCTATGATAATTTAATCAGGCATTATAGGTACTTTGTTTTAATACAAAGCTAAAGAGATCCTCTGACGGTTGATACTCTCTCCTATTTAATTCGAGAAGATTTGGTCTCCTAGTCTGATATTTTCTAACCATACGCAGGCAATCTTATATATCCTCTCAGTAAAGCTACTGAGATTAAATAACAATTTTGTATATTAATCCACCAGCCAAAATAGGAACCCTTCTATAAATTTTCTAGTGTTATATTACAAGATACACTCGTAGACAACCAATAGGTTATATCCCCTATCTAATTCGAGAAGGTAATTACTTCTAGACATGGTATTTATAATCCATATGCAAGTGTTCATATCTTACATAATAATATTATTTATTTTACACCTTAAGGTTTGACACTTAGTCAGTAATATACTACTAACACAATTTCTGTCTTTCAGGCAGGCGTGGCTTTGATTACATTAATATAAATTGCTATAGTATTTCCATCAGGCACTATAGAACCGTTGTTTCAAGACAAACAGAATATTGCAGGTTTCAGCTTCAACTGTCAGTTTTATTTATCTACCTGACTTTTACATAATTTAGAGCGTACTTATTTTAAATGATCTCATGATCGCTCTGACTGGGCTACAATGAACCATAATTGTCATTTTTAGTTGAATGTTGGTTTAGTGATCCCTAACCACCGCAAATATTTAACGTTTCATTTGATATTGCAACTTTATGTTCAGAAACCCACAATTCAGAATTACCCTAAATCATGTCTTGCTTTCTAACGTAGTTAAATTATATTAAAACCGTTATTAATTCCGCGCCATTCATTGTTACCGCTCTACGAGGTTTCCTCACACTTCCAAGTGTATTCCTATACCGTCAAACATACACAATACTTTCGACTTATACCAAAATTCGAATAAATAACTACCTCCCTATAACCCTACCATCCTATTCTATTACAAAACTCTTCACTAATCCCTAATCTATTCCCTATTACTTACTTACCTGTATTCCCTACTCTTAGACCTTACCCTGATCTACTGCCTGCCTAATCAGAATGAACCCTAATTATTTCCTAGCTCCTATCCCTGCCTACTCATAAATAATGTAACAGGATATTTGTCGCCTAAAGAACCCTATGACGACAAATGGAAAGGTGGAAGGATGAAGGATGGAGGACGATTTTCCCGATCCCTCTAGCCCAGACTCAGACTAGAGAGAGTTTCTACAACTCATGGCCAAAAGTAGTCGCAGCCGAATCGGGAGGAAATGAAGGTAGACATACAACATTTATCCAGCGGTCAGCTTAGATAATGCCGTGCGTAATCAAAAAATATAGGCTTTAAACTACGAGAGTTTAAAAGGTATTTAAGCTTGTTTAAAGCACTACAACATGCACTACTGCTCAAGCGGATCCCAGATTTTAACTTTACGGGTAATCTAACGCGATCACTGGGTAATTTTAAACCTTAATAGGCCTAGTATTCCATCAAACCCTGACTTTGGATGACTACCTCGAAATCCGAATAATTCGGAATGCTTCAGACACCCAAATTCAACGTTTGCTAAAATACACATACCTTAATCAGACAATCAACTGAGATGACTACCTCGAAATCCGAATAGTTCGGAATGCTTCAGACACCCAAGCTGACCGTCTGTCAAGATACCAGGCATATGCTCTTAAATGTGGCATATTTCAATGATAAATTTGTAACCTAATGTTCTTTACTAGGAAAGGAAATGCTACTGGTGCTTAAATTATAGTTTTTATGAAGACCTTATATTTCATCAAACCCTGACTTTGGATGACTACCTCGAAATCCGAGTAATTCGGAATGCTTCAGACACCCAAATTCAACGTTTGCTAAAATACACATACCTTAATCAGACAATCAACTGAGATGACTACCTCGAAATCCGAATAGTTCGGAATGCTTCAGACACCCAAGCTGACCGTCTGTCAAGATACCAGGCATATGCTCTTAAATGTGGCATATTTCAATGATAAATTTGTAGCACAATGTTAAGGATTAAAACCAATTTACTCACTCAGAGATTTAAATGCGTCCGACTACCTCGAAGACCAGGCGACCAAAGAGAGCGAGCCCCCTTCCCTTCCCCCTTTTATGCTGAAATCCTTCTCGAAGTTTCTATCCCCTCTCACTCCGGTATTGCCCTACGCGACTATTTCCCAGGATTCGGTTTATCTACCTAAATAAAATATAACACCATAAGTATTTATTTCAATAGTTAATTATGAACTCCTGTTATAACATTCTAGTGTCTTTAGGTTTTTAACATTTATTTCAACAATCTCTCCTTTTATTTTCTTTACTTACAAATTCGGAACAAATACCCCAATAACTTCGTGTGTAATTGATTATATTATAATCTAAAATATTATTAAGTAATTACTTTAGTGTTTACATACATACTATGTGGCATATGAATATTATTTTTGATTTAGACATGTAATCTCTGTTTATGATTAAATTATTAAGGATTAGGTATTCCGCAAATCTCTGTGAATGCTTTTACTAGTAAAGATTACGTTCTGACATTGCCACTTTGCACAACATGTAATTCGACCAAACCTTGCCAAACATACGTATTGTACCGTACTCCTAATCCAAACTGGCAATACTTTAAATATCATACGATCTTTTATGACTATTCTTGGAATTCCTGCCTACGTGACTTGCACTAATCCCTTTTTACGACAATTCTTAGAAATCAGGACCACGTGACTTCTTAATCCGTTCCACGAAAACCCGCGTCCCGGCTAACCATCGTTTGCGAGTCAATTCCGCTACTAATAATGCAAGGTATTTACAACCGGAATAAATACCCAATATCTAAAAACGACAATCAACTTTATATTACTGAATATTATTTATTGAAATCTCAACGCAAATATCTTACGAAATCTCATACAACAAGAAGACTAAAACGACTTCATTATCCACCAAACCATCGCATCGGCCATGATAACATCCGCCTTCAACCATCGAGTAAATGGGTCAGTACAGCTATTTCCGTTCAAAAGGTGTTCTTAATAGATGAAAGAAATTTCTAATTGTCTATAATTTTCTAAATGTTACTAATACTAGGCTTTTTAATATAAAAGATGAATATTATCGACATATTTAATACCATAACATATGTCTATCGATTAATTCAACCTTTTTTTTGTACTGAAAAGACTTTAATCTTTTTTTCAATGTAGGTGTAAAACCTTCTTGTCAATTTTAAACATAAAAACTTTTTCGTTGAGATTTTGCAAAGAAACTCCTTAGTAGTATGCGAATATTGGAACCTTAGCTTTCTGTAAGTACATTGATTAGTAGTTAGTTTTGACATGTGAAATTTAGAGATATATTCATATTTGTTATGTTTATGTTTTTATTTTAATTATTTTAATTTTAATAAGGAATGGTTATTTACGGTTCGTTACACTCGCCCTCGAAAAGAGGATTTAATGGCGGCTGAAACTAAACAGTTGAAAGACGAAATAAAAGACTCTTTTCTCATTTAATAAAAAAAATATTTTATTATAAGTGTTACCTTTTTTTTTTTTTTTCAATACCTTTGAAAATCAAACTAATACCTCACTTGGAATCGTTCAAATATCAATAGAACCAATTAAAACTTCGTTAATCATTCATTTCCAATTTTAAATCTTATATAATGTAGTGTGGCCCTGGGCGTGTGGTGTGTTATTTAAACCTAATGAATAAATAAAGACATGCTCCCGTTCTGTATCTAAAGAATAGCATGAGAATCATTGACGCAAAATTGTCCTTTCCCCTCGAAATAACCAAGGTACCCAAAGAAATGAGTTGTGAATTCATCAACCGCTAACCAGTATAGATCTGACGATCCATCAGCCCAAACCTGTTTTTCCCGCTTGACCTGGGATCGACCGAACCACCCTCAAATACTTTAGTTAAATGTCTCTGGTTCAAAACAATAGGTTGCCAGACGTAATCAGGCCTCTTACAGTACATCTCGAAAGCATATCCCAATTTTTCACGAGGAGTTATGTGTAGTGTGCGATGATGCATATTTTAGCATAAATGGTAGCTTCTTGTGCAGTTAAGTCTACAAAAAAAAGTAGTAAACCTACTGAAATCACTAACCTAACACCACTTCTCCTTTTTTTGTAGACCGCTTTGTAAGTGTGTATTCAAACTTGAAAATGAAATGACCTATTCGGAAATCAGGAATTCTAGTTTTGCCATAACGCCACTGCTCTCTCACTTTCACACCATTCAGAACCATCTTTCGTGGTTGTTCACACCACGCTATGACAAACCCAAGAACCATTAATTTCCGAACTAGAGATTGGGTTCAATATTAAATTTAAATTTGACAATACCAAGCTACAATTTCCTCCGTTTTACCTTTATTACCTTTCTGCAAAGGCAATAAAATAAAGACATTCTATTTTAAATAAGCGCCAGGATAAATGCTTAGAAATCGCTTAATTGCACTATGGGAGACACATTAGGTATGTTCAATAAAATAAATGGAAATGAACAACTTTAATGGATAATTTCAAATTGATAACAATGTCCTTAGTTATTCATGACGTCCCCTAGGTTGCTAGGTCTCATCCATTATGGATTATCTCTTACGATCCTGTAACTGACCTTCAATTTTACTATTCCGGCGCCTGATAAAATCAAGGCTCATAAGGACCTCACCTTTGTTCTGTCTCAGATCCTGATAAAATAAACTAACTAATATTATGTAACACAGTTGATCAATAAATGAAATTTTTACTCTATTCTAAACCCCTGATGAAATTTAAATCTAACATTCGCTTTCTCATCTCCCTTTTAATACACAAAAGTATATGAAATTATTCTAAACACAATATTATAAAATGCATAAACCATATTAATTGGAAACTTTTTTATAATTAATCTAAAAATGTCTAATTCAGCGCCCCCAGGCCCCGTAACACTAAGCCATACATGAATCCAAACCCAAACCACGTCTCCGAAAAACGCATCTAATAAGTTAGACAATTCTAAAAAATAAATGACATTCAACTGAGTTAGTACTCGCAAACAAATTATCAAATTACCACGCGCGTTAATTTCAACCTAAAACTTTAACTCACCCTAAACCATGTAGGTATCGTATATTATAAACATCTATGCCATTGTTGTATTTTTTATTTTTTTTTAAATATTTTTTTTTATTATTATTTTCCCTACACAACATTTATTTCCGCAAACCTAATACGCGCGTAATGCGTAAGGTCCTAACCAAAAAGTTAAATTAAATTATGTGTGCAACCTCTTTCAGTAATCTAACATTCCCGAAGGAGTTTGCCTAGTGTAAATTCTCGTTGGTTTAAAGAGTTTAAAACGCGAGAATTTAGCTATAACAATATTTTTCCTCATTACCCAGTTTTCTCATTTGTTCGATTTCTACATAAAATCGTCCGTTCTCATTTCAACTCAACTAAACAAAAATTTAAAATACCAAGTAGATTCAAATTTTCGCGGCTCCCAACCGACAATTAATCAGACTATCTTGACAATAAAATAATTAACATAGTTATCAAATAAATAAATGTTATAGCGAGTATTTTATAATTAAAGGTGCTAATTAAGATTATTTCGCTAAAAGTACAAATCAAATAAATAGTTCATATTTTTTTTTATATTATAATCGTCATCGTAAAACGAAACGTCATTGAAACGAAATGACATTGAAATGAAACGACCAATCAGAACTCGTGACGTCATATTTAACAAACAAAAATTGTCATTCTCAAATAGTGATGTGGTTAGATCGAATAATCGATAATTTGAATTTAAATGAATTAACATATGAATCTAATTTCTTATATATTTGTGGGGACAGCGAAGCATTTTCATTATCCATAATAGTAATTCTATATACTAGACGTGGGTATTGAGAAATAAAACGTAGTACATATTTTAACTTATCGAGGGTATTTTAAAATTTGTTGGAGGTTAATCTATGAAATACAGCTGTAGGTATATAGTTTGGTAACTTATGACACTAATTCGATCGATACTCTAACCAACACGTGACGCCACAACGCGATGCAAACCGATTGCCGTCCTAAGTAATAAAATCGCGGTCTCTCGCACGGCACTAGCGCTGATTGTTGCGTCAGAGCAAGACTCCAAAGTTCGTCTCCAGTCAATGTCAAACGTTATCGACAGTGACATTGAATCCAACTCGCCCACTTTCCGAATCAAACATTAAGAACAACCTACACACTCTTTAAATTAAACGCACCGACATATTTATTTTATTTACAAGGATGAAAAACTTTTTTTTTTTTTAGAATTATTATTATTTTTCTTATAGATGCAATCAAAACGTGCTTTTAATGCAAGTAATTAATTACGAACAGAAACCCCCTTTTTTTCCAAAACTAAAATGTATTTTAACCTATAATTATGTTTGGTTTTCCTAAACTCTAAATTCAAAGTATTGGAAAATCCTATATTAAACAATACTACTCAGATACTGGTTGTAAGTTATAATTTTTTTTTCTAAATCAAATCGTTAATTTAAGTGCAAAGAGACAACATCATACATACGTACAAAATAACGGCTAATTAAAATTAGCGGCAAATTTCATAATTTTAATAGTCACTAATAACCCAGTACTTATAATATATTTAAATTCTACAACAGTATATTGTTATTTTGCAAAAAAAAAACGCATTAATTCTCCTATTTCACATTCATTAATTAAATAACATTCCCATCACTATATGTAACTAGTTGTGCATTCGCAAGATGGCGCTATTCTTAATCGCATTTTATTTCTATAGAGACGTATTTCTTTTCCTTTTAAGAGTAGTAGTACCTACTCTTCGATATTGTTTGTGAAAAGATTTGTTCTGTTTTGATAATGTCTACGTATTTGAGTGTAATAAAACGTAATTATGATGAACCAACGTGCTTTACGTGTGTAATTAATAGCTTACGTGTACAGTTTGAGTCTAAAGACGTGATTTCTTCGTTACTATCTGTGAATGGTTTTGTGAAAACCGGCGACTATACCTACTCACCTCCGAATTCGAAAAAATAGTGTAAAAACTTGACTAAAACTCACCAAATAGGTACTTATTAACTAATACAAATGAACTTTATCTCCTAAACACAAGAATTGTGCAAAAAGAGAAAATAAATATCGAACAACATATAGATAACCTCAAATCACAATAAAACTATTTTGTAAACAATTCGAAAGCCCAGCCCCTGCGTGTGGTTTTCATCGCAATCTCACAAGAGCTAATACTACATAGATTAATGACAATACAACAATCTGGATATTACCAAATGGGTGAGTTATTTTCTATTTTTTTTCTAGCCTTAATTTCATAAATTACAAGTTAATTACACTAGGTACCTAGATAATATAGCCGATAGTATAGGTTCTACAATCTACACCCCTTGCTAGTATATGCCCTGCATATTGTGAGTTTAGTACTAAATGTCCGGATTGCCTTCTTTGTTTTAATCAAAATTTCCTCTCGAAATAACTAAAATATACTAAGAAATGATTTGTGAACTGTCTTGACATAAAATAACCAATTTACACAGTTCTATTTTATGTGTTGAAACTCTAAGGTTCTTTTGATTAATAATAAATATGTTTTCTTATGATTCATGATGATGTAATGGCATCTAACAGCCTTTGTCTAATTGAGACATCATGTTCTAGTAGAACATAAACAAACCTAGTACATAAAATATTTCATATTCAATGTATATTATGTACCCCGATAGTAAACTCAAAAATGATTGAACTTTGATGGTAAACAAATATATATCTGATATAATAAAATTAACATTTAAGGATTGATCTAACCTTTGTTAGTAAGTAAACATATTTTAATAAATAACTGTAAACTTCCTCTTTTTTTTTCAGAAATAAACACTGAGACACATATGGATGGACCTAGAAGAACGCCCCTGTTCTGATAACATTATCACAAGTAGGTAATTAAGCTAGCTATTTTTTTTTTTTAATCCAATACACTAAATGATAACTTAAGTAAATTCATGAAAAACCTCTAAATAAAATAATAAATAAAATTCTTTATTTAATCAAACAACCGGGATCCTACAACTCAACGCGTCATCCGACCCACGGAAGCGCCCATACTGGTAAACCACTATTACTAAAACTCCACTGTCTGTCTGTTTGTACGTTTATCTATTTGCCTGAACTCCCCTTTCTTGTTATGACTTTCTTTTCATTTTTTCTTTATATACTTAAATGTGTGAATAAAAATACATACACATACAAACTATAAAACTCCTCAAGACTTCAACGTATGTGCTAGTTTATCCTATTAACTTTTCCCATATTTATCCTATTTGTATTACTAGTTCCTACAATTTATCTAACATTGTTATTTATCATCTTTCAGGAAAGAAAATCACCACTTCAATAGCAGGCTGTACCTCCACGACTCGCCCCCAGACGTTTTAACTTTAAGCTAGTTTAAAATAGTATCTTATTGTAGTTGTACCTAATAGCTAATACTTATGTTCCTTCTGTTAAAATCTCCCTCCATTTCAACGACAACAAATGTAGCCAGACCGCTAGGTCTGACTATTTATGGTGGCCAAAATCATGTCATATACCTATACATATATTCCTATTTCTATTTATAACTTAAAATTACAATCCAAAAATCAATTAATACTAAATCCTGGTCATTTACGGCACCTAATGTAACGAACCACTCTACCCTACCTATATTTTTTTTTTAAATCTAAATCTTAAGATTATAATCAGATTATTATTTATGGTTAATTAATATCTAACCTAACTCTAACAAACATCTGATAAATGTATCCAGAATAACAAAGCCTATTAGTTAAGTATATTTGATATCACTAGTTCAGCCTACCTAATTTTGTTATATTTTTATTAATTAATCTTACCACTTACTTCTACTCAGTAGATTTTATGCAAATGTATAACTATGTAATATTGCATTAACTCCATTCACTCGCTCTGAATCTTATATCTATCAACCTATTTGTTCTATTAATTAGCAATTCACTTACTTTGTACAAACTTGGGTACTATAAATTGTTATCTTTATATTTTATTATATAGGTTCACTTACTTTATACCAATACTACCAATTTTTCATAAGGTAACAGAGCTGATACAGCTTATCAATTACTTTGTAGTATGTACAAACATACATTCATAGTTACATTCTATTTGATGTTTATTTTAAATTTCTATTAAATAGGCTCGCTTTAGCGTACCAGTCAGTCAAGAAAATAACTGAAAGGCACAGAAAATGCTCCATTCCAACGCATTTTCCCATGGTTAACATTTCCACAAGAACTAAACCCCTGACCAAAGCGGCCTTTATTCTAGACTTCACCTTTCATTCTTTTTACTTCAAGAATCGCTCCGATACGATTATACCTTTCTAACATTGAGACACTCTATCATCTGCATGCTGAATGTAATCATTAATTATTCTATTCATTTATCTGATTGAGATCTTATGATACCTAACGCAAAACCTGCCTAACAGAACCTTACTCATCCCTCCGATATGTCTACCTACGTAAATGTGATCGTTTAGTGGCCAGGACTCGTACGTCATTCGCAGTAACCTCGGTTCTTTAAGGAGATTAACAGAAGAACCCTAAAACTAACCTAAGTGAAACGAACTAAAGCTAATTTTAAAAGATACTTTCTTATTAACAACTTCGTATTCAAGTAAAACCAAGTTTGACGATGGTGATTAATTTTACAATGTATTATTATAAATTTAATAATATTCCAAGCTTTTGGCTGCTTGTACACAAACTTTGTGAATAAAATGTTACTTCGCTCTTTGTTTCATTTCTACAGGCTGGATTTCTAGTTAGTATTATTTTACAACATACGAAACCCTAGAATCGCTTCTGATTCTACCTTGTATAAACAACAACAATTGAGTTAGGTAACCATAGCTGTATTTTAGGTAGTTACTAGTCTAACAGCCAAAAATAGGAATTATCATACAGAACGTAATTGTTTTCACACTAAATTAGGTAGAACCAAAGTCAAACAAAGGCTTCCTTTCCTTTCTAGTCCTAATAACTTGTTATGACAATTTCATCAGGCATTATAGGTACTTTGTTTTAACTTAAAATAAGATAGTTTCTTAGATAACCAAAGGTTTTATTTCCTTTCTAATAACTTGCTATGATAATTTAATCAGGCATTATAGGTACTTTGTTTTAATACAAAGCTAAAGAGATCCTCTGACGGTTGATACTCTCTCCTATTTAATTCGAGAAGATTTGGTCTCCTAGTCTGATATTTTCTAACCATACGCAGGCAATCTTATATATCCTCTCAGTAAAGCTACTGAGATTAAATAACAATTTTGTATATTAATCCACCAGCCAAAATAGGAACCCTTCTATAAATTTTCTAGTGTTATATTACAAGATACACTCGTAGACAACCAATAGGTTATATCCCCTATCTAATTCGAGAAGGTAATTACTTCTAGACATGGTATTTATAATCCATATGCAAGTGTTCATATCTTACATAATAATATTATTTATTTTACACCTTAAGGTTTGACACTTAGTCAGTAATATACTACTAACACAATTTCTGTCTTTCAGGCAGGCGTGGCTTTGATTACATTAATATAAATTGCTATAGTATTTCCATCAGGCACTATAGAACCGTTGTTTCAAGACAAACAGAATATTGCAGGTTTCAGCTTCAACTGTCAGTTTTATTTATCTACCTGACTTTTACATAATTTAGAGCGTACTTATTTTAAATGATCTCATGATCGCTCTGACTGGGCTACAATGAACCATAATTGTCATTTTTAGTTGAATGTTGGTTTAGTGATCCCTAACCACCGCAAATATTTAACGTTTCATTTGATATTGCAACTTTATGTTCAGAAACCCACAATTCAGAATTACCCTAAATCATGTCTTGCTTTCTAACGTAGTTAAATTATATTAAAACCGTTATTAATTCCGCGCCATTCATTGTTACCGCTCTACGAGGTTTCCTCACACTTCCAAGTGTATTCCTATACCGTCAAACATACACAATACTTTCGACTTATACCAAAATTCGAATAAATAACTACCTCCCTATAACCCTACCATCCTATTCTATTACAAAACTCTTCACTAATCCCTAATCTATTCCCTATTACTTACTTACCTGTATTCCCTACTCTTAGACCTTACCCTGATCTACTGCCTGCCTAATCAGAATGAACCCTAATTATTTCCTAGCTCCTATCCCTGCCTACTCATAAATAATGTAACAGGATATTTGTCGCCTAAAGAACCCTATGACGACAAATGGAAAGGTGGAAGGATGAAGGATGGAGGACGATTTTCCCGATCCCTCTAGCCCAGACTCAGACTAGAGAGAGTTTCTACAACTCATGGCCAAAAGTAGTCGCAGCCGAATCGGGAGGAAATGAAGGTAGACATACAACATTTATCCAGCGGTCAGCTTAGATAATGCCGTGCGTAATCAAAAAATATAGGCTTTAAACTACGAGAGTTTAAAAGGTATTTAAGCTTGTTTAAAGCACTACAACATGCACTACTGCTCAAGCGGATCCCAGATTTTAACTTTACGGGTAATCTAACGCGATCACTGGGTAATTTTAAACCTTAATAGGCCTAGTATTCCATCAAACCCTGACTTTGGATGACTACCTCGAAATCCGAATAATTCGGAATGCTTCAGACACCCAAATTCAACGTTTGCTAAAATACACATACCTTAATCAGACAATCAACTGAGATGACTACCTCGAAATCCGAATAGTTCGGAATGCTTCAGACACCCAAGCTGACCGTCTGTCAAGATACCAGGCATATGCTCTTAAATGTGGCATATTTCAATGATAAATTTGTAACCTAATGTTCTTTACTAGGAAAGGAAATGCTACTGGTGCTTAAATTATAGTTTTTATGAAGACCTTATATTTCATCAAACCCTGACTTTGGATGACTACCTCGAAATCCGAGTAATTCGGAATGCTTCAGACACCCAAATTCAACGTTTGCTAAAATACACATACCTTAATCAGACAATCAACTGAGATGACTACCTCGAAATCCGAATAGTTCGGAATGCTTCAGACACCCAAGCTGACCGTCTGTCAAGATACCAGGCATATGCTCTTAAATGTGGCATATTTCAATGATAAATTTGTAGCACAATGTTAAGGATTAAAACCAATTTACTCACTCAGAGATTTAAATGCGTCCGACTACCTCGAAGACCAGGCGACCAAAGAGAGCGAGCCCCCTTCCCTTCCCCCTTTTATGCTGAAATCCTTCTCGAAGTTTCTATCCCCTCTCACTCCGGTATTGCCCTACGCGACTATTTCCCAGGATTCGGTTTATCTACCTAAATAAAATATAACACCATAAGTATTTATTTCAATAGTTAATTATGAACTCCTGTTATAACATTCTAGTGTCTTTAGGTTTTTAACATTTATTTCAACAATCTCTCCTTTTATTTTCTTTACTTACAAATTCGGAACAAATACCCCAATAACTTCGTGTGTAATTGATTATATTATAATCTAAAATATTATTAAGTAATTACTTTAGTGTTTACATACATACTATGTGGCATATGAATATTATTTTTGATTTAGACATGTAATCTCTGTTTATGATTAAATTATTAAGGATTAGGTATTCCGCAAATCTCTGTGAATGCTTTTACTAGTAAAGATTACGTTCTGACATTGCCACTTTGCACAACATGTAATTCGACCAAACCTTGCCAAACATACGTATTGTACCGTACTCCTAATCCAAACTGGCAATACTTTAAATATCATACGATCTTTTATGACTATTCTTGGAATTCCTGCCTACGTGACTTGCACTAATCCCTTTTTACGACAATTCTTAGAAATCAGGACCACGTGACTTCTTAATCCGTTCCACGAAAACCCGCGTCCCGGCTAACCATCGTTTGCGAGTCAATTCCGCTACTAATAATGCAAGGTATTTACAACCGGAATAAATACCCAATATCTAAAAACGACAATCAACTTTATATTACTGAATATTATTTATTGAAATCTCAACGCAAATATCTTACGAAATCTCATACAACAAGAAGACTAAAACGACTTCATTATCCACCAAACCATCGCATCGGCCATGATAACATCCGCCTTCAACCATCGAGTAAATGGGTCAGTACAGCTATTTCCGTTCAAAAGGTGTTCTTAATAGATGAAAGAAATTTCTAATTGTCTATAATTTTCTAAATGTTACTAATACTAGGCTTTTTAATATAAAAGATGAATATTATCGACATATTTAATACCATAACATATGTCTATCGATTAATTCAACCTTTTTTTTGTACTGAAAAGACTTTAATCTTTTTTTCAATGTAGGTGTAAAACCTTCTTGTCAATTTTAAACATAAAAACTTTTTCGTTGAGATTTTGCAAAGAAACTCCTTAGTAGTATGCGAATATTGGAACCTTAGCTTTCTGTAAGTACATTGATTAGTAGTTAGTTTTGACATGTGAAATTTAGAGATATATTCATATTTGTTATGTTTATGTTTTTATTTTAATTATTTTAATTTTAATAAGGAATGGTTATTTACGGTTCGTTACATGATGCAGACGAACTTTATTTTGTTACCGTAGGTATAGAGGAATAATGGTTGTATGCGTCTATTTGTGCCGATATTTTTCTTTTTTGCTTTCGTTGCAAGAATCGTTGTTCAGGTGTTGTGTCATAGAGGTCGATTGCTTTCCGCCTGTTTCCTCCGACGTATGGATATAGGAGGAAAAGATATTCCTGCTTGATGTTGCGTGGCTGAATTCGTTTTCTTTGTTATTTTTTCGATTTTCTGACTCAAATTCTATTGTACAAGATGCCAAATTGATTGTGATTGCTGCTGTGGAACATCTTTATGCGTACAAATCAAGCCAAAACAACAAAAACTATTAAGTATTTATTATTTCAGAGAGCTTCGATTACTAAATAGTTTAGATGAAATTTTAAATTGGCTACATGTGTTTTCCAATAAAGAAACATCACAGTTCACAAAACAGGGATATAAAATTGATAAAAACGAGTTTGATGGGCGATTTTTTGTGAATGCATCCGAAATATATGTTTGCATCAATCATTGCGCTCCACTGCTGGACATGACGCGCAGTTTAGTGCCGGAGCAGGTAACGTATTGTTTGTAACGTACAACAATACAGTTTCACGAGAGACACAAACAAAAATTGTTTAGACACATTCTGTTTTTGTTCTAGTTATATTTTTATAATTGCAGAAATTGTTAAGTGCTGCCATGTTCAAGCTTTATTTCTATTAATTAATTAACTACTCGTAGCATAGTTTTGTGTGCACAAAAATACACTTTTAACAAAAAAAAGAAATGATCAGCCATGCATGCATTTTTAAAGTCGTGTAGTAAAAAGTAAAATAAATAAATAAAGTAATTAAATAAATAAATATATCAGGACATATCACACAGCGCCATCTAGCCCCATGCTAAACTTACGCTTGTATCATGGGTACTAGATAACGGATATACTTAAAACATATATTTTTTTTGGTAAATACATGTCATACTTATTATACATAGAAACGACCAGACTCAACACAAGTTATTACAAATTTTAATATGCAAAATTACTTGTGTTATGCGGGAATCGAACCCGCACCCCTAGATTAGAAGGCAGAACCACTACCAACTAAGCTAACAGAGCAGTCAAAAAGCCGATCAGTAGAGATTATATAATATCTAGAGTTGCTGCTGTATTCAAAGCTAGTAAATGCCACTAAACGCATTAAGGTATCTATAGTGCTATAGGCAGTCATTTACAAAGTGTCAAGCGAGGCTTATCATGGCGCTGGGTAGTGTAGTTTGTCAGGTTATATCCTGCAGTGTCGCGCTAAATCAACGGATTCTGACGACAAGGAACTATGGACTGACCAAGCAGCTGCTATATTGATTTGCTACATTTTAATAACTATACTATATTTTGTATTAAATTCTATGGTTATATTACTTTACAGTCTTTTATTCTATACTGTATTATTATGCCAAGTTATTACAATCCTTGGAATTGGACAACCCAGCGAGATAATACAAAGAGTCTATCAGTAATAGCTCTTGATAAATCGAATAACAATAAAAATTGAGTTCCATATTAGGCGTTTCCGTGGGTCAGATGACACGTTATTTGTTGGTCCCGGCTGTTATGTCTAGTATAGCAGTTGTAAATCCATCATTTCAAAGGGCGGCTTTATGAACTCTCGACAAAAGAGTTGGCCACTCATTCGATAAGGTGGCTGAATAACTAGTATATCTATATATATGACATAAAATAATAGATCTACCTGTTCTTATAAAATCCGAGCTACTTCATTAATTCTTGTAACATTTTTAGTAACAGTTGTATTATTTTTAATTAGCAGTGTAGACTAAAACATGTAAGTTACCTAAATCTATGCTTCAAACTGAATTCCATTTTTCTCTTGTGTGAATTTTAAGCTACATGCTTATTATATCTTGTTAAATGAGGATCAATTGAAATAATAAAAAGATTACAATTCGGAATAACATGAGTTATCAATTTGCGGGAAAATAAATTATTTGCCAGTTAATTTTACAAATTTACCGGATCTCGATTTCATTTTGCGAATGTGTGTGAAACGAACGGTAAAACGTTCCGAACCATAAGCATGATTTTAATTAAATTATTTATATGCGTACAAAATAGCAGTGTTTGTTAGTTTATTAATTCAAATGGCTTAATAATATGGTTTTCGGTCATTTTTGGTGTTGTATAAAGATTTCCAAGAATTTCATGTTTTATACAATTCTGTAAACATAATTATCTAGTTACATAATTATATACTTAGTACTCATTATCATATAACTACATAAGTACATTAAACGTTTCAAAACCTTATAATTTATTAAGAAAAAATCTAGGCTTGGTAAGGTACTCGTATAACTTCTAAAAAGTCCTATAAAAACACTAATTAGATCGATGATCTTCTAAACAGAGAAATAATGAGATAAAACTCTCGTTGATTTTTCTCTATTGATTTTAATCACAATGTAAATTCAAATTCAAAATATATATTGCGGAATATAGGTTGTTAAAATAATACATAATGGACCGCTATACTCCCACCCATAGGGCACGCAATTTACAGACAACAAAATAAAAATATAAAAAATACAAAAGAAATCTTTCATTTAGAACATTAAGATTGTTTTTAAATTTTATAACATTTTCACAATCGCAAATTTCAGCTGGTAATTTATTCAAAGCATTCAGTCAATTATATGTTACAATCATTAAAGTCTTATATCAATACCTAAATCTTTGTCCGAAATAAATTCATCTACCGTATAATATGCTTTGCCTACAAGAAAGTCGTTGAGTTGTCTTTTAAATATATTAACATTGGTTTGTGATCTAATGTCAATGGGTATTTTGTTGTATATTAGAGGAGCAATACCAACACACACTTCTATTATAGGAGGCTGTTCTTCTATTGTGGGCATATATCATTCCCTCACGTCTACTACCCGTTTCAGTCATTTTGAAAAGGTCAGGGTTTGTTTTTATGAATATGGCAACTTCACTTATATATATTCGTACGAACATATTAAAATTATTGTCAATTAATTTCTTTCTTAGTCATATTATTACTTACGCCACAGTTAAACATCTGGTACTGCAGATATGATTTTGTTCTATTTACCTGAAAGAAAAATAAAAAGCAAATCAGATTGGCCAGGTTTACTTGACAAAAAACACTATCCACTTATGTGTAAAATTATATTTACAGTAAAATAACTTATCACAGTAGCTTTTAACTTAGCATTTTTATTAAACCTTGTAATACGTTTTATTTAAATTTGTTAGACGCATTTTAAGAGACATAAAATAAATTTTAAAAAAGGTTACATGTTAAAGCAAGGCATTTTAAAATAATGCAGAATAAAAAACCTTTTGTAAACTAAATGTTTGTATTAGTGGAAATAATGTACATAATTATTTACTACTACTATACAATGCCAGAAATTATCTAACAATTCATAAGTCTCTAATTTATATTGTCATCGCACGTTTCTCTCCCAATGTTTTCCTACTTCCCTCGTAACACACAAAACGGCAAAATAGAGCGAACAAACATCCACACGCGCGGTACGAGCTAACAATATTCCAACAGAAAAAACGATGGCATCGGCTCCAGTATTCGTCTATAAAAAAACGAGTTCTCAAATTAAAAAGTGTCAGCGGCAGCCCAGTCCGCATCCAGTGTCGATAGCACTAGTACCGGTGTTTGCTTGTACCGCTACTGTACCGGTTATTTCGTACCGCAATGTATTAGTACGGCTCTTTGTGCGCCCGAATCTGCGTTTGAATTCCAGCGAGATCAATACGAGAGAGTAGGAGAATACACAGACAGATATGGAAAGACTCTGTGTGTTCATATTATTTTTTAATATTACAAGTTGATGAAACATTTTTGTTAATTTTGTATGATAACAGGTGTAAATAGAAAAACCATAAATATGTTTTTATGAAATGATGGCCCAACTTGTACATCGATTTGATCATGATTTTTGAGAATCATTGTGCCAGTGAAAATCAACAGTCAAAAAATCCTAACAGCTATTGGTTGCTCTGCTGTGTGATACTCTAAGCTTGCAGAACCGCATAACAAGAATGATGATTGAAAATAAACGATTGGTTCAGTTGTAAAGTTTTAACGATTCACAGAAGCAACGTTACCGGTTTTCAAGCCCAAAACCAAGTAATTTTGCGTTCGCGTCGTATAATTTCATTTGATTTTGATTATGTTGGATGTTAAGAGTTTATGAGTGAAGTTAGACATATGCGAATTTTAATGTGGGTTTGTGTTATTAGGGTTGAAAAGTTATGTTCAGGGAAAAGTTGTGACGTTTATTAAATACAATAACTATTGTTATCTCATAAAAGATTTAATGAGGTTCAATTAAAAAACATATTACTCATAATTATCTTCGTTCATATAAAAAGTAGTACCAAGCAAGTTATATGAAGTACTTATTTAATATACCTTAAGCATTTTTAACAATAAGGTCACTGACTGAGGTATAAGATATTTAGTTGATAATATGATTCTGTTAATATATATGTGTTTTGAAATTAAATAACGGTTTTGTAAGTATTATTTTTAAAATAAAAACAAGTTAGCCTAAAAAAATATACTCAGAAATGAAAAAACAACGTCTTAATAGTATATCATGTTATGTTAAACAAAGAAAGGTTTCCAACTAAAGTTCAGCAGTGTTTGTACATTTGATTGTATACTCAGAAAATCACCTTTCAAAAGAATACTGCTGTTACGGGAACTAATATCACAACATCATTAAGTCATATTAAAATACAAGTAATAATTTGTGACCAAATGAATACGAAGCCTTTCCAAGGGCCAATTAGTTAAAATAACGACAGCATATTCTGGTATGATGCAAATTTTTTACCAACGAAATTAATGCCGCAATAACGAAATCGGTAACAAAAAACGTATGATTCGTTTTCACATAATAGACATAAAATTATATAAAATGCTGTAACCGCAAACGAATAATCTAAAAAACTTAGTAGAACATACGCATAAAAGTACTTGAGTGCTACTTTCAAAATTCAAGGAGTCAACTAAAGTATGTTGTTGAGTTGTAAATATTTTTCACAAACCATCAAATAAAAGCAAAATGGCGTTCCCGAACATCCGAAACTCAATAAACAATTTAAAAAGGCAAATAAAAATGGTCGTGTTCAGCTGGAGTAGCATCGACCCCTGGAATCTAATTATACTTTTGTGAGTCGCACCGTATGACGGATTTCCGTCCCCGCCGGCGCCTTAAATGATTTTGCTTCTTGAAATCTGTCTCAATTTTGCCCGTTTCAAGTTTGCAATTTCACTCATATTATATGGGATGAGACTCACTGCGGGCCGAATTGAAAATGGATTTTTTTTAGTCCAACACGGATCGAATAGTCAACCGTCTGTCAATAAGAGAAGTATGAAGCAATTTTAAATTCTGGATAGAATATTGATGTCTAAATTGCTTCAAATATAGAGATATTCAATAATTTAGACACAAAAAATATTCGTGCAGATCCAATAACGCAAAAGTAAGGATAAAATAATCCTTCGCATGTAAATGAATGTAACATACACTGAAAACTTTTCTGACACTTTTCAAATATCCTACATGAATATAATTTACAAATAGCATAATCACGCATAATCATTCAATATAATCGATTTAAAGTTCATTTTCGAAAGAAAACTAAATGTATACAGACAAAAGTGTAGATATGTATGTTAGTCACCACATTTCGGACTAACACAACATGTGCCTCTTAATACACTTTAGTATCGTTATTAGATTAAGAAACGTTCTCAAGTGAAGGCCCATTTCTGTTTATTTACGTCGCTGAGGACAGGTAAATACAATTACCTATACTTTATGTGAGCGTCTCGAAACAAACAACGCAAGGTTAAAACAATTTCTTTGAGAGTTTTTTGAGTAACTTTATTTGAATTTGCAATACATATGTCAGAGATTTATATTACTGTATATTTTTTTTACCAATAAATGAGTGCGTTATGAGTCAACACGTTACTCAATTTTATATTATTTACGCAGCATTTTTATTCAATTATAACATAACCTTTATATTAGAATAACATGTCAGTAACAGAAATATAAGCATACAGCGTAGTATCACAACGCAGGAAAAAAACATCCTCAAACAAAAAAAATATATTTCTTACTATGGTAAGCAGACAACTGAAGGAGTTCTTTATTGAAACCATAACATTATTATTTCTACTTTTCTGTAGCTGCGTAGACTCTCTACGCCGTAGAACGTTCTACGTCGTAGCACCCACTGCGACAAAGCTTTATAACCTAGGTCCAAAGCCGAGCACGAGCGTTGAAATAACTTCCGTTTAAAACATTTAGCGCAGAATTTACAATGTTTTCATTGTTAAAGAATAAAAGCAACAGAAACAAGGTTTTTCTTTTCAAATACTAGGTTTTAAATGAACGGCCTATTTCATTTCCACCAAAGTAGTAAGCTTATTCAGTGTATTGTATTGTTTTATATTTGTTTCGCAAATGTATAAATAAATAATTAATAATAATTAAAGAACATATTAATAATTTTATTTATTTATTTTTATAATAGAATATTATATTTCAATACAGTATGGTTATTTTTAAGGGAATAAAATTACAATTTATAAAGTTTATAATCTAAAGACTGAATCTTAAAATTATTTAAAAGGATACTGTTGTATAACTTAATGTTATTTGCGTAGCTTAGCCTAATAACAACGAGTTTTAAAATTTTCAATTTTTTTTCAGCAGCGAATGAATCCAACAGAAAAACAGAGTCAAGTCACCATTGCGGTGGGTTGACGACATTAGAAAAATCGCAGGGAGCTCCTGGATTCAATCTGCACAGGACCGGGACGAGTGACGTACAAGAATAGAGGCCTATGCTCAGCAGTGGAAGATATAACGGGCTGATGATTATTATGATAAATAATATGAAACTTTACATATGTTTAAACTGTCCTTATGTTTTGAAAAATGAATCTCAGATCATACTAAAAATCAAACCCAGATACCTAAAAACAGAGCAAACAGTACAGTCGTGCAATATCAGAGCATGCGAAAATAGAAATAGCTCGCACAGCAATACCATAATTGCTCTCTGTTGCGGAAAAATAACAACGCAAGTCATTCGAACGATGTAATGGAGGCCTGACACGAGGACGAATCTGAAATTTAAACCTTTGGTTCATGATTTTGATGTCTCATTACAAAAACATATTTATATACTCTAATTGGATCTTCAGTTGGCATAGATCTTTTGTATTTCACATATAAATTACCTGTAAAATTATAACTGAAGCTCTTGAAAAATATGTAGTGTTTTTCCGCTGCGACTGCTCCTTAACCGACAACGCCTGATTCAATATCTTACCTGTAAAATTATGTCATGCGCATACATGTTTTTCATGTAACCTGTACCTTTACCTTGTCTTTGTTTTGTCTTTTTTTAATGAAGATACATTTTATTAAGTTTTTTTTTTTAGTATTATATCCGTTATCAAGTACCCATGATACAAGCGTAAGCTCAGTATGGGGCTAGATGGCGCTGTGTGATATGTCCTGAAATATTTATTTTATTTATTTAATATTTTCATATAAATAAAACAAACTTCAAGTGTTTTCTTTACGTACTTTTTTATAAGAATTAATTACTATCTGTTGTATTATTTTTTTACACACTGTTTTGATAAAGGCACAAATAAACACAAACAAATAATATTCATAGCCGTAAAACATAGGGTAATCGTTTATTGTTCAATGCAGTCACATAGTGAAATGCGTGCGCCAATCTTAATATCCCTGTTTACTGGAGCCGCTCGCTATAGCCCCAATAAAGTGTCATTTTGTATCAACAGACAGACAGAATGACCGGTCGTTACTGATCTCTTTATTATTGGACAAACCGCGCAGTCGTCGCTGGCGGAGGAATTACTGACTATTAACGACTATCAACCAGACTGAATGGGTTTGTGGGTGTACACAATAAAGGTGTACGTCCATACGTGTGTTAGATATCCAACACCCGTATGGACGTACACCTTTATTGTGTTCAGGGCAACTAAACTAAGGTAACATATGCTAGCTAAGTTTAGTTGCCCTGAATCTCGTCAAATTATTTGCCTGGGTTTAGACTGGACAAATATAAATGAAATTATATTTGTTTGTAGTCCTGCACAAGATGAATTACATATATTTAATTAGGTTTCTGCCGTTTTTTTATTTTTATTACTTTAGTCAAACGTCAAATTCAAACAAAAATGTACCTGAAATTGCACTGTATGAAAAAAATCTATACCAATCTGCTGGCGTAGCATGTACTACAACAATACCTTTAACATGATAGCTCTGTATGGTGTTCGCAATAAAATTGACGTTTTGTTATTTTATAGGGCTCCATATATCTTGCTTAGTATCGGATTAACGTCATCGATCGGTATGCGACTCTGCTGGATAGATAGTAACTTGATTAATGAACACAGAATGATCGCATGTAATTTGAATGCTCAGAATTGACTAATGCTTCAAAATTTTATGAACAAAGCTTTTCAAAATAACGTGATTCATTAATTGTCTCCATTATTCTTATTGAATACATTATGTGTTATCCTTTTAACGACATCATAATATTTCCTATAATTCTACTAACGGGTAAACAAGTAAACTCTTTGTATTATCATAAAGATGAGATTTCGGTGCGTATTTTGATAAATAACACTATTATTTTTCACACATTATTTAAAAGAAAGTATTACAAACACCAATCCACAGGGAAGCACCGTGACTGTGCACAAATCACTTGTTTACTGTTCTATGGTGATCAACGACATGGACGTTGATTAATTTGTTTATGTACGAAACGTGGGATAGCATTGTTACAGTTTGCTGATTCAAACAGTGATTCATATTGTCAATGCGGATTATTCATGGTGTTTAGTCTGTACGGTGCTGAAATTTATGGATAATCAAAAGCAAATAGTAATATAAATATTAGAATCAACACAGGCAACAAATCAACTTTCAATCGCTTAATTTTTTTGAAATGTGACTTTCTCATAATTAAAGAACATATTGTCTCGTTCTGTGACATATGTAGATTAGTATTAAAATTTTATTTCCTATAACACCGTAGAGCGCGTCTTCTAGCATGCATTGCATATCATGCTACTATTGTTGAGAGTTGTCATTGCTAGAGAAGATGATCAATTATAAAATTTAATTATAGTATTTGGTAAAAGTAGTCTGCTATGGCTACTGTAGCATGACCGTATTGATACTAAACTTTAATTGAAAGACAGAGGCGAGAGACAGAAATTAACATCGTTATGGATTTATTTCTATATTCTTAAGCTTATAGAAGTAATTAAGCTATATTATTATGAACGTAGGTCTTCTATTAGCTTCGCCAATTTATCAGCCTTCAAGCAATTCTTTCAAGGATGTGAGGCATATTAGTAGACATTAGGATGATTCTAATGAATTAGTGTATAATTGCCTTCCGGCTGAGATCACTAGCACCAGCAGTGACAGCATATTTAAAAATAAGTTAAAGAACTGGCTCGTTTTACAATCTTTTTACACGATTGACGAATTTTTAAACACCAATAAAAGAAGCTACCTGAACAATGGTAGAATATGTGTGAAATAAGTGATATTATTATATTTTAAATCACAATAATTATTATTATAATTATTTTAAATTGACATGTAATTGTACAAATTATTAATAAATTGTTTATCTTGTTAGATTTGGACTATATGGACGAGTAAATGGTGTATTAGCATATATAATGAGTGAAGGTTTAAACAGTATATTCAGAAAATATTGGTCGTTTGCAAATAATAGTCAGATATATAATGATTAAACCCGTGACTTCTTCGTTATAAGTTATTGAAAATTCAATTAGAATACAGATAAGACTTAAAAGTTTTAAAGCACACTTTAGCAAACTTTTCGAAGCTTCTCTACTTAAATTCCTTATCTAATACTTTCAAAGCTGGAATTCCTAAAGTTTTTCATTGATTTAAGTTTTGTCTGGAGGTCAGCGTAGCGATTCTTTTAAAAGAACTTTTGGACTAAAGCAATAAATTGACAGTTGTTTTTGTAATAGAGTGCCCTTAATAATATCTTCCAAGGATGTATATTTGAAATTAAGATATCACTTTTAATAGGTCGCTCAATATTTTCGGGACAGATTGTCAATAAGAATACAATAAGATATTTTTAAAACTACAGGCTATATACCTACAGATATATATATATATTGTGATGTTTCATAAATAGACGCAGGTAACTTAAATCAATAGAACTAAACTATAAAGCAATCAACTAACCTTCTACCTACTGTTTACAAGAAAGGTTCTCAGAGATCTCAAAACTCCATGATGCGTGTGCATCCGCTTCCTCTCGCAGACGGCATCTATGCTTAGAATCAATACCCTACTTTGTTTGAGTTACTAAAAATAACAAGAAAAAGAAAATATCAAGAAATATTTCATTCAATTCACATAAATTTTAATTTGAACCTTGTTTATTAAGTTTTTATACCAATGTACGTTACGTTAGAAATATGTATCTACTGAAACTAGTATATGTATTAAGCGAATAACTATATTCACGTCATATACACTTAGATCAAATTTTGGTGACTCAAACTATCACACACGGGACATATTATTACTCTAACAAGGAATACGATCACATAAAGCATCGCAATTCCATCAAATTTCATATCGTTATGAAATCCTCCAATAATGTACATAAACAAAAAGCGCAAAACACACCCGGAAGCAAAATCGATCAAAATCAAGCTCGCGCCGAGCACAAACCTCTATTCATGTTAAAAAGTTAATTTATTTATAGGACACATCAATCATCTGGCGGCTTTTGATGAATCATAGGGCAGGCGCTACGTCAACGATTCCCTTTTATTAAATTATATACAATAGCACTGCCACACTCACTAATGATTTTTTAATTAAACTGTTGTGAAATTTATGGCGAGATACCTACGCGCACATGAGACTGTTTGATATTTTTATACATTTTTTTTTTTTTAACTTGAACGGGTTTGCACTTGACCTTAGTTTACCTGATAGCAAGTAAGGCTATGGCCTAAGATGGAGCGTGCTTACCCGATAAGAACCGATTCACTCTCGCTTTGAAGATCGCTGGATTATAGTGCGTGGGGAACAGAGAGCCAGGCAGGGAGTTCCACAACCTAGCGGTACGAACAATAAAGGTGGAAGCGTACCGTTTCGTGCGGGTCTTAGGAACTTCCACCATAAACCGGTGTCGTCCTGCCGTACCTCTACTCGTCCGGTGAAAGAAGGGCGCGGGCGGAATTAGTCCGTGCAATTCCGCGGCACACTCTCCGAAATGCAACCGATAGAAAACCGACAAACTGGCGACTTTGCGACGGTGTTCAAGACTTTGAAGTTTCGCTCGGCACAGTTTATTATTACCAATGATCTTCTTGGCTCGACTCTCAATGGCCTCTAGTGCCTCAAGTTGGTACTTGGCTAATCCATCCCAAAGATGCGAACAGTACTCCATGCACGACCGAACTTGTGCTTGATACAAAGTAAGCAGCTGTTCCGGCTTGAAGTACTTTCGCACCTTCGAGAGGATACCCAACTTTTTGGCTGCAACTTCGGCTTTAGACTCAATGTGAGAGCCAAAATTAAGAGTAGGGGACAATGTAATACCAAGAAGATCAAGGTGGTCAGTTAGCGGCACAGTTGAAATTCGGAAAGTGGGGGCCAGCTCGAATGGCCTCTTTTTAGCGGTGAAAAGACACGCCTGGGTCTTCGCAGCATTAAACCTGACTAGATTGGCATCACCCCAATCGGAGACTGCCTTGAGAGCCAGGTTTATACGCTCGACCATCGCCTCCCTGAGCCACTGGATCTCGGCCGCACTGGCCCGCGCTGTGGATGTATAGCTCTCTACAACGGTGCTGTCGTCTGCGTACCCAAAGGTTCCGGGTTTCAGCAGATCGTTAATATGCAGCAGGAAAAGAGTTGCAGAGAGCACCGACCCTTGAGGGACTCCGGCATTGATAGCCATTAGATCTGAGGAGCAGCCATCTACGACTACTACGACTACTACGTTTAAGCTACATATATATTTTTACTGCTGCTAGTATTTATATGTAAGTTAATGTGTACCACTATTCCCATGTTTCAGGAGTAAGTACTACGTACCAAGCACTCAATAACTGAATATGTAGCACGTATATGTACTTATGATATTTATTTTTATACCTAAAATGAAAATATCAGAAAATACAAACACAACACATTATAAAAACTTTAAATTAATGACAAACTTGTTGATTTATTACAATTTATTATTAGCTTTTGTTCCTAGTGTAATAAATACCGTTTCACGCGGCATTCGCCCGCCCTGTTCAGGGGTGACCAGCTTTAACAAGAACATGAATGTTTTATGAAGAATTAATGAACGAATGACGGAAATTCATCGCCGGAGCAGCGAGTCATCCGCCCTTCATACTGATGGAAGCCAGCTTTTATAAACACGACACTTTTGGCAATTCGTAGGTATCTATCTATCTATCTTTCTGATGTAAAATATTAATGAGATAATCCCGTAAACACTGCGACATGTACGATAAAATTTTTAAAATCCTTTATTTTCTATAACATCCATTAATAACGTATTTAAAGTAGTTCCAATAAAGGCAATTATAAAAATGCCTGTTCATTCATCAAAGTAATATTTCCCCTCAATTAAAGATGACACACGACCAAGCAAAAATCATTCATTACTCAATGGAAACCTCAAAGGAATAGTGACAAAGCAGAAAAAAATGTAAGGTAAAATACAAACAAACAAAATGCCTTCAGGCGATCCGTTCAAATAAAATGTTTGCCCGATCTAACAATACCCGCGGACTCAAGGACTATACGCAGGACATGAGAGCCTTGCTTATAGAATAAAAAATGAGATAAACTACTGGATGCTTAACAGCAAATCACACCCTCACACGCTTTCACTCTAGGCACTCTATACTACATTCAAACGGAAAATAATAAAGACAAGTTGCTGTATTGAGGTATAAAAGTAGTCTAACCTTAGTATACGATTGTATCATGGGCATAAATAAGAAACAAGGATCAACCAACCGATGAATCAACCTGTGTTTCCTGCGAACTGCAATCCAGGGTTTTAAAGATGCAGTTTGCATGCCCTGATGCAGCCCCTGGATTGCAGTTCTAGAGTTAATGGGTATTTTCAAGGTCAGCGTGTTACACCATAGGCTGCAGCAATGCTTAACATCAGGCAGGCTGGTAGTCAAACGCAAACCTTTACCACGTAAAACCAGAAGTTCTATTTTGCATTCATATTTGTAAATATAGTTTCAGGTAATTTAAAGCAAAATGAAAATATTTATGTAACCAACGATATAAACTTTATACCATAAGTTTTCGTATGTTAGTTCCTGTGTAACGGTGTATAATATTACAAAAACATGTACATTATGTATATCAATACAAAAACACATATCTGCGATATTAATAAACCTAACGAACTAATAAGTATGAAACTATGAATAAAATAGTGTTGCTGGTCTTGCATTGATTTAAAAACCCTAAACACTGTGATCCTGAGTACGTCCACGTGTCGATACCTACGTCAAATGGTTCGGACCAGATTGATTTCACGATAGCTAATCTAATAGAGTTTTCTGTTGTACGTATTTTATCTAAAAAAAACTATTGGCGATTGAAATAGCTTGTTTTACAACATAGACAGCACAGGCATATTATTTTATTTGTAGTAGATACGTACTATATAGTTACGTTAAGTTGATTACTTAGATTTTAGCTATATGTGTGAGTGTTATACATACAAACAAATCTAAAAGAATTTATTTTTGATGTGATCAGTGTTTGTTTGACAACATCTCCGACTTCTATATGTTGGTGGATTGACAGACGAACATACAAAAAAGAAAAAAAATGTAAAAATAAGGTAGCATCTTGAAACTTTGACACTGCATTAACTGCATTTTATAAGGAAATGGTGTTCAAGTAAAATTTTATACTACGAGTACAGTCAAGTTTTACTTCATACTAACAAACTTACGGCAAAAACAAGTTCATCCAAGAATTTACATTAAATGTGAAGTAGCAGTGAGATGGGCATATAACTAGTGAGCTTGCACTGTAACTTTAATGTAAGTACAAACTTAGTTTGAATAAAAAGCTTGTTTTCATTCCCCCGGAGCTTACTTGCTGCAAGTTTCTTTTCAAATCGGAAGAGGATTAAATGTGCTACTACAAGAAACTACTTATTATATGCATGGATGTTAGTTTAATTAGTAGGAACAATGTTGTGTGCGTGCGATGTTAATGTAGTAACCTAATAATAGGTACTTATGTATGTTTGTGCCACAATAGAGATTAAAAAGTTGTCTTGTATTAAGCCAAAAAAAACAAAGTATATTGATTTTTTTCCAAGCTGGTGCCCCACGGCACTACATTGTCTGCTTTCAATATTGATGTTTTAATTATGTTATTTACTTATATGATATATGTACATAAGTTAACATGTCGGTGTAGAGCTATTTCATCCAAAAAAAATATTTTTTAGTGTTGTTTAAAAGATTAAATAGTTCTTGATCTAATTAGATGGACGGGTGAAATTATGTTTGCATTAGTAATACACATAACAGTCTCAAATCATTCTACAATCAATCACAAAGTCGCGTGAGTAACAATCCTAAGAAACTCGATCAAATGCATCGCAAGTCATTTAAGTGCTAAATGGCTAACGGGCTAAAATAGCTAATGGCCAATTAAAAATCAATTTGTACAAAACAATTAATCTTCGTTAATTTGGCATGTTTTTATAAACGTATAATCAGTCTTTTGGAGTGAAAACAAAAGGTAATTATAGTGGGTGTAAAGGTTAACTCTAAATGTAGGGGTTGGTCATCAGTTTAAATTTAATAAACCCTAAAATTGTACCCGAGGGTGAATTTACTAAACACTGATACTGATGCACCACACAAACGAAATCACATAACATTTGCTCATCATTATAATAATGTCAATATTTTAACATAACCTATTTAGGTAAAATTTGAAAGTTTATACCAGTATATCAGTCAAAATTTTAAAATAGTATTATAATATAATAATAATGTTTAATTATAATTCGTTTTGTTTTAATATATTTAAATTGATAACATTGGATAATAATTTCCGCCAGGTTAGATATTCATGTTACATAGGTATAATTTCAGTAATTATCCATCAAAGGGTTCTGATTTGGCTGAGCTATTCAAAACTCACACAATGAACAGTAATTAATATTTTAAAGGCCTTTCAAATATTTAATCAGCTTTGTGTTTACTAGTTCGATGATAATTTCATATTTGGATTTTAATTATAATTTTAAATATATTTTTTTTGGTTACATCACGTGTGACTAATATTGCGTATGCCGAAAAGATTACGATAATTTTGATTAAAAGCCATACATAACGTCCGAATTTTAAAAAATAATCTTTAAATCGCGAGTAACTTAACTTTGGGGCCGTGGGGTCTATAGCCCATACTATTTTCTAAAACCTCTCGGAGCGCTTGGTTGACGCGACGCATGACCAAAATGCTAACCTTTTTCTGGCTCAACGTATCAGCATTGCCATCCAGCGTGGTAATGCGGCCAGTATGCTGGGCACGCTGCCCTCTAGTAGTGGGCTGGAGCGCTTAGATTATCTTTAGGTTTTTCTAAAGATTTTCTAAGTGCCCCTTTTTGTAGTAGTTAGAAGTAGTATGTTTAGTTTTTCTTCCCTTGTTTTTATATTTTATTACTAGCTGTGCCAGCAACTTCGTCCGCGTAGAATAGTCAGATATTAACGGAAGCCCTCAATGATGAATAATTTTCCACATTTTTTCCACACTTTCTATGGTTTCTTCGCTCATATTAGTTGCAGCGTGATGTTATATAGCCTAAAGCCTTCCTCGATAAATGGTCTTTTCAACACAAAAAGGATTATTCAAATCGCACCAGTAGTTCCTGAGATTAGCGCGTTCAAACAAACAAACTCTTCAGCTTTATAATATATAGGTATATAGTATAGTATAGATTGTACTTTTAAAGATATAAGATTTGAAATGGCATCATTTTAACACTTAAATCATCACATCTACGATTTTCAAGCATATCCGATATTTTCTGGTTGTTTTTTTAATATAGATAGTATAAATAAACAAGCCCAATATTACGCTAACTATTAAATACTATGAAATACCATCTGTTGTTAATAAGCCTTTTGAAACCGTTTTGAAAAAATATACAATTCGATACTTAATAAATAAAAGATAAAAACTAAAACCAGAACGCAGTAAGCACCTTACCTACTTAACCTTCATCAAGTTTTCAAAGACAAGCAACGTACAACAAAAGTCCACTTACAGCACATTTGAAAGTTCCCTTTGTGTATAAAAGGGTCCGCCATTTCAACTAATGGGTAACGCATTACTGTATCTAACTTAACGATCGTTTTAGCTCGGGCTCCGTTATAGATTCACAAGACGTACTGGTTTAGAGAAGGAATAATATCAGTGTTAACCAGCAGTTAGATGTAATGGTAACTGGATGTTTAAGTAGAAGTTATTCAATGAAATTCTAACTGAGGAAAATTTGTATGATTTTATTTTAACTGAAAGAAGCTATGTATTTATAAATGATCTGATCTATATATTTCGGTAAAGTTTTATTTTATATGAAGCATTCACTTACTTAGAACCTAAGATAAAATGAATAAGTAAAGATATATATACAGACTTATGAATATTACAAATAAATATTTAGAATACAAAAGAAAATCTACAATTTATTGAAATTAATTCCTTAGCAACACTGGAGCAACATTTCGTCATCGCTCAAACAAAATCTCATTCGTTGACAATACAGCGAGCGACAGTTGCACGTCATAAACCAGACAAAGGTAACAATAGACTTACTGTCGCATTCAACACAGGTCTAGCCAGGGAGTTTACTTTCTTCTGCGCAGTATGAAACATGTAGTGAGAACCATGTGGGAGCATTAATACTATCTTAGACATAATTTTAGTTAACTTTGCCTTTACAGTGTCCAAATTAGTTGTAGTAACTATGGGTTAAGCCTGCAATAAATGTCTTTTATTTTATTTATTATTCATGATTAACCTTATATAAATATAGGAATTATATCACATATATTTTGTTTTCTTAGTAAGTGGTTGGTCATAAAAATGTTTCTCAACCAATCAACAGTAGGTCCTTAACTGAAAGCATTTTTTATTTTCCTAATGATGTCTACTTGTATGTTATAATATGACTTGATTCAGCTCAATCAGAGGTTGACAGGACAACATTTGTAAGGTTTTAGTTAGTAATAGCCATTTTAGTATAACATTAGTGACACTTTAGCAACAATTATTCAGTTCTATCCGTAGCATTTCCATGGTTGCCCAACAAAGGGTACTCCCAGAAAGAAATAAAGCGATGACACTAAGTTTATCTCAAGGGAATACTTCAGAGCAACTTTGTATTGTGTTCGGATAAGCTCGGATTGTGCATTTCGTTAGTTTGTAAGATTTGTTTACATTAATTTTATTGAGTAACTGCATTTCGGACTGTTGCCGAGTAATGCCTCAAACAAAGATTTAACTAAAGTACCTAGGTGTGTAAGTATTCCTACATAACATAGTAATGTAATTTTAAAGAAATCGTTGTCAATCATTGCAATGTAATACCAGCATTTGACAGATGTTCACATTTTTAAATCAGAAAAGGTACTTACTATTTAGCCAAGATCAATAAACCACCATATATCACAGTGTTGGCCAGATTATACAACAAAATTGTAATGCTACTACAATCAAATCGGGTCACAGCGAACCATGATTATGTGTATCTTCTTATCTTATTTAATTTTCCTTTTACAGACATATGTATTGTTAATAGAATTTCCATGAAATTTCAAGCCCCATTTATTTCTTTACCCTCATCGAAATTCCAGCATGTAATCAGGTACATTCCCGTGTTCATACATCACAGATTGTCACATTCCTCTCGACCTGGAGATTGCAGCGTCTCAGCTCCCAGCTGTACCCGCCCTGATTAACTCGGTACTACTCAAATTGTATGCATCAAGACAGTAGCTTAACTTTCCTTGCGTAATGGTAAGGGATTTTTCTGGATACTTTTTTTTTTACACGAAATAGGCTTACGTTTGACTATAGCCTGCCTGATGTTAAGCACCGCTATAGTCTAAGATGCAGCACGCTTGCCTAGAAGAAACCTATTTACTCTAGATTTGAAGACTCCTGGGTTATAATTAACTGGGAACAGGGCTCCAGGTAGAGAGTTCCATAGTCTCGCCGTCCTTACTACGAAGGTAGAAGCAAAGCGCTTCGTGCGAGTCGTTGGAACTCCACCATGAACCGGTGACCCCCTGCTGACTTCCTGCTTGTTCGACGGTGGAATGGAGACGGAGGAATTATGTTGTGAAGCTCCGAAGAACAGGAGAGATATTTAAAAAATACTAATGAAGACGCCTTTTATTGAATGATTACTTTTCGAATGTTGACTTGTCACTGTGTTTTCATAATAAGGAGTGTTAGTTTTTTGTTATTTTTAGTAAAATAATTGGCAATCAGGCAGATGGGCCCGACACACTTATATGACTCAAATAAGTGTTTTTGTAAGAGATACAATTTACCAAATAAAATAAAAGTTTTTGGAATGTATTAAACAAAAGAGACTGCGTGAAAAAAAAATGTTGTGAATTAGGGATAAACGGATCATCGTCACCAATAACTTGGTGTTCATTTATGTACAATATTTACGTTTTACAGCTTAAATTGTCCGAGTTGAAGTTCTGGGTTCCAGTGCGTGTTCAGTCGTTGGCTCGTGATTAATGAAACTGGATGTCCCGACGAAGGACAGATGCGTTAATTAGATTAACACCATCTCGAAGACGTCATACCCCGAGATTCCTCTAAGTGGGTGTTGGGAATATCTTGGAAACTGTCGCCAAAAATGTATGTAATTTTTGTACGTGACCTTCATGAAAGTAATGGAATATTTTCTGGCAAAGCCTGTAAGCTAAGTAAAAGTTAAGTCACGTCACTGGATGGATGTAAACTTGTGTCCTCCACGTGTAGGGGATAGCAGGTTTAAATCTAGGTAGCCGTGATAAGGATGTTAAATACTTCACAAATAATAATGGATTTACTGGTACCATAACATTGAAAACTTATCTGTGTTCTCTTACTAATGCAACGTTTTTAGTAAAATACATTATAATTTTTTATTTTTTTATCACTTGGGAATTTGCATTTGACTATAATTAAGTAAGCCTTAGCTAAAATGGAGCGTGCTTACCCAGTACAAACTGGTTCACTCTCAGTTTTCATAATCAGTATATTAATACAAAAGCATCAGCTGTGTTTCCTGTGAACTACAAGCCTCAAATCTAGAGCTAATAGGTATTTTACAGGTAAGCATGTTACAGCCTAGGCTGCAGCAATGCTTAACATCAGGCAGGCTGTAGTCAAAACCTATCCCACGTAAACAAATATTAAAAGAAACACTCGTACATTGAACTTCAAAGTTTTGCCTTGAAATGACCGAATCAAATGCAAGTATTCTTTACTAGTCCAATTTTCTCAGTCTTAGAAGACTTATTACTTTAATCTAATTACATCTAGATGGCTCAAGTTTCTTATTAATGAAATGAATTAATTCGAGCATTCTGTTCTATCACTCACAATTATTCAGTACCTATTAGAAGAGTTTCTAAGATATTATTGAGCATTTTTTCGAATCTATTTCGTGTCTAGACTGTAATCAGGTTCAGCTTATTAGTGCTGTTGTGCTATAATGTGATATTAAATATGATTCAGTATATGATAGAACTTATTGGATTTCAGTACAAATAGGTTATAATTATATATAATTTGATTAAAATAAGTGATTCTCAAACATATCCAACGGAGTTAGTTTATCGATGCATGATTTTTGAATAAATAAAAATATGATTTATGATTTGTTGTACAGTGGTTTTAACGCTAATTGCTACATAATTTAATTTAGTTGTAATAACCGGCTAGCACTTACGTCAAAAATTACGTCGAAAAATTTGCTCGACAAGTTATTACAACTAAATTAAATCATGCCTTACGGGAACTATAATACAGTGAGTGCTACAAAATTTATTTATTTTTTCAGCTTAAGCAATAAACTGCCTGTGAAGTAAAGATGCTTAAAAGGTATCAAAAGATACTTATTTTCATTTATTTTCAAAAAAAAGTAGAAAACATATTAAAATGAAAACTTGAATGCTACGAAATATTTATGCAAAGACTTGCCAGCAGGATTTCTGATGTCACAGAATATTTAGACAAAGAAACATAACTAAAGGAAGCATCACAATACACAGCATATCAGAACGCAAACAAAATAATACACAATCAAAAATTACGCTCGTCCTCTTGTAAGTCGTCATCAGCATCTTTCAACATTTTAACCCCATCATTGTAATTTTGAAGCTCGAATACATTTCAACTTTCATTATATCGTTTTCTCGACGCATCAACGCAAATGACATAACCTTGATGACGTCATTACGGCATTATTTACATAATCGCTTGTCCTGGCATTCACTACCGACAATAATAGCCTTTATAACCTTAGGAGGAAAGTCTGACTTTCAATGCTTCAGGACCAAATTCAGGATTATGTCTGAGTTTCGAATGTTCAGTATTTGAATGCCTTATATTATGATACTTTACATTGAAAATTAAAGTAGAGATAGTACTTTGAAGGCTTTCCGAGAAATCTGAACAGGGTTCAAATAATTCGAAGTGCAAGAGTTGCTGGAGTGCTGATAAGAACTTTATGTGCGTCGGAACACTGTTTTGTATAGTGACAGCAGGGAACATGTTCTTCCTTGAATTCATGAAAAGGCTTGTATATGTATTACTAAGCAGAATTTAGCTCTGTTAGCGTGATTATTTTTTTCATTAAAACAAAATGTTTTCACAGTTCACAGGGAATCATAAAAAATTGGTAAACAACAAAAGAAAATTCTTCGACCGACAACAGCGTGAGATTTATTCATGGACTGTTATATTTAAGTCAGCCCATCCGCTTAGATTTATGTAAAAACTTGAAAAAGAAAACGTCGAAAACAAATAACTGAACACTTATGAACTACAACAACTTTTTATTACACACCCGGGGAGGCGCGAAAAATACATTTTTTCGTTTATAGCGGTATCCAATAACTCAATTTAGAGTAAACAGTAAAAATATTCGTAAACAAACACATTTCGGGTCTCACTCGGTGGAATACTCGCAACTAGAGAGGTAGTTTGCTGAATCGTAATGTTGTTATATGGCGTTAACGTGACGCTTGGTGCCTAAGTAGCAATATACATATGTAGGCATTTAGTATTATTATTATAATAGTGTAGCAACTTGCTAGTGAGCTGGGTACATATGTATATGGGTACTTTCTTCAGTAAATTTTAGGCTCTGAGTTTAAAAAGCTGTACACATTATCTAGATTCGTTATTTTCTTACTGCAGGTGTATATTTATTGAATACACGATTATTATTACTGCCAGAATACTAGCTAAAATTGCATCCCCTATTTCACCCCTTAAAAAGTGGCATTTCCAAGAATCCTTTCTTAGCGGATGCCTACGTCATAACATCTACCTGCAATATGCCAAATTTCAGCAAGATCCGTCCAGTGGTTTGGTCTGTGCGTTGAGAGATCATTATGTCAGTCAGTCAGTCAGCCATCTTTGAGTTTTATATATTATGTATTTGGATTAGTACCGTTCAATAGACTAAAATTCTTTGTACTCGTACCTACGTATCTTTTCAAGCATTTGTACAGAGTTACAGATCCATTTTTTTTTAATGTACCGAATGTATATTTGTAAACGCTGCAAATTGTAGTTCACATAGTTTAGTATGAATTATAAATGCGACCACCACAATACATTTTGTTTAGTTAACCTTCCGTTTAAAGAATGTATGGAATAAACAATGCAGTACAATATTAGAATTAATTTAGTTCATTTTCGAGAATTATTTGAAAATGAATTGCATTTATTTATAGAGAATCCTTACATGGAACGTTTCATGTGTCAATATTTAAAATTAACTACCTTATCAAATCTTCTTCTTTTAATCGAATTAGAGTGGCCAACTCTGGTATCGAGAGTTTATCAAGCCACCTTAAGGCATGACTTGGCTTAACGTCTGCCGTACTAGACAAATAGCCTTAATAATAGTATTTGTTAACCATTTCAACCACTTAGAAGAATATATCTTATGCAAAATAGTTTCAACTAAATCAAAAGACAGAATTAAGTAAATTATATACAATTAGGCATTGACATAAAAGTTTACTTGTTTTAATGAATTTCTTCAGTTGTATAAGCAGTTTAATCATTGTCTAAATCGAGGAAATAATACTCCAATATTTGTGAAATCAAATGTAAAGTCCAACCGAAAACCTGGTGAAATATTCGGGCTAATATTTCGAGCTGTTAAATAGTAAAGTAACTCAATTAGAGCTATTGGCGTTCTGTAGTCCAACTTTATACTGTACTGGAACTAGTTAGCTAATAGAACACTAGGGCGAGAGCATTCACACCGGGGAGAGTAAGGAGACTTACTGTGGCGAATTTTAGTACAGGGAATTTAAAGTTCAGTTGATAAAGTTGGTAAGTTAAAAATTAGGCAATTTACATACTGTTGTTCTATGATATGTATGCCGATATAGAAACTCATTATTTAGAACTGATCTTTTGTTTTTGTAGCAGTATGGCACTAATTGTTTTAATTATTGTGTGTCAAATTAAAAACTCGTATCATAAACTATTTGAATTTTTAATTAGAAAATGTTTTTAATAACAGTAAATTTTTAATTACCTACACCATTAGATATAGGTACTGTACAGTTTGCAATAAATATATTACTCTACTCTACTCTACTCTACCCTACTCTACCCTACCCTACCCTACCCTACCCTACCCTACCCTACCCTTCCCTACCCTACCCTACCCTACCCTACCCTACCCTACCCTACCCTACCCTACCTACCCTACCCTACCCTACCCTACCCTACCCTACCCTACCCTACCCTACCCTACCCTACCCTACCCTACCCTACCCTACCTACCCTACCCTACCCTACCCTACCCTACCCTACCCTACCCTACTCTACTCTACTCTACTCTACTCTACTTTACTTTACTTTACTTTACTTTACTTTACTTTACTTTAAATACTTATTTAAATTAGGTAGGTATACATATCACATATACGTTTTTCAGAGATGTAAAAACTGTAAAGAAAATTTGTAAATGATTTCTGATGTGGTTTCACCACGAATGCCATACAATGATGAGCCACGAAACAAAAAGCCTTTTCTGTTTTGCCTGGAAAAGAACTAAAATTCATTTCGTGTACGGAACATGCACTCAAAAGCTGACCACGAAAATTCTGCTGTGATGAGTGAAATCAAACCGTATAAAATCAGTAGGATCCATACTGTGATGTGGACATTAATAGCACAGATAAATGAGTACAGTGGCGGGTATGTTTACGTCTGAATGTCGGAAAGTTGTCCGAAGCCGGGATGTAGCTTTAGCCCGGAAATTGGGATATCCTCCGCTGAGGCTTGTTGATTTAACTTTTGTAATTTGGTATTTTTAAAACGAGTTTCTGTCCAGTGAAATATATCGTGCGGTCCGACACTCGCCCGCTACAAGTAATCGAGTGCCGTATTTTATTTATTTTTATTACAAAACTTTGTTTCCTGCATATTTCTGGATGCAAATAGTACATTATTCAAAAAATAGTTTTATTTTACTGAGAGGTGTCGTAGTAAAGTGATAATACTACTTCTATTTTAAGATACTAAGAGTAAAATAATAATACTGATAACTATATGCTATGTATAGACCTAAATAAACAACGAGCATATCTAATATTATGTCAATTTCTACATGCTCAGCTTGTGACATTTGATATTATATCACCTCACAACATGTTACTCACAAAATTAACATTGCCTGAAATAGAACCTCTATCCGCATCTACATACGGAACATCATCACTTCTAAGCGCTAGAGAGGCTGCCAAGCATTGTTAGCCCATTTTCGTCTGGCAACACTCACTTAAAATGTTAGACAGTTCTTCCTGGCGCATTAATTTAGCTCATTCCGAAATGGCACCTAGTCCAAATTGGACGCAAAGTGTTCCCTAACAAGCACGTATTCAAGCACCGTTGCTGCGGGTTGTGTAACCCGAACTACATACATAACATACAGAAAACATTTTAGAAGGTAAAACAACGCTTAATCAGGATAACGCTTGATAAAATAAATAAAATTATAATGAAATTAACGACTGGCCTACTGAATAATATGTATTGTTAGAACAGATTTTTGTATCCACTTTGTTAGACAAAAGAAAAGAAATGTTTGATAATATGTATATAATATATAATATTATATACATATTATGTATTATATCCGTTATCTAGTACCCATGATACAAGCGTAAGCTTAGTATGGGGCTAGATGGCGCTGTGTGATATGTCTTAAAATATTTATTTATTTTATTTATATTATATAGGTACACTGCAAAATATATTTTTTTACCTATCAGACATAAAAATTTTGCAGTTAGCTACAACCTTCACCAAACATATGATACTGTTATTACATTCCACTGCGCACAGTCCTGCTTTAAATGACCTGCTAGAATTTACTTAGAGTGTAAGCGCTTTGTTTCGCCAAACGGAGATTTTAACTACATTTAACATCTGCATTTGTTGAAGTGTTTAAAGCAAACAGTGCTAGCTTACATCACCTTCATGCTGTTTGAACTTAGAATAGAGCTTTTTGTAAGTTAAGCAGAAAATTAATTATCGCAGGACTAACAAGGCAATTTAATTTCGTTAATCTTTTCTCTCATAAACATGTATTTTTATTCTAAGGCTTTTCGGTCATTCTGGCAATATACAACGTTTTTTTTTAATTATACGTTATTTATGAAATTAAGAAGTGAAAGAGTAACAAAAAAAAAGTTATCTGTCTCGTATGATATATTTGAGTTTGCGTCGTTTAGCAATACATATCTCTTGTAACGTTAATTATTTATCTGAATATGTGTTGAGTGCTTAAAACTTAATGTTGCTTGTTGCTGCACGAACAATGTACGTAATACATAAACTTTAAGACATTTTAAGCTCTATTATTTTTCATTCAACAACCCTTTCTTGGATTAAATTAGTGAGCAACCGTTTAGTAACATTTAGGCTTAGCGCCGTATTTTATTCGGAGAGGCATAATCTGGATCTACATTATCTCAACGCGGCCGCTATATCAGGCACTCAGCTCTTACAAATGGCGGCGATACATCTCTCACTTTAATTTGTTAATCGTCGCTAAGAGTGCCCACTCTCTGCTCGTTTGTCTGTCTGTACTGCAAGAGATGTCACTGTCAAAAAGGATTTACTGACTTTATGTCATGTTTATAATATACAGTTTTTGTCATGCACCAAATTATCATTAAAAAATTGCCTGTCTAGTCAAAAGAAAAATTGTACTAAGGTGTGGTAAGATACGGAAATCATGTTTATTTAGTTCGCAAACTTAATCATAAATATAAACATAAAAATAGCACACTCACAAAACCTTCAGCTTTCAACAACACCATTCAAATGAAGATTTAAAACATATCTAGTGCAAGAGTTCTCACATAATACGCTTCCTCTCGGACATAAAATATACATACGCTGGCCACCAACTCTACTGATAAGCTTAACAACTGTTGAGAAACTGAGATATGCGGTACTTTGTAGGTTTGAGTAGTATTCTAGCCACAGTGTGTACTAGCCACAGTGTAGCTGTGTGGTGTGAATGTGGCCTTCAACGTCTTAATCTTAACCCGTGCAATTCGTCACACCAGGAGGAGGGGTAAGCTTTTAACTGATGTGAGGGAAAGTGGGACAAACTGTACGCTGAGGATTGCCTAGTTTGTACTGAATCAAAGTTCGTGGAATTGTTGAGTTTTGAAATTTGGGTTTTCTATTAAATGAAATTAAAAAGTATTATTCAACACTTTTCTTGATCGTTTTGTGGAAATAATTCAATCTAAAGTACATTGCAAGAAATTTGAAAATTTCACAATGACCTTTACGAATGTAATCTTTAACTTTGTACTGCCATATGGCTACCCCAAACTTGGAAACAAAAGACAGAAGTTCCGCCATTAATCAAACAGAGTTTGAAATTGAAATCTCAGGCTGCCAACCACACAAGACAAATTTTTAAACACTAATTTTTCCAAGCGTCGACTCCAAAAACAGTGACAGTGACAACTTGACAAATCCTTCGACCCTTCTTGGCGACATTCATAAAGATTAACAATACCCTTTCTTGAGCTGCAATTCATCAGGAGGTTCTACCCCATCCGAGTATTCATGCTCATTCGGAAGCTAATCGGCTAAAATCGGATGATGTCGGACCGTGCTGGTTGGTCGGTACTGACGACGCTTTGTCGACGTGATTGATTGATCTCCCGTGAGACCTCGCTACAGGCTACATCTGTGTTGCAAGCGTGGAACTACAGACGGGAACAATTTTGTACTATTGATGCTGAGGTTTAATAATATTAATAATTGATTTGTTGTTCATTTAGGTAATTGAGACTACGCACCTAGTATACTTAAAAAGTTGATAATATATTATGTACTTAGCAGTCTCCTTGAATGAAAAAATGTTTGTATTAATTGCTAAGGATAAAAATACGTACATAAGTAAAGGCATACATTTGTTATGAAAATTAATAATTTATTTATGAATCAGTTATCAAGGACTAGTTTAAGTACTCAGCTGTTGCAACGTCCTGTTATATCTACTGACTTTCCCAGTCGCTCCATGCCGCCTGTAGCTCGCTGCGAGTGCGCCCCCACCGCAGCCAATATCACTCTCCGAAGTAAACAAGTTGTTAAAGAAATTGAAAGTGGCTTAAAAGGCCCGATAATAAAATTTTATTCATTCTCCCTTCGGCTCCGGCTTTGATGTATTACCGTTGACAGGCGTGACCTTGTTTGTGGTTGTAAATATACCTACTATGAAGGAGCCATTTGGACTTTTTATGCAAGAATTTTGATAGCATTTTGAGTAACTTCGTGTATACATGGTATTTGGCAAGACTATTTCGTTTCTAAACACCGATTTTTATCGAACAGGCGTACCTTGAATATGCAAATATTAGCCTCAGAAAAAAAATGTGATAAGTTAAGCTAAGTATTATGCTATTAGTAGAGTGGTAAAGTCATTGTAATTAAAAAAATAACATGTATAATTTTTTTCCACTATAAAAAACATTTCGTTGAAAATGTTGCACATGAAATTTCATAAAATCACATTTTATATTTGTTTCATATCATTGTTAAAAAACTGATTGAAAATGTAAATATATAATCCACGGAATAATAAATACAAATATAAACATATGCATTTCAATTGATAAATCCCAATTTACAATGAGATTGATCAGTTGAAACACATTTTCATTTCAATAAACGCTATTTGAATGCACATAAAACAACAATTTGCTGCGAGAAGATTAGTTCAAATATTCAACACTAATGATTTGTGCAAAAGCGGTTTGTGATTATATTGAACATCAGTTATTTGGTAAATCCTATACGGGGCGCTGATTGGCCGACAGATCGTATCTATCAAATACTGATTATCTAATCTAAATCCGAGGCTAATCTATTTAGTGGTTGTTATAAAAACTACTCTAGAATGTGTACTTCACATACCTACCATAGAATTTTGATGCTTATATTATTTAAATTTTGATTTTAAAACCGTCATGGAATCGACTCAAAAACCCTTATGAAATTGTCATAATGCAAATTATACATACTTTTAACAGAAGCCTTATAATTTCTGTTACGCGTTACGAAAATAGCTCCAACAACTTGCAATCTAGCAACATAATCATTAAGACCAATTTGCCTTGTCTACTGAAACAGAATTGCTTCACCAACACTATTCCGGCCTGCAACCTAGTACATCCTAAAATAGCCCTTAACCACACAATCATACGACCGAAACGATAGTATTAAGCACTGTAAATTGAAAATGGAGATTGGAAGTGCCACGACTGTTTGACTTTCCGAATATTATATTAAGAAAGTTTCACAGTTCTGGCGCGTTCCTTTCATTATATTAGCATAAAAGGAAAGTTATCAGACAAAATGATTAGAAAGGCCTCTCAACTAGCGCGACCTAGGTGAGTATGATATAACCATGTCACTGAAAACTGGCAGAATGTTTGATTCAGAAACATAATTACTGCTTACAGGATTAAGTGTTTGAAAACTTTACACTGGAATTGAAATATTTGAAATTTTGCTCTAAAATTATAACTATAAACCTCTATCTATTTGGTCACACGCCTATTATTTAAGTACATATGTATATAAGTACTGCTATTAATGTATTGGTATACATATGTAGGTGAATTTCATCAAACAAGATTATTTTTTATAGTACAAACGATACAGACATATTGACAATTGCTAGTAAAATACAATATACATATTATAAAATCATATTCAATAATTAATAACTCGTACAAATGAGCATAATAAAGGTAATGTTTACAAAACCCATATCTTGCTACCTTAATCTGTTATATCTCATTATGAAGGATGTAATTACATTTTGTGCGAACTTGGTGACAACTTGAGCTGCGAACTCATAAAAATGACACTTTGGTGAGCTTGAGATAACACAGGGTTAGGTGCGAGCTTCCCTGGGAGCTTTACTTCGAACTTACTTATCAAACTTAGCACGTTCATATATCATGAGAATGCCGTATTTTATTTCTCTGTGGTAGAGTTCAACATACTCGTATTTGTTTAGCTTCTGTCAGATACGGTAGATCATTATTATTCCAGATTTTACTTACATATTTTCTTCAGTAAACGTATTAATAATTGTGTTTATGCAATCCTTGACATTTTCTTCTAGTAGATGTGAACAAAGCTTAGATCATGTAACACTTATCTTTCTGAATAAAAAAGCTTAAAATACAACTAACTTACAAATTATATTACGTGACATAAAAATAACATCCTGTATGGCAAAAATAGAACCCAATATAAATAATACGAATAAATGGAACCATAACAGAGCGAGGGGTACCATATCACACTCATAACAGAGCGAGGGGTACCATATCACACTCATAACTGAGCGAGGGGTACCATCACACTCATAACAGAGCGAGGGGTACCATCACACTCATAACAGAGCGAGGGGTACCATCACACTCATAACAGAGCGAGGGGTACCATATCACACTCATAACAGAGCGAGGGGTACCATCACACTCATAACAGAGCGAGGGGTACCATCACACTCATAACAGAGCGAGGGGTACCATCACACTCATAACAGAGCGAGGGGTACCATCACACTCATAACAGAGCGAGGGGTACCATCACACTCATAACAGAGCGAGGGGTACCATATCACACTCATAACAAATACCAAATTAATACGTTCTCGATAACGCCACAATAACTCAGATGAACTAATAACACCATGAATAGGGAAACCATCATACACGATGTAACTCTGAGACTGCTAATAACTAATATATTACCTTCTGTACAGATTGCTAGTACATGTTCTAACCACGCACACAGACGCATACGTCTGTTTATCTTACTCGCGGACTGAAATTCAGTTGATTCATAGTTTGACGTCGAAAGCGGATTATTGTAAAGTACTATTTGATTTAATTTTCAAATTGTTTAGTAAAAAGTAGGTTAAAATTTATTATTATAATGAATTGTATCATTAAAGACGCAAAGCGTCATTTTAACTCCGTACAAAAAAATACGATTACATATTGCTATCTTATGATGAGGACAATAATTTCACATACACATATCATATAATAAATCATTTTGAATTTGAATTTAAATATAGAATTAATAATAAATACAATAAATTAATATCGATATTAGACATGTATAATATTGTGTTTTAATAATATTTCACACACAAGCGTCATAAATAGTTCAGCACATTGCTCCATCCGCGTGGTACGATGTTGTTGGCAAGCACCATCCATCATCCCTGTGTCCGTGACGCGGGCTTGCTCTGAATCGGAATCTCTGCATCATTATCCATTAGCGGCCGACCTTTTAAGTTTTACCGGGATGAGGAAAAGTAAAGCGGAGGGTTTCCGCTGCGCCATTGCTACGTGATTCTATCTTCCAGCTAACACCAGATTAAATGATTGCCATCCTTTATCTGGCTCATCTGATGTTGATCGACACTTGCATCTAAATTGATGGGTAGTTTGAGAGATTTCACTGAGTTGCAGAATTGTTATTTGAATATGAACCAAACAAAGTTAAAATTAAATTAAGAAAAATAACTAAAATATTCTAAATCATAGAATACTGTCAGTGTGATTATGAGGGTGTTTTTTTTATTTCGTCTTGAATTATAAGAGCCTATTTGTTTTTTTCTAACTTTGCTCTGTAGTTTACAAGTACATACGAAACACGTCACATTTACCTATAATATTCTGAAATTTTGTAATTAAAATGATGATGATGACAACAAAAACAACTTAAAATTTATGAATTCATTATTATGTTATTTAAGCTCTTAGATAACTTAAAATATTGTAACTCAAATAAAATAAAGTTAGAAAGAACACCATACAGTTATGTCGATGAGTTTGATCCAAAGATTGATATAACATTTTAATATTTATTTTTTGATTACATCGTGCACTTGACATATACTGAGGTAAAATTATTTTGCGACGTTCTTATAAAATACTTGAAGGTTCTTTTGATCACTTTGCTCTTTGAAAACTAGGTTTATGTCCTCGAAAGATGTCCCTCCCTAAGTTTTATACCTACCGTCGTTTGCAAACTTTTGTTCAACAACCTTACTTTCTGTAACGATCTTTACTTAGCAAATTGTTAAGTTCTAATGTACTTAAAATCTACTTAAATGTAATTTTGAGTGTCCATTAAGAAGTTTAATTCTGCTTTGACGATTTGCCATCTTTGTGATTGTTCTCAAAATCACGTTTTAAGTGTTGTTCGGTAGAAGTTGAATCGTTCAACAAGTTTTTAATAGTCTTTTATTTTGTGCCCACTTAATAGATATTTAATGTTCTGTCCTAAATAATAAATATATTTTTTTTTAAAACATACAAGTATGTATTTTCATACTTGCTCAATGACTTAACAGAACTGATAAAAGACTATGAAATTAGATACAATTCAATTTGTTTGTTTCTCAAAATGTAAAAGAATTGTAAAAACGAATTCGAAAAGCCACAAATTGGCAGGCAATTAGAACGGTTATCACCCAAATACAAGAAAGGATGCTCTCTAAACAATTCAATACAGAATTGGAACAAAGAACTCGATGCCAGTTTAATATGAAATGCTTACAAATTAAGGTTCAGAAGCATTTCGGGCGGTTTTGGGCAAATTCATTAATGACCCATAAACAAAAACCTTTTGCCTCGACGATGCCAACAAATTGCTCTTATTAAAATGGAAGACAGTGATATTGAAAGATGGAGATATATAGCTTGTTTGATTACAACCACTGTATTGAGAGATGGGAGGGAAAATTACATTGACTCCACTACTCGCATTGTATCTTTCAATAAATATTAAATACTAACATAATTTTCAAGAAAGAAAAATATTTTTCTATATTTTAGCACATATTTCAGCACTTTGCTTAAAAAGGTTTGAAGTTATCATTTGCCGACAAATGAATAACCAACAATAAGAAGAAATATATTTCTTTGTTATTATTATTTTATTTGTTAAAAAGACATATTATTATATGAGACCCTATTTATCAATAATTACAGTCTGGGACAATTCATTGATTCTTTATCGCTAGTTACTAGTTTTATAGTACATATTTTCTTCCACTAACACATAATGTTAGTAAAATCATCTGTTTTATCGCACAAAATCTTTACAAATATATTTTACTTAACGTTGTATTGGTGAATCATATTGTAATTAACTCCTGCGGTTTACATAAGCGGTGTTCTACATAACTTTAATTACTTAAACATCTTGAAGACATCATATAACACAAAGGGTATCAGTTTATATCGGAGACATAACAAGTAGAGCGCACGATAACGCGACGTACCTGTGAGTTACATAATGCAGATAGTTAGCTACTTTTTATTATATAACAAATATAATTTTCAACTAACAATAATATTACGTCGTTATCTTTTATCTATGGATGATTATAGTTCAATAACTTACGCTGTTTATTCACAGGGAATATTAATATTAAACTATAAAAACAAATATTATAATGAATGTAAGCTGTAACGTCACATAAATATATCTATGAAAAAATTGTGCCCAAACATGAAAATGTGTTAAAATGGGTAACACAAGATGAGTACATATTGAGTACATAAATTTTATATCATTCACTCCCAAAAAAACTGGTTTCGGAAACGCATCAATCGCTTAAATTAAACCGGCTTCAATACCGCATATTTTCATACGCTCTGTTATTTCTACCTGCGCATAAATCCAGGTACAAGGACAAACATTTGTTCATTTAGCGAGTAGGTACTGTTATGACAGGTGATGTAGGTACTAGGCTGTGAAACACCATTCTGACAGGAGATCGAGACACTTGGCTGTTTCTTGATGGGTTTTCATTAATTGGCAATTATATTTGATTAGAAAATACGTTTTTATATGACGTCCACTTTTCCAGTAAAATGTGATGCATTTTCAAAATAAAGCCTTTGGAACGAAAAATGTACAGAGCGAAGGGAGATAATGTGTATCACAGTCTTTATAATATGTGTGTGTGTGTGTAGTATGTAATGTATGTTCCGCTTTGTCACCCATATTGATGACGTATGACAATCGATTTATATAAATTTTCTGACAGGGAAAATATTACTAATACATGTTAAAGTTATTTTTACTCTAAATCAATAGGTAGAATCTATGTTAATAAAACACATAAAAACTTTTAACATGTTAAACTTTTTCTCATCAGGGTCGCAGTTTTCTGCACCGCTCTGAGAGGGAAACTCAAACATTTTTCGAACGCAAGTCGAACTAGATTAAAGTCATCTAGACTCCAGCAAGCTTGGTATTGAAGTTATAATAACCCACCCGTTTATGTGACTTATTTAATATGCTAACTAGAAAATTCAATTAATATTGACTTTGACTTGAAATTAAAACGAATTAATTGAATGTGATTTGCTTTTGCATATTTTCTTAGAATTTTAGTTTTTATTATTGAACGTCGAACATGGTTTTTAATAATTACTTCGATTCGTGTATAAAACATTAAACTACATATTTACTTATGATAATTATCACTAACGAGAGTTCAGAAGGTCAGTCTATTTCAGTACTTGTCTTTTACAAATCTAAACACTGTTCAACTTATGCCTATTGGCATTATCATCAGGAACATTTTAGCAACTAAACATTAGGATGCTCACAAGTCACAACACTAACGACATCCCTGACTTTGCCTGCTCCAGCTGCGCCATACATATTTACACCAATCTCTAGTACGTGCTCAAGTTTGGAGTTGAGAACTTGCATCTGACATTGACAAACTGTGGAACAAGTAATAGCATGGAATTGGATTTAGATAGAACGGTTATATTGTGCTGAGATCGTGTGGAGATAATCGTTGCAGTAGCCTGAAACTCGGGAGAACGGATTTAATTGAAGTTGTGTATTTGCTTGACCATTGCCTCCGTGATATCAGCAATCTGTGTGTCGATTGCATTTATGGATGTGTTGATATGGACACAATTGCATTTATGGTTTACTATTTGTGACCAAATTATTTAATTTCATTTAAGAATTTGAATCTCCAAGATCATTAACACCATTCTTAATAAGGTTATCACACGCTAGTAAGTGTATTATGTATTGTACTCAATTGTTTTAGTTAAGTAACGGACGATTCGGTCAGTTTTTGGATTGGCGCAGTCCAAATTTAACTAATAATGTAGATGACGATATAATGAAAAATCTCGTACATATCAAAACAGTTCAAGAGATAAATATTAAAATAACAATATATTTCTATGATTTCACCCAAATAATGTTCAGGATATAAAACTTACTTCTTTATCTTCTATTTCACTCTCACTATTCCCCGCGTATGGTCGAAGTAGTGCGCTAACGGCTCATTAATTAAACATCGACGCCGCCATGATATACGATATATGTTCGTGAATAAGATTGAATGGCGCATGAGTGTTGAACGCGCTTCCGTGAAAATGATGTGCCGCCGTCGCCGACGTGATGGGATGTCGGTTCCAGGCTTCCTTAGATATTTCATTAATCGAGCTCGGTGGGGGACTAGTGTTTAATGATTTCAATATTTCAGGACATATCACACAGCGCCATCTAGCCCCACACTAAGCAAACGCTTGTGTCGTGGGTACTAGATAAAGGATATAATACTTATATACTTTTCTTTTGTAAATACATACTTATTATACATACAAACGACCAGACTCAACACAAGTAATTATAAATTTTAAAGTACATAAATACTTGTGTCATGCGGGAATCGAACCCGCGACCTCTAGATTTGAAGGCAGAGCCACTACCAACTAAGCTAACAGGCCAGTCAAAATTGAAAATCAAAATCACTGATACCTACATATGTACATTCTAGTTACTACGCACCTACACAATATAATATGATTAGTAACATTTGGGCCAATGATAAATAGAAATAAATAATATATCCCCGTCTGGTGATATTTTGTTCAAAAGTAAATTTGTAGTTCAAGTTGTAACTTTGTTAAAGTGACAATAAAAATTGTAATGCTTACTGCGAGTAAATTCGTACCTGAAACACAACAAACATTATAGATTTAGTTTTTATATCTTTATAATTTAAATATCTTGAAGTCATCACCTTTATGAAAACAATCAAGTCATTAAACGTTGTCTTGTCTAATGATTTTCAAAAATAATATTAAATTACGCTTATGCTCATAAAATAAAGGCTGTAAGAGTATGTAACAAAAAGTACATTAAAAACAGCCACAATACAAGATGAGGCGAAACACAGAACAACAATATACAATAATTAATACTGTGACGAAGGTCATGGTCGGAAAATATGAAAGAAAAGAAATGAAGAGTTCGCACTTAATTATTTTCACCAAAAAGGATCCGATGGCAGACGGTGTAGAGACAGAGCTGCGGAAAAGTTCAAAGTACAAAGTTTCATACAATAAAGTTTGTTAACAATTGTCTTTGTCTCTTTGTATTAGAAATTGCTTACTTGCTAAAAGCTTGTTTTTTGCATGGAATTGATTAGTAGTATAGATAATTACATAAAATTCTATTTAATGTGGTACTCGTATCAAAGTCCAAGATAGTCAAAGTCTTTTTAGTAGATATTTTGAAAATATCTACTAAAAAGATTTTAACGAAAATATTATTTTCGTTAAGTAACACAAAATATCATCTCACGTGCTTAAAATTTTATTAAATTCAATGAAATTAGAATCACTTTATATAGGTATATCCAAGGGCTGCGAGCCTAAAAGACGCTTCAGTGAATTGTGTCGATGAATCTTGAAAAGACTTGTGCCAGACTAGTTTTTTCATCGCAATTTCTTACTGAAACACTTTGGCTTCAAATAGGTGCTTTCTATTAGATTCTTGATTGCTATAAAATTGCTCGTGCGATGTTTCACTTTCTTATTTCTTTGATGTTTTCAAAGTGTCACAATTTTCAAAATTGACATTGTCTTTTCAAATGTACGTACATTTATAATGATTCAATTTAAAAGTTACTAGCATAATAATAAGTCGCAAAATATGTAATGCGGTTGTAGTACTTAGACATACATTGTAAGCATAGTTGCTTATATATTAATATCGTTTTTTAAACGACTTAATTTGATGTCGTCACCACCACAAAGAGATACATTTGCTTACTAGGCATTTTTTATTAGGTATTGGTACTTTCAGTCAGCTAGCAAGTAATAAAGAGCTACCACCAACACGTAAACTTGTCAACAATTAACACCCAAAACACTTCTGCTCCCGAACTTTAGGCAACTATTGTCACTACGTCCATCGGATGTCCGTAACCCGCTAGTTAGCTAATCTTTTGAGCCTCTCGATGGAAAGTGGCTACTTCAAGCCAATGGCTGCCAGTGGACAGTCCAGTGTCAAATTGCACCACAGGCTTACTGAGACTTAATTGAAACACCGAGACACTTTCAGTTCCCAATCAAGTAGGGATGGGCCACTTAGCCGGCGAAACTTCCATGTCGGACAATCGATGACGTGTAGTGTAGAAAATACGAGTAAGTTTTTAAAAGGAAACCTATTCAAAGTGATATCACTGACTAAGTATTTATCCGAGATTGTTTTGCTGATATACAGGATGAGAGATGTGATTTTAATAAAAGCATTGAAAAAGAAAAGGAAAGAGTCTAAGGAAGGAAAAATACATAAGTCGGTGCCTCAAATGTAATTTGTGTGTAATTGAAACAAAATAGTATATTCATAATAATAACTAGTTCCAACAATTATTTATTCTTAAATTTAAAAAAAAACACATATTTATGTCGATAACAAAACTAATTAACATTATGTTTCATTTTTCATAGCGAATATTTTTGCTCTTTTGATTTCGATTTAGATCCGGCAAGTTTAGTTCCGGAGTAAAGCTATGCAGCTACATATCGAGGGTCGCTCGCAGGCTCTCAGCCTGTATTGAGTCGTGCTAACGAACCGACCTCTGTACATCTTCACCTGGCCTTTGTAGACTACTTTACCCAATTAAGCGCTATTTAGACTGCTTCTGATTCAAATGGGTTTTTACCTTTGTCAGCTGTAAAGCGTAATTGTCTATGAATGATCGATAGCTTTTTACAGAATGATTCTCAATTTGATGGCGAGATCATTAGCCGATTCCAACTGAATAACTCCATTTGATTGTTTTTGTTTGTATCGTTTCGTTTCACAGAATTTATAGACGCTCATATTATATTTACCAGGGATAATTTACTGCTCACATATATTTTAGTGTTATTGTTTTAGGTTTTGCTGTGATTTTATTTTTATTAATCCTACGCTAAATAAATACGAATTTCTGTTTAGAGAGAGATTTTGAATTTTGAGTGAGCTGGAAAGTAAAACAAAATCGAGTGAAAAAGCTGAGCCGTGATGTCTAACTCTCCCTTTTGTCGAGCATAAACAAAAATATCAAAGCCTTTTCCACCGCACAAGCCACCGTCAGGTAGAAACAAAATATCCCGTCTTCGCAAAGAAAATATGAATACCTAATCACGCTAAAAGCAACCAGTTCTCGAAAAACCCTCTTACACAAACTCTAGTGAAATGTGAAACAACGAAGTTTTTACACCTTTTAAAGATTTTCGCCTGGAAGCGTGTGATCAGTCGTTGGTTACCGTACTTTGTCCCGGCGCGCGCCGCCGCTCCTCGCTACGAGGCTGCAAATTTTTACATGTTTTCGAGTAAAGTTTCACTAAACCTATTTTAAAAATGTACTTGAGCTTGTTCTAAGAGGCGAGTTTGACGCGTTGGCGTTAGGTTTAGCTGAAATTGAAGGTTGTTTACCGAGCAAATTGCCTCTACCTACGCTGGAGGGTAATTATAGGACTTTATCTGAGATTTGGTAATTTTACAACGATGATGAACATAAAATAAATATTATTATGTTAACACAGACATAGAATAATTATTATATTAATGTACGAGTACATTCTGATTTGTAGTTACGGGCAATTTGATTTTGACATGTAGCTAATGAATTTTAGTTCAACGAGTATTATATTGTATTTTCTATGAATAGCTTAGGAACAATTTCTTATCTCTAAACTGTAAGAATTCCAGCGTCCTAGATTTTCAGGTCGGGAGAAAACGATTTATTACAAAGTAGAAACGTTATTAACAATGCTTTTGAGAAAAGTAATATTCTTTTAGGGAAAGAATTGTCTCGAAAATATTGGACAGAACGTAATACACCGAAAAATTACTTTTTTGAATACTTACTCGACATTATTGTAAAGTGTTTCGCATATTAGGTTTCTGAGAAAAACAAGGATATTTTGTTCGTGGTTTTTTTATTTACAATCAGAATTATGATGTTTCCTTTTACAAAGATTAAGGCTTTCAAATGTTTGCAAAACAGGTATTTTATAGATATTTTTCTTTAAAAAATTGTCGTATATGTATAATATACTTGTATTGTATACACAGTACAGACATCTGACTCGGTGTGTGGAGTAAATCACGGAAACACAATATCACACCTTCTAGAGTGGATTTATGTTAATGAGCATAGACAGCACCACCTTGTGGAACAAATTGCCTATTAATACTGGATTTCGCTTTCGGTTTTACTAGAAGTACCTACTTGTAAGAAATTAGTTTTCCAATCTTACCTTGTAATATCTTTATGTACTCCATTCAAGAGAATATACGTCCAATATGACTCTCTACCATTAACAAGATATTGGAAAGAGCATTATTTAAATGGCAACTAATGCCTCGTTGTTGTGTTGAGTTTGCCTTAGACTTTTATTTTCTAATCGTGTGTTTTAATTTACACATACATAGCTAACTATACGTAAATTAAAACTTTAGCAAATGAAAAACTCAGTTCCAAATACACAAGCCAACAGTGTAAATTCTAAAAAGTATGATTTCTTTTATTCTAGATATTATGTTGACATCTACTATCCTTGAAGGTAAAGGCACATACAACCCCGTGGTGCGATGTAGAGTCCTTGTGTGGACAAGTATGGAGGTAGCAACAAGCTTGGCGCCGTGCCCGGTCACAGCTTGAACCAACTGCACATTGTTTCTTATAGATAAAGGATGTATTATCGTAAAGTTAAACGAGTAGGCTCAATCATATGCATATAGACACAACTCCATGGCAATATACATAGGTACATATTTTAGCACCTTCCTTTATTATATAACATATTGCCGTGTTCTTAAGAAGTCATATTATATTTTAAGAATTAACGATAAAAGATAAAAAGATAAAAGAATTTTTATTTGCCTTAATACATTTGTTAACATTGTAGGTGTCCCTGACAACCGCTGTAGGATTCCCTGTGTCGCGGTGCCAGGGTTCTTCCGTTGAACAAAAATTAAATTATACAATTGTGTTGTTTTCAGTTGAAGGCTCAATTGAAAGTTCTTGCAATTTTAATTCACTTCAGCATTGAGTTGTGACAATGATTGTATATAACGAGTTTTGTGTAAGTACGAGTTACGTGTATGATTGATATCCTTTTTCATATTTTATTTCCGACATAACTATGTAAATGTTTATCTATGTATTTGTTTTATTTATACGTTTATTACAACAGCTACATAATTTTTAAAATGCTGTGCGGTAGCAAACAGTAACATCGAACATCGAACGATTCTAGCATATCACGTGCAGTCGGTATGATCCCTGCTTGCATTTGAATGTGTGCAAATTCATGACTTACGTACGTACGAGTGGAACTGAATTAATTACGAGGATGCGACTTGATATGAATTACATTTGCAGTCTACCGCATATAAGTAAAGTAAATTACGGCTATCACTGTACACAAAACAAAAACAGGAGACTTAATTTTCTGAAACAGTCACGATTCATCGCCAGCCAGTTGGCGATAAAACGTTTACATAGATAAGCAACTACTTCTTCTTGCTTCTCAAATAGCCAGTTTCCTATATAGGTACTTATTAAATATCACTTATGTCTACATGTCAGTGTGCCATACAAGTTACATTGCACAAAATGGCAGCGCACAGCGTGGAGACGCCAAAGCGTTCCATTCCTAGAGGTGAACGACAAACATTTCCTAAGAAAATGCTCCCCACAAATATCTGACATGGAAAATGTTTCTCTCGGGCAACTTGTCGGATCTTTTAATGTGATATTGTGGATAAAATGTAAAAGGATAGGCAAGAAATGGTCTGATCTGCCGGTATCTAGTAAGCGTTTGTATAAGAGGAGACAAATGCTGTCGATGGTGATCATAAATAGTGCAAGGTAAAACTTAACAAACGTGTTGCGTCTATAGAGTATCAGCACATAATTATGATTTATAATGTGTACACAATTTTCCGTATCCAAATTATTGAACGTGCCTAACAATCTATTGTGGTACAACAAGTAGATAAGAGTATAAATATAATAAGAAATATCCTTGGACAAGTGATTCACTTTCTTTTATTTTACCGAAAACGTTCTTAGATCTCTTCACAACATGTGGTACACCTGTGTTCTCTTGTAATTCCAAATTTACTTGTCACCATATAAAATATTAAGGTATAACGAAAAAATAATATTACATCTATGAGTAATATCGTTCGTTAGCGAGCTGTCAGGACGAGAAACGACGCCCGCACGTTCTCTACTTAGTCTTGAGTTTAGAGATTTTGAAGAGCCAAATAGAGTGTAAAAGTAAATTGGCTGAAAATATGGTGTTGAGCTCAATCTCAGATATTTTAAATAATGCTTTTTTGTGGATAAGGAATGTTCTGTGTCGCTGTACTACATGTGTTTAAAACCATTTATGAGTTATAATATGATTGGAATCGTATAAAATATCAAAATCCATTACACATTTTTAAGCTATTTAACTTCACAACCATAAACTTACACTTACATATGTTTTCCATGCATACCCTCTCTAAAGTCTATAAAACATCTGACGGAACAGCAAATGACAGCTGCTGTATATTGCAAACTTTTAAAATAAATGAAACAAAATATCGAATATTTCCTTTGTTGGCACTTTTAATTCGAACCTGTCAGTTAAGTTCCAACACCAACGTACGTCACGCAAAAACAAAGCTTCCAAGCTTTTCAAGTTCTGGTAAAGCTTTAGTGTACAACATAATCCAGTTGCGGGATGCTTTCAAAGTTCCGCACGCAAATATTGTTAGAACCAGCTGAGGGCTTAGTTCGGCTTCATATATATTGTAATTGTGTTTTTTTTTGTAACACTGACAAATGCTATACAGATTTTGTTTTAATCTTTCGTAATTCATTGAAAAATTCTTATTATAACTTTCCCATTTTTTTAGTCACTGCAGAACCTAGTAGGTATCAAAATATCTCTAGTGTCGTAATTGAACACGCCAAAAAAATTTGTGTAAAAATTAAATAAAGTATGTATATTGTATATCGCCGCCAAAAATAATCTTACACCTTATTTATATTTAAGAATCGCTATAATATTGTGACCGTTGTAAGCACCCTGAAAACTGGCAAAACAATTTTCATAAACATTAATATCTTGATCAGAATGTTTCTATTTAGTTTGGTGGAAATATGTATTATTAGATATGAATGTAACGCAGATTGTTGTTTTGTTAATGTTATTAGTTTTTGAAAGTTATAAAACAAGGGTCGTTTACGTTTTATGTCTACTTTATAAGGGTACTATTTTACAATTATATGGTTTATTTTAGTGCCTGGCAATACTCATTATATTGTGCGCTATGAATGAGACAAAAATACGTACTTTTTATAAGAAGTACTAATTAACTCACATTCTGATAACACAACTAATATCCTGCGGCTTAGTTCACAACAAAATAAATCTTACAGAATGAAATTGAGAAATAAATAGGCAGATATTTTTCCGCATCCCTTAAACCTTTTCCTTCCAATAGCTTAGCGGGTCGCAGCCGTATAAAAATAAACATTGTCATAATTCCATAATAATATTAACATAATCTCTCGGTGTAACTGGAGCACAAAAGTTTATATCATCTGTAGCTACAATAAGCAACGGAGATGATATATCGTAAAAGTTTTTGGGAGCACATCAACTCTGTATGAGTGAGTACATGGTGGATATAATGCTCTTATTCCCGCTTTCCGTTTTTTTTGCATAGAAGTTTTTACGAACTTTGTTTCTTTTCCTTGAAATATTTATGGCGTTATATTTTTAACCAGAGCGTATGACTGTTGCTATATGGAATTATTGGGTAGGTTTAATATTTTCTTTAGTTTAGCTTTTGTCGGTACATTATATCTCAGGTTAATTTACTTTACGGTGTTAATAAAATCATTGAAAATAACGATATTGTATTGTAATATATATATTGAAATTTGGTTTTCATGTGAGGTTACAAATTTTCGGTGCACAGCAGCGGGTATATTTCGTGTGTTTAAGTGCCATATGTTTAGATGATTTGTTGGAGTAAGTGCCGGAATTGCGTTTTGAGATTTATGAGTCGGTTATTAAGTTGGCTAGTCTATAATTCCAACTCAGTATGGAGAACTATAACTTATCTTTTGGGAGCTTCGTAATAACAGCTCCTGGAGGAATATCTGTCATTTTACTATAATATTATTTGTTTTTTTTTAACAATGTTTGTGTAAGAGAACGTATGGCAGTCCAATATCAACAGTATAAATTGTTAGTAACGTTTTGTTAGTTACTGCGACAAATCAACTTTCCAATTTGGATATACCGGTCAGAAAAAAACTACCTGCCTATATTTATATATTTTATTAAATTTTAAACTATCATTCTATTATATGAACTAGGGTCTTAAAATCTAAGATAATTTTGTATAAGTAGAGCTTAGTCAAACGATATAATTATATAAAAATTAATTATCAAAACAGTGTTTTCACTGTCAAAGCCCAAATTTTATTAAATTTATGTAAATGTACATTTTTATATTCGTAGATTAGCAAAAGAAAAACTGATGTAAAGTCAAATATTGTAGAAGCAGACAACGGTAATCTGCGAAACTGCGAGGCTTTGCTTATGCTCATTCTGAATAGTTTAAGTCAAAGAAAAAAAGCGAATTTAAAATATCTTTACGAACTCTTTAGAGTTCATAAATATTTACTCATACAATCGATACACATTTTGTCACATTTTTTTAACATAGATACCCGAAAATGAGAATAGACCAGACCAGACAGGTCCAACAGCATTGAAGAAAAGGAGTAGTAGGAGGAGTAGTAGTGTAAGCATATGACTTAAATATTTTTATTTTCAATAAAAGCCGGTTCCTTTGATTTTAATAATCTTTTCTTAAAGCAATACAACATGACAAGCCGGTGGCTGGCTTCTATTAAATGTACAAAGGTACTAATTATATTTATATATAATATATATATTTTTATAGGTATTCTGAGGACATTTGTCTTCCTTGGAGGACTTGAGAACCCACCACTATATGTTTGCCCAGAAAACTCCAAAATAAACAGACACCAAACAAGTATACTAATTAATTACAACCAATACAGAACTATCCAATGGACTAGGTACGTTTTTACGTCTAGCTAGTTTACACAGAAGCTTAGCATTTTCTGAAACAAAAATAACAATAAGGGTACATTATTAAAATGTATATACCTATACTTACATATTTTATTAATCTCTCAACATGGACCACAACAAAATTTAATCCGCTGCTTTCAACTGTGATACAAAATAGCGCATGGCATTCATATCTGGAGATCTAAACTCGGTCTTACATTCGTGGCCCTTATCTCTGCGACCATAAGGGCGAGAGTTGGAGGGCACAACCGAGAGACGGTTTAGTTTCTCTGCCTATTCAGAAGATTAGCCAAATGATGTAATGGGTTGCGAAATGGCTTCCTGTAACAAGTATGATCCTCGATGACATGAAAAGGGATCGTTGCTCATTTGTTACGTATATTTTGGACAAGTCGAGGATATGAGGAGCGTAACGTATGTGGAGGTTTTCTGAACGTTAATTTTATATGCTTGTAATATTCTTGTAGTATTTGTGGTGTATTTTGTATAGACTGAAGATTGCAAGTTCAAGTCTGATAGAAGTTTAAAAATTGTGTTCAGTTTAAGTTTAATTAAACATAAAAATAATCGAATAGTTTTGATGCTATAAGTATATCCGGTAGGGTATTTTTACTATGTGTTTATGAGGGTTGAGTTTCAAGGGGTTTATTAACGATACGATTACTACAACAAACAAGGTATAGTTAATCGTTTTGTTAAAAATAACTTTATCAGTTTATTAAACTAGCACTTTAGGATTGTACACAAATTTAGCCTTTTGTCCTATCCTAACGCAATGAACTCTCATAGAAATAGGAGCTCCTTGCGAGTCCGCTAGAAGCACGCTAAGCACAGTATTGTCTCAAGACTACAAAATACCGGAGTTGTATGGCGCTTGTTTTTCAGCACGAAGTGGGGCGCTGTCAGCCCGCCACTGGGACGAGTATTTTCCGAGCTTCGAGGGTGCCTGTTACACCGATGTGTAAGAAACATTTAATTTTGTACAGTACATAATACAATAATGATTATTGTGTTAGAAAACTTACAGCGATTACTTATAATATGTAACAGTGTGCTGTCACCCGGACGAGATATGTCTGTATCCCGGGAACAAGAACCATATCTATACTAATATTATAAAGCTGAAGGGTTTGTTTGTTTGTTTGAACGCGCTAATCTCAGCAACTACTGGTACGAATTGAAAAAATATTTTTGTGTTGAATAGACCATTTATCGAGGAAGGCTTTAGGCTATATAACATCACACTGCAATTAACGTGTGTGAGTTGACAAGGACAATATTTCACCATTGTTGGTTTTGTATGGTAAATATATAATATTGGACATCCAAGGTGCTTAAATAAATTAAAATTCACAATAAACCAATAGTTAAGAGTATATCAAAGTAATATTTTAGATACATAATATAAATAACATATTTTATTTTCATAAAAGATTACTTGCATTATCCACAATAAGTAATTAAAGCTTATAGTGGATTAGTTCTCTTAATATTAAGCTTCTATTATCGAACCATGAGCTAAGATCTTATCTAATTGAAAACTTAACATTGAAGATTAATTAACTAGCTATACAAAGCATAGATTAGATACGAGTATACTTTGTAGGTCGATCGTAAGTCAGGATTTTGTTTTCTTTGATTATAAATTTATTTGGCTTTGGAGACACCTATTAATACGAGTAAATCAGAGTATAAAAAAGTAACGTCAAGTACAATTTCAGATTTTTTCATTTGCCCCTCGCGAGACGTTTTACTATTTTTATGAAGTGGAACCTGCACAAATCACATTGTGATCTAAACTACATAAGTGCTTGCATGTACTGTATTAATACTTGTAATATTAAATAAGTACAAAAGATAAGAACAAGTTCTGTGTAAAAGGGCGCTCGTTTTCAAAGCTGCGTTCACAATAGCGGCATGCAGTAAAGCAAGGTTCCGTTAAGCGAAATAATTTTCATAATTTTCAGATACTGACAAAAAGGGGACATTTTCAGCGTCGCCGTCTGTTCATCCGAGATTCTCAGACGTATCTTTGTCTCAAAGGGGAAAATAACGAAGGCTTGAGAAAAAAACCTGTTAAATAAGAACAATATTTTTTATTTTGTAAAGAATGACTCGTGGCGGCAAAACGACTCGAGAAAACTTTTATTGAAAAATTGTTTTCGGTTTCCATGAAAATGGTGTCAATTATCTGTTCCTTTTTGGTGTGAATTGATTTATTCATTTGAAAAGGAAGAAGTCAAACAGAGGATTTTGCTTTGTAACATTTAAATTTTAAGATCAATATATTAAAAGTGTGCTTGTAATAACGTATTACAATGATTAATGAGGCTTACGTACTTACAGACCTTCATTATTGAGTGATTGTTTGACACTGATTGTATTTATTACAATCAATGATCAAATAATCACTTGTTGAATTAAAATTTAAATTTTTGGGAAATAAAATTCAAACACAATGCACATCTTAGTAATTCTATAGTAAGCTATTTTTTAATCATTAATTTTAGGGTTTCATAGGTAAGGAAACACACCGTTCTTCCTCCCAATACCGTATTGATTGACTAACTAAACTGAATCAAAAACAAACTTTTAAGCGTAAAAGCAATATAAATTTCGTAATAGAATCTTAGTACACCCTCTGTAAACTATTATAAAAGATGTATCCGGGCGGTATCCCTCGGCGCCATTACTTATAGTCCCTAGAAGCGATAGTGGCCAACAACACCGCGGCGCTAGATAGCAGCTACAAACACTGGCAAAGGATTGCTCCGTCGTAAAAGCAGTTTGAGGTCGTGGATCCTCTTTACAAGGTGGCAAAGAACTGGAAAGTTGGTAGCATGTAGAGATGAAAATAAACCCGTGTCTATTTATGAGTGCAATTTGAAAAACTAAGATACTGAAAAACCAAATTTCATTATTTACGAGTACATATAATACGAGTTGGTGATTATAATAAAAAATCTGCAATTGTATTGCTTTTTTTGGTATAATTAAATTAATTTATAAATTTAATATGTTTGGCAATACTAAACTTGTCATAACTTATCAACTTAAAGTAAAACCTGATAAGAGTCACATTATCATTTACATGCACATATTACACAGTTTCGCAGTATGCTTATAATCGTCAACGAAATACTCTTTTCTTCTTTATCTATGTCTATTTACATACAAATGTTCAGTTGGTAAACTCTTCTCCACTTGCAAGAATTCATTAGACGCTATTACAAAAACTGTGTTCCTGGCTTGCTACAATGTGCCAATGCCCCATATTTCTTGTCGTGTGTTCGGAGCCGGTGAAATTTAATTCCGAGCAGCGCGCGCGCTCAGTTCACAGGTTACAAGTACAAACCAACTAATAAAAGCTGCCGATGCCGTGGAGGGAGGTTTAGTGCTCAGGTAGAAATAAACAATGCGAAAATTTGTTGTTTTCTATTTAACAACTAAGATTTTATGACTTTGTAGTATGAATATTGTTTATTTGGATGTTTCTTAAGACAAAAATGAATTGTAATGCCTTGAAATTGGAATGTTTACGGAATTAGATAACAGGCATTTATAAACAGGAGTAGACCTCTTGTTTTTCTGGAACAGAATATTTTAAATTTTTCTGAGCATTATTTTCCAGTACCAACCTTGCAAACATTTTTGCCAGTAAAAAATATCCAAAATGTCTAAAACCAGAATATTCCGGATGGAACCCATTTGTGGCAGATTTTTCCCGCGTCTCGCTTCTGGCTGAATTTTAAACTACAAATCCATTATAGTCCTTGTCGTTTTGAATTTATTATATTCAAATTTATTCTGGTGCAGTGAGACATTATATCACTGAAGGTTTTCTACAGTTCCTAGCTGTTTGCTGAATTGTTATAAATTGTGAATTTCACACTCACCAGTGAAATTATGCAGAACTTATTAACAGCGTACCTACATCGTGGATCGGTATTAATTTACAATGATTGATTTCGAAAAGTTCCATTACACGTAGAGGTTGTTTAAAATACTAACTGAGTGGAATAAAATTAAAACTACCTCGAACATAATTTGACTCTTACGATCCAGTACTCGTAAAAGTTTATTTGCAAAATTTCTCGTTTATGCTACCACTTAATTTACACAATGAACTTGTTTTAATTTATTTTTTAACTCGAGTAAACCCAACATCGTTAAAGTTTCATTCTAGAAGAAAGACTGTACTATTAAAAGTTTAGGCAAGAATTTTTTAAGCAAATGAGTTTAAAATTCAGCGAATTATGCATGTTTTATTTTTACCCCAACGTAAATTTTAAAAATGTTTTTATTAGAATACCATTCAGTTTTGTTAGTACTATAAGAAACAGGTTAAATGATCATTATATTATTTAAACATATTTTAGGCTATTAAAAAAAGAATTTATCTCCGAAAATACGCATCACAGCTACTCTGTAACTTAAACTTCTCTTAATTGATATCGAACTAATTCATGCAAAAGTCTGTTTATTCATATAAAAAACATATTCTAGTCACGATATGGATCACTTGCATTATACAAACAAAAGAAAGTAAGGCGAGATATGTACATATTAAAGAATGCTGCTGCTAGACAATGAACTTCTTTAAACTCTCATCTTGTAATTTTTCCAAAGTTGTTCTGCAACAGAAACACGTACTTGTGGGAACCGGGTGAAGGTCACGACGTCTTCAAACTTCTGTCAAATTAATTCTCATCTTTTGACTTTCGTTCTTCGACATCCCGTTTTTCCCCCGACGTAAATGATTCAGAGCTTCGAGGACAAATTACTCACGATTGAAGGGACCACGACATCAAGGGGCTTCTAAATGCGGCCAGAGAACGGCAGACCGAGATGTTTTATAAGATAGATAGTTGGCAAATGTATATCAAAACTTCTTTTTTATTATTACGAGTACACTTAGTTTAATATATATATAAATTTATTTGTGACTTGTGGTGATATACATACATACATGATAAATCATGAAAAAATGTAAGTAAAAATAAAAACAAAATCTTCTTTGGATCGCTTGTCAATGTCTATGTTAGGAATTATATTTGTAAGAACAAAACTACCTTGTTCAATTTCCCCGGATCGCTTATATTGAATCTGTGAACATTTTGATAACCAATTTCAAAAGCTTGACAGAACTCTCTATAGTTTACTCTGAAGTTCAAAGAACGCTCGTGCAAATTAAAATCGCACAAAATTTGGAGCGGAATTCAGTTGAGTTGGAAGCATCGAGCGCATTCAAAGCAACTCACCTCACACACAGCCTCACACCGGCACGCCCCTTCTCGAGATTTATGGGCCGTGAAAGAGTTCCAGTAAATAGAACCTGGTCAACTCTAGATAAAATCACACGATATTTTTTGAACAGACCATTGGGATTGACACTAGAGCTTATATACATACAGAGTATTAAAAATACTAAAAAAAACATGAGACAGAGCTATTTTTATAGAATTGATTTATGTATGCTAAAGCCTGCTAGTTCAACAACTTTTGAACACATTTAGATACTTTTTACCTCGGAATCTAAATATATAAAACTCAAAGGTGACTGACTGACTGATTGGGTGACTGACTGACTGATTGAGTGACTGACTGATATAGCGATCTATCAACGCACAGCCCAAACCACTGGACGGATTGGGCTGAAATTTGGAACGAAGGTAGATGTTATGACGTAGGCATCCGCTAAGAAAGGATTTTTAGAAAAGCCACTTTTAAAGGGGTGAAATAAGGGATGCAAGTTTTACTTCTTAATGCGAGCGATGCCGCGAGCACCCACTAGTTATGTTATATGAGTTTTAGACTACTCGTATAAATAAACAAAACAAGCGTTTTAAGAAAATTGTGCGCCGGCAGATTAGATCGCAACCAATAAAATGGCTATTATGAGCATCAATAAGCCACTCGCTGCAACCACTAAGCCCCTGTGAGACAACTAAGCTGGTTCACACTGAAGGAATTTGTTCTACAATAGTTGTGTCGGACTAAGTAGCTAAGAGACACCTTTATGTAGGTACATATTGTACATAGGTATGTATAGTAAAATGTATTTGATCTAAAAACTTTTATTAGGTATCTTCAATTGAAAAGTTTTAATTTTTTTTAATGAGGTACTGAAGGCACCTTTATTTTATTCCGTGATTTACACTTAATTTTTTTATCAGCGTTTGGTTTTATCACAGGTTTATGGTAAAGGCAAGTCTGTGTCTGTATTCCAATGATATTTATCACTGAACTCTATATTACGCTCCATTATTTACTTACTATTACTCCAAGCATAACATCATTGTAAATATATAAATAGCTGTTCATATTATATAAAATTTAGGATACAAATAGATCAAGTAATATCATATTCTGTATAAACAATAACTAGACATAGATTATTTTGTAATCACTTAGCATACCTACTATATTATTTTAAGTTGTTAATATAAAACTAAGTTGTAAACAAGAACCCCCCGAAGAACCTGCCTCTCTACGACACAGTTTTTACTAATGTAAGAGGCAGAGCTATTTGTAAAGTGTAACATATTGTTTTGTTTACAATAAATTTATCTTTATCTCTTTATTATAGTTATAGATTTTATTGCCGTAATGAGGCGTTTATAAAATATGCAGTCAATGGTCGTATTCAATTGGGAATGAGACTTGCGGCATTAACTGTCTACATTATATAACTTGGATGTTATTAGATAAGACTTTAACTATAATAATTGGGAGTCACAGTTTGAAATGTGTGGAGATATGAAAATCAATAATATAAATTTGAATAACAAAAGAGTTATCTCTACATAAGCATCCTATGATATTTGTATCATTACATGAGTGGAATACAAACCTAATGTAAGTACTCATAATTCGTCATATTTTGCTAATTCAAGTTGCGTTACTCTCGCTTTAAAATAATTGAACACTATTATCAGAAAAAGTAAACTATGCACTGTAATCCAGCGATCTTCAAAGCGAGAGTGAATCGGTTCTTATCGGGTAAGCACGCACGATCGTAGGCCATAGCCTTTGCTTACCCTAAAGCAAACTATGACATAGTATCTAACAAACTATCTTTTTACTTCTTTTTATATTTGTTAACTTTCTTATTTAACTCTTGACCCCGCGCGTCTCAAAGGGTCATACCTGAAAATCAGCGCTGCAGAGCAATCTGCAGCATTAATGCTGAGGTATGACCTTTTTTGACGCACGGGATACATCATTGTAACGTAATACCTTTCTATTCTATCTGTTGTTAACTTTTGTATGTATATATTGTTGTGTCCTGTGTGTCCAAATAAATGCTTTGAATTTGAATTTGAATTTGACATAGTGCAAACCCGTTTTAGTTAAAACAATAAAACATGGCCAATAGATAAGCAAGGATGTAGAGCAGTACCATGCTGCCATCAAGACAATGACTTGTATTTCTTGTATTTGTTTCATTCTCAATCCAAGCAAAAAGACTATCCGTAGTTGACTCAACCCGATGAGTTTCAGTGCTAGTAGGTATACTTACACAAGTTACAACTCAGCACAAATCCGAGTTGGATCAATACAATTTCATGTTTCGATAACTAAACAAAGGGATGGAATCTTTCGGGTAGAAACTTATTAAGGCAATGCCTTGTCTTAAACAAACTTTATATTAAACCGAACGCCCCAATGCTGTTTTGGTTCGCAACTCGTGACGTAATCAAATAAGGCGCTGTTTACACGAGGAGTACCCAGTAAGGGGACGTCGCAACAAGTTGGCAATCAGTAGCCTGCATTAGTTTGTAATATTTTCAAGTTTGACACTTTGTAGCGGCGCGAAGTTAGGAATTGTTGTACAGGGTTAAAGAAAACTATTGGTTATATAATATTTTGTCTCATATATTGTGTTTCAGACAGATTGAAATATACTTAAACATAAAAAAGCACGCGCGTTAAGTAGTTAAACAAAGTAGTTTAGTATGTTTTAGTTCATTCTTCGTTCAGTATGTCAAAATTACGTTTTGCTTATTATATTAAAAAAATATAATTTAAATCCTTTCTTTCTAAATGTATTAAAGTTTCATGTCATTTCCACCTTTAAAAACCTCGAGCGCAAAATCGCAAAGTCAACACGTCCAATATCGAAAGCCGGCGCCTCAACTCGTCTCTGTGTAATTCCGCCTTAATCTATAGCAAAATGGAACACAAATTGTAAGCTCCGCAAACAAACAAGGCTGCTCAGTTCCCGGCATTAAATTAAACATTCCTTCACTCCAATTGAGCGGAGCCTTTCTGCCGACACTCATTGACATGACGCATGAGAACTCGCGCGAATTAGTTGTGATTTGATCGGATCCGGATATATTTTGGGTTAAGATAACATTTGACGCTTGATAGCTTAGGATTTAGACTTCCTTTTTATTGGACTTCTATTAATTGCGTAGTTATTCTGGAAGAAATCGCTATTAGCGATAAGGCCGCCAGTTGTGGCACTATTTTTTAAGTCTTTTGTGTTTCTGTTTGTCTTTTTTTGTCAATATGTGTTACAATAAAGAATTTATCTATCTATCTATTCTAAGAAAATCTACTCATGCTATTTTCAAAAAAATCTGGTTTTCAAAAGACATTTCGGTGTCTAAAGTTAATGTTAATTAAATAAGATCCATTAGCACATTTCTAACAATAATAAATGCTGATTGGATAAAAACTCCAATAATCTAAATTACATTCCATTCCGATCTCAATCCATTACGGACATTCTTACACCTCTAGCAGAACTCAGCACAATACCAGAATTGTACTAATGGACTTCTAATTCCAACAGTACATTTAAGGGTTTCTAACTAAACTCCACCGAATGAAACTCGACCGTAGACTCATGAAAATAGGACTCAAATTGTTCAATCAATTAGAGTCGTATTAAAATGTTCCATTAACGTATTGGTACTCAGGGGTATCAATACCCAGCTGTATTAAAATTTAACGCTCACAAATGTTCAGACACAAGTTCTCACTCAAGGCAGTTAAGGGTTTGGAGTTACACGATGACTTTTAATATTTGAAGTACACTTCAAAATTATTATATGTGTATTACCATGAAATAAAATATGAAGTTATTTTACGTGCTGAAATAATCGCAGTACAGTTTGACTTGACAATGAAAATTAATGCTTTAGCACCGATATTATACCAGGTTCAATGTATGAACTAATTGATATTGAAGCCATCCTATGCTTGATATCTATGTGAGTGAAACCATATAATTATGATTACATTGATCCCAGAACATCCTTCAATGTAATAATCCATCTTGTATATTAAAGTTCCTTGAGAGCCCGTCAAATCTAATTTAGCTATAACAGAATGTGTTTGGTGAAAGCGTAGCCATTAAGGGAAGGCGGTAGCGGTCACAATGTCCCCATTTGGGAACATTTGGGGACACAGGTGAACGATTATTATATATGGGTCGAGCCAGCCCTGATTTTGGTATTGGGTGATAAGCGCCTGACACTGGATACTGCTGGGTATAAAATTGTATTGTACCCCCTACTCAGCTATCTCTATGAGCGGCCCTATTTTTATGGCGGTGGACAGTGTAGTTAGAAATAAGAAAAATAAGTTTGTAGATATATATCCTCAATATTAAGAGATTAAAATTTTTAAAATCAAATGGATATTACTGGTGGTTCCTGGCTTTTCTGGCAAGCGCCTAAAAATGCTGATTTAATATACACAGCTCAGTTAAAATACACATGAATTTTGCATTATTTTCAGAGGAAAAAGAGTATGGTACCTTATCAGTATTGTTTTACCAGTTTGTGTATTTTTTTTAAGAAGTCAAAAACAAACATCATTGAAGTGTAATAAAAACTGATCATTTGAAATTGTATTATATGTAGTATTCTGTAGATATGTATTTGCGTCCTTCTTATTTCAATAGAATTTTTAATTCTGATATAGGGCAATTGCATTATACTGTCTACCAGATAGAGTAACAGAGTACAGTTGAATAATTCGTTCATTACGCAATGCTCCAGACAAGTCGCCGAAGGAACCCATTTCATTTGTTCTTTCTAGATACAAAAAAAAATGCCTTATTCTGTAACTCGCAATTTGTTCACCAAGCATGACTAATTGCCTAAAGGAATACGTCTCGACGGATTTGAATAAGTCTTCTTCCGTTAGGAGCGGATTTAGGATAGGGGTAGGGCGTAATTACTAGAGTCTTGTGCCTACTTATTGTAAGGTATGCGGGTAATATTTCTTTCTTTAAATAATTTTGCAAGTGAATAGAAGCCTATTTTTGAGGAGCATTGTGAGAGTAAAACTTCCTAAAATAGTAACCATGCTAAACTACAGGCTAAACTTATGTTATTGTGAATAAGTAATATTTTATAGTCATTTACGACTATCACAAGGTCAAGGTTTCACGAAACATAATTGTAAATTTTATAACGTTCGTAAATATATTTGTATTTAAAAGCAAAATCTTGTTAACATTAAGGTTGCTAACATAGCCAGGTGATTTTTTATTGCAAACAGATACCTAATTTCATAGTCTAATCTGATCCTCAGCTTCACAAGAACCTAAAATTATTTGCGTTTTTGATAAAATAAGATATACATTATGTACCCCTCATTGAACTAATCCTAGATGTGGTCCTGATTTCCGATCCTAGGATTAGGCTGTTTACGCGTCGCCTGTTTCGATTTTAACAAGATTGGTTATTCCTGATTGGATGACGTTGTCTTCCATTGTATGTAAATGGATGTAAAATTTTACTGTAAGTTGAACTATTCTTCCGGTTCCAGGAATTAATAATTTTGTTCGACTTATTGTTTACGAGTTTGACATTCATCTTCGGTTTCTAGAACGACGATCAATTTGAATCTGCAAGCAAATTAACTTTTCGGTGTTCTTGCTGGTGAATTGTAAGATTGACTTCTTAGAAATTTATTTTATGTGAGATATTAACTGATTGTCGTCAATTAAAAAGGGAGTCAGAGTCTGACAACAGTTTCAAATGAGTATTTCTACGAATTTTAAATCATAATGTCATGTTATCAGATACTAAATGATTTAGTTAACCGGCTTTATCTTAAACATTCAATGTACTCGTAGACCTACGATTGATATATTATTTGCATAGAGTGTGAGTTGGCAGGTTTTCAGACGCCTCCCACTGTACCCACGGACCGCCGGGCCCGGACACCGATGGATGGACGGATTACTCATATCGACGTTTGTCCTGGTCAACGTAATGGCTCCTATGTCGAATATGGGACTAGATACTGACACATATGAACATTACTTACTTTAGCTGGCGCTGCGACCCAACTGGATCCTGGCCTCCAATACTAAATGGCGCCACTGTCCGCGATCTTGAGCAAGACCCTCCCACTGGGTCACTTGCAGCTTGCGGAGGTCCGCCTCCACCTGATCCTTCCAGCGATACTTAGGACGCCCCACCGGCCTCTTGCCACACGGTCGCCCCAAGTACGCGCGTCTTACTGCCCGATCCTGCCCCATTCTCTCTACATGGCCGAGCCAGCGAAGTCTCTGTGCACTTATCTCGCCTATAATATTGGGCTCAGCCACTAGCTCTTCAATCTCAGCGTTTTTCCGCACCCTCAGGCTACCATCCTCTCTTCGGGCAGGTCCAAGAATCTTACGGAATATCTTCCGCTCTGTCACAAGCAATTTCATCACTTCCTTTTGTGTCAGTGTCCACGCTTCGCACCCGTACATTAAAATTGGACGGATGACTGTCTTGTATACACGAAGTTTAGTGTTTTTGCTAAGGAGCTTGGACACTAGGACTTTATGCAAGGCTGCACTACAACGGAGGGAGTTCTGGGTCCGTATATCAATCTCTTCCTCTCTGGTATTGGTATCTGTTATAGTACATCCTAAGTATCTGAATTTGTCTACTCCTTTAAAAACAGTCTCGCCTACACTAAGGTTTGCTCTGGGAAGTCGCTTGTTCCTATAGCGGTGCATATAGAGATACTCCGTCTTGTCGCAATTTATTATGAACATTAAGAATGTTAATTAATATTTAATGTCTATTTTAAGTGATAATTACTTCAGGTGCAAATTTATTTAGTACTAGTGGGTGCTCGCGGCTTCGCTCGCATTAAGAAGTAAAACTTGCAACCCCTATTTCACCCCTTTTAAAGCATTTCCAAAAATCGTTTCTTAGCGGATGCCTACGTCATCTACCTGCGTATCAAATTTCAGCCCGATCCGTCCAGTGGTTTGGGCTGTGCATTGATAGATCACTATATCAGTCAGTCACCTTTGAGGTTTATTAAGATTTATATAAATAAATCAATAAAATACATTATTGTCATCATCAAGTTTATGAGAATGAGGTCGTGTCACAATAAGTAAATAAGAAATATACTATTATAGTACATAGTTATCAAAATTCGTTAATATAATGCACTATTTTGATCTCTGTTTAGCTTTTTAATTCAATTTCACAAGTGCACTGTATATTACGTCCGTTTGAGTCAAGTCTATTTAAGAACATTTTATCCAATCTCTATTTCTAGCACAAATTGAGTGCCAGAATAAAAATTACATAGGCATCCTGAATTAATAGGTATGTTTTAAATTGCTAAAAGCCTCTCAAATAGCTCCCAATATAAGGCAGCGCTAGTGTAAGACCTTTTCATTTTATCTGAACCATAAATCTTGAGATCCCTTCAAAATTTTCACCATTTTCAAAATAAACAAGAAACACAAGGCTTGTCTTGATTAATAATATAAAAACTTTCCTTTCAAGCCTGTTTCCATAAAATACTTTTATACCTTAATATACTTGAACATAGGGCTCAGAATAATTAAGAGAATATTCTCATAAACCACGTTGGAAGCAACATCAGTTGCTAAAACTTTGCAATCGTTTATGGTGGAAGAGACAGATAAAATAATTGTTTACTCTAAACACAAGTACAAACACTTAATTTTGCTTTGTTCTTAGTTCTATTCAAATTTAATGTTACAATAATGATCTTAAAATATTTTTAAAAGTCTAGTTTTTACCATAAGGTTTACCTACATAAATAATAGCAATAAAAGGTTTTAAAATAGGTGCTAACAATTTGGCTATCTCTAATCGTCCAGACCTACTGGTAAATGGTAAATATCTTTTCAAAAGAACAATGTCTTTCTACTGAATAACAAAATAATTTTTGCTATTGTTTACGTCATTTTTAACTTACTCGTATATCTCAAACACTGTAGGGGTATTCAGATATTTGTTATACTTATTAATTTCAGTTACAGCTCATTATCAAAGCACACAGAGAAATTTCATAGGCGCTTACCTCTTTTAAGCATGTAATTTTGTTGAATTTTCCTCTGGATTTTCGAGAAGACCCCTTGATACTCCAGCAGACCCTGAAATAGATGAAAGAAAATTAATTACTCCCAAACGGATCCGGGGCGAAATCAGCGGCATTATGATGAGCCTTTCACAGAAAATCAGCCGTTATTATTCATTTAGAGGTGCTCTCGCTTAATGTTATCTCAGTAAGGAGGTAATATGGGCACTGAAACAATAAATTACTATTACAAATTGAATTGTCTCGTTTGTATAGTAAGTGAAATAACAGCTAATATGTTTCGTGTTCCCTAGTTTTTTTAGTGTTAAATTATTAAACGTGCATAAATTATTATCTTTAAGATTTAAGTCGTCATAGAAAATCTTTTTGTTTAATTTCATGAGATTAAAACTTGCGACAAATATGAAGTTTCTCCTATATAGTAAACTTATAGCAGCATATTTTGTACTTAGAATTAACAAAATAGACGTGAGGTGGCCAACGTGAAAAGGTTAACTTAATACAATCTATACAAAGCTAAGATTTCGAAGAAAATCTTCTCACTGGCTTAGATAAATGCGTCAGCCAGTTGAAAATAGACCTAAGCCTTCGTACAACCATACTTCAATTCAATAGGCCAGACTAATTTGGCACAATACAAATAATAAAAATAATTGAAATTATAAGTCAAGATTGGATATCAGAGTAAAAGCTCTAAAGTCACCAGTTATAGAAATATTTGTGGAGTAATATAACAATTTTTTCCTTTGGTATAGTATGGCTACATTCATGCATAGCTTCGTTACTTATGGATCAACTTGTAAATTATTTCTGTATTTAAATAGCGCAATGTGACAATATTGAGAACTATCACTCACAGATATGTTTTTTTTTGTGAACAAATAACTTCAGAAATTGTGTTACTGTGTCTACGACAAGAAAGAGCAAGATTGTGTTCGCTGATACAATAAATAATTATATTTATTTGTTTGTACAAAATACTCCTTGAATTGAAAGCGTCGCGCTTCCGAGGTAACTATTTTCTCAATACAAGTAGGTGCCTCATTTGTTGTTTGTTAAATTAAGACGCAGACTGGAGACATTTAATTAATAATAATCAAATTCTTTGAGTTAATTATTATGTCTGGGTATTGTCTATCTCGGTTCAAGGGTAACTTTTGTTGTTAAGGTTAAATTTTGAAAAATGATATAAAAATTAGTTTTATTCTACCTATTACGAACGTATTGTGTGGTACCCAGTAATTATGTGGTACCCAGTAATTATGTGGTACCCAGTAATTATGTGGTACCCAGTAATTATGTGGTACCCAGTAATTATGTGGTACCCAGTAATCTTATAGTAACGTATAAGTTTGACAGTAAGTTCTTTAAGTTTATAAGTATTATTCAGTTTTTTTTTTAAGAAAATATATTAATGATTATGCTTCATGATTATTTTTACATGCTTTAAGTACAAACCAAAAAACGTAGCATATGTGCATTTTATTTAGAAAAAAAAAGATTTAAATATGTGTACAAAGAAAGAAAACTAATACAGAATTTTGGGAAAATTTACTAAAAAAGTTTTCAAGAAACAATTTTAAGTCCTAAAACACAAAACGTGGTCGATGACAAAGTGAAGTTCCCAGAAGTTAGTGGTACCGAAGTTCTTCTAAGACGCTTTGATAGTTCCATTGTGAAGTGGAAGTTGTAGTGAAACGTCGCGTGCGCGAGCTAGTTCTACCTTGCTACTGATTTGTTGGGAGTGCTGATTTAACTAATAGATTCTCGCTGTCGATGCGGGTTTTAAAACTCAGTAGTTAATTTATAGATACATTGATATTGCAATATTTTTGTTATGTCCGGATTGCTGAGAAGCATCATCCGATCCAGAGACAGACCACCAGCCAGACGCGCGACAGTCGGATGTCATTTCTAACACAATCGGTAAGATATAAATTAGGTAGCTGGAGATCGTACTGTGTGACGCGCTGCAGAAGAGGCCTATACTCAGCAGTGGGTGGACTGGACACAGGCTGACATGATAATGATGATGATGGTATATCCAATTATACTCATAAAAGTTCTTGTTTTTTTCCGGTACAATCATTACGTAGATTTATAAACAGAAACAAACGAAATTCTGTAGATCTGCACATAACTTGTTCAGGTATTTCGTGCAGTGGAACTTTCTTTGAGAGCAATTCAATAAATAGACAGTGAATCATGTATTTTTACTCCGTACGTCGGAAAGTAGCTTTTATTTATTGTGTTTTGAACGAGCTGCATAGTATTTATTTGTTTTGTTTAGTATACATATATGTACGACATATCTGGTGAACTAATATTAATGTGTGCCTCACAATGCAAAAGATTTTTTGTTAGCCAGTTAATTTCCACGGTGCATATTAACGCTAAAAATAATCTTGTTTGAATATTGTCTCACAAATTGAGACCTAAATTCATATCATTTAAATTGGGGGCTTAACAAAATTAAAGTGGAAACAAATCATTAAAATAAACGTTCTCAAGCATATAATATCACACATACATTAAGTTTTTAAAGCTTTGTTAATTCAGTCCAAATAATACTAGACATGGTATAATTATATCAAAAGCTTATTGAAGGAAATAATTTAAAAAAACGTACTTCTATGTACTGTATATATTTTTTCCGTAGTATAGTTCCGCACCTACTCATTCTGTTAGAACTAAATTCCTCTCTCCTCTTTGTGAAGTTTTATTTTTTCACATCACTGCTTCTTAGAAAATACGTAAAAAAAGAGAAAGTGTATTTCTATTATGTTTGTAATTAGGTTGATATCAGTTTTATTTGTAACAAAAAATATAGTATAATTTTCTTTTATGTGTTTTTATATTTCTTACTTATGAGGGTTATACTCTTTTGATAACTATCCATAAGGTGGCTTATCACTTCGTCACTTCACTTTATATTTTTTCCTTTATTTATTTAAAAAATGGCAAGAATACTTGACCTCAAAAACTTAGGTACGAGTACTTAGGACACTTATGTAAGTATATAGATTGCATGGTGTAACCTAACCTTACGTAGAAGGCCGACTCAAGAACACATACAAGCAACACAACACCTAAGAATTCAAGAGTTTACTGGAAAATTTAGTTCACAAGACTACTTTGGCAAACATTTTAACCGATTTATTCTCACAAAGGCGGTTAGCTCAGATACCAATGCACTTCAACCCTGTGTTCGATGTCAAAGGATTGTATTGAAAACTTCCACTTAGTTTGGAACTGCTTAGTGTGTTCGTGAGTAGTTAACGCTGGCTGGAATCAACTTGGTGGGAAACTTACCATGTAAAAGGTAGAGGTTTTCTAGAAAATGGAACCAGTTATCTTTGTTTAAATACAATATAGTTTCACGTTTATTTTCAGACCTGCTCGACAAATTTTTAAACGTAAACAAAATATGATCACGAAAATCTATGCTTCTGAGATTATTGGGCTTCAAAGTCGTATTTTGTGGTGTACTACTATTGCTTCACATAAAGTAAAAAACAAGGGAATTGCATTGGTGAACTATCACCCTGATTTTTTGGTTAACCTACACGAATATATATATCATGCTATACTTACAAAGTTATGCAGGTGCTTTGTACGGATATTACCGTATACATGATAATTCATTGAAAACTACTTGATAGTGAGTGTTTTGTTAACCTCTTTCCCATCTCAGTGCGAGCGCTATCCAGTACGGCAGAACGGGCTCTGTAAACACATCGGAACTGTATGCTGGAAAAAACGGTCAAAGGTAGAAATTGCTGGCTATTTTTCATCCGATAGCGCATACGTACTGCTGTTATTTCAATATTCGTTACAGCGTATTGAACGTGTAACAAATAGTATTGAGAGATGCTCTGTACGCTTTCCGTTCATTTTTGAGTATTTGAACAAATTTACTGTACCTGAAAGTAGCTGTTGTCCGTAGCTGATTATTGGTTCTAGATAGAAAGTAAATCTAGAATCTACTACATTAAAAAATTGTGTATGATTGCATCAAATACACAAATTGATGATAGTTATGTTGACACAATTGAATGTCCAGAAAAATACAATTACTTATAATTTAAAAAAATCTAATCTACAATTTTACACGACCGATTTCACCACAAACGTTTCGCTTCGCTCCCGAAAAAAAACGGTACAGTAATTAGGTGCACTCTAGAGCAGGCGGCGAAACCGCTCGAGTTTTATAAAAATGTTTTTCGTTAAGTAGCCTGCTTTATGCTGAATGTGGGTCACTCCATTTACCCATCGGCTGTTTGTTGCATGCTTGTACGGGCTTCTACTTATTAAGCGAGCGTTTTGCTATTTTCAAGCGTTTTTGTACTATTTTTACTAACTTAAAGAGCTGTCTGCGTGGAAAAGTTTGAGTGCGGAGTTAATTTTAAAAGTAATTAGCGTTTGATATGCTCCGTCATTTTCATAAACTAGAAATAAAAGTGACTAGTTTATGCGTTACTTATAACTTTTCCACACTAGCATGGATAAAAACTAAAAATAAAAACTTATCGACTTCGCTTAGAAATTTTGCAATGTAAGTTAAAAACAGCCACATCATTTAACATTCAAACTGCTCCAATACTTTAATGGTGAAATGTCTGATATATGCCAGTCAACACCTAAAATATCAATTATAATTAAAAATAAAATGAAATACATTATATTTCTCTTGAGGTCTAGAACAGATCCTGTAATATTTGTTCCACAGCAGAGTCAGGTGTAATATTATCAATACATGAGTATATCGTTAGATTTTATAGCACCACGTTATGTGATCGGGTTGAATAAAACTGCAGGAAGCAAAGATGGTTTTGTTATTTCCAATATCGAAATAATGATGTAGACTCTGGAGAAATAGGTAGAGGGTAGCTGAAATGCACTTATTGGATGTTATATCAATGTAATCTAAATAATAATAAAAAACTCTGGTGCGAAAAGGATATAGAATTTCATAAGAAAACAAAAAATTCTACAAAGATAATAATAGAATATGTAAATTAATCTTACAGAACACTTTTTAAAGTTATCAATCCCCTCAAATAAATCAAAATCTTTTCTAAAAAACAAACCCAAATAATTCAAACCCGAAACTTTTCTTACTAAACCTATGCGCTAAATTAATCTTAAAACTAACTACACCGTCACCGTCGGCTTAAGTGAGGCATTTCGTTAACACCTCTGACCACCGATGGAATTACCCGCCGTACATCTCATCAACGGTTTTAATTATTCTAACCAGTCACACTGACCTGCACTGGAATAACCCGTGTAGAGATGTGCTCGTACCTTGTCTCGAAAGTGAGATATTGAGCATTGGTATTATGTATGGAAAATAAAACGAGCGAATGAATTTCTCGCTTATTTATTATTATTACTTACACATTAAAATCAAACATTTTTTATTAAATTTTTGGAACGAAAACTGCATCTCTTACAATATCCTAACCTATACCTCTTATAATATCCTAATTGTAATTCTGGTCAATGTTATTGTATTTAATTTTCGATTTTCAGCCAGTGATAACTCACATTCATTTCATCGCCTGAAATTAAAACGTGTGGTAGCGTTACTAAACAAATTGCATAATTAACAGTTAGTAAGTAGTTTTCCTTGAGAATTGTAAGATAAAACACTAAACTGACATGATGTACATATCTGTATTTGTAATTTCGAATTGCCATTCAACTATGTACTTAGGTATGTTTTTATAAGTTAGCTACATATGTATTTAGAAATTATTTCTAAATAATTATAATTGTAATATAAAATAATAAAACGTAATTCGATCAAATTATTAATAAAATGTTTATTTGTTTGTCTGATCACTTAAATATTTGTAAAATAAGTTTATTACGCAATACATTAAAATCAAATAATTAGTACATAAGTATCGGATTAATTAAAAATCTGCAACTTTCCCATCTCTAGTCCAGAATTCCGCCACAAATTTCTAAAGTGGAATGCCACAGCAATATTTAATGGCACGGGACCTTCGGATGAAGTATTTTCATGCATCGCAGCCTTTCATACGAGCGCCGACATTAAAACGCAGTTTTATATTATAAAAGTCGTTTTGAAATGTGAAATTTAATACCAACTTTTATAATATAGTTGAGTGTTGCACGTACAATTAATTCGAGCGGGTGCGAGGCATCCATTTAGGCTTAAGCTAGTACTGAATCTGGGATTTGCACGTTGGAATCTGCCAAATTCAGATGAACGTATTTCATTTTCCGAGTCGAGTTATTGGTTCATGGAATCCCTCGTGGGATTATTAAGGTTTTCAAAAGTTGAAAACTTAGAGTGAGAAAATGTTTTATTTTGCTTGCGTATTTATCTGTTCTTACTTTTTGATATTATAAGAACTCGGGTTGTTTCAGCGTAAATAATAGAGTGAAAAAAAAACTATTATTGTATAATTTTTACTGGCCAAACATGAAATATGTTGATCAATCAGATAAAATAACCAACCTAAATAACACGCAATAATTATAACAACGCATATATCACTAAAACTTCCCTAAACTTTCTAATTCCATCCCCCTTATTTAAGTCTCTCTCTCACATTACGCACAGAATAAAACGGTAAAGGTTCGCTCCAAATTGCAGTTTTATGAACTTTAACATGATTACAAAACGTTTGGCTTTAACAACTGCAGTTAGCCAACATTCCTACATTAGCTCACGATTCACTGGATTTGTTTCTACATTAAAATTTTCTGTTTGTATCTCATATTTTCAATTAAACTTTAATCCGGATTTTTTCATTCAAAATCAAATAAAAAAATAACAAATTCTAATTACTGTTTGGTTGTTTATATAACTACCTGATATACTTTAAATGTAATTTTCAAGCTGTACGATATTATAAGTAGGTAGGTTAGGTTAGGTAAAAAATAAATAAAAAAAATGGGTTTTAAATCATTGCTATTGATAAAACAACCCAAAAAATAATCTTATCACGAGCATCTGTAGGTGTGACGAACGGAAAAATATGTCACATATTAAAGGCATGATTTGAAAAATGCTAATAAATACAAGGCAATAAAGTTTATGGAGTTCGGACGCCATGGTGTGTGGATGAAGCCATTCCATTACTCGGGAATTCCGCCATGATATTGCATGACACCATGCTTGGAAGATTCTGCAGGGAACGAATTTATAGGAAAAGGGTATAGGAATATGATATTATGATCATCAAAGAGGCTCATGTTTGTAAAGGCTACTTTATGATCTAATATAATATTATGTTTGCAGAATATGGGACGAATAGATCGATCACTTTGCTACCTACTTCTACTATAATACTTTTCTTATAGGTACACACATTTACAGAAAACAGCAAACTTGAGAATGACTAGCATGTCCACTTTCAGTGTATCGTAGCGAAGCAATGTCACAGACAGTTACCTACAGGTATTAGCTAGAAGAATTGATGGACCTCTTCAGTGTCAAATAAATAAACTGCATGTGCTTCCTTTGCGGCGATGTGCTAAATAGTTGTTAAAGTGTTTTGTTTCCAATGTTAGTTGTGATTGTAATTTTGTGTGCGTAAATTAGATAAATTAAGTATTTCTTTTGACATTTATAAGACTTTGGATATTTGTATTAGTATGTGTATAATATTTTAGTTATAAATGGACTCTGTCTGAAATAAACGCTTTTCTTATTTTATTATTATTAATGTAAAATTATTCTTCTTCTTCCGTTGCTTTAAATTTATCCACGCCGGTTTATAAAGCGTTCTATAAAAATATAGCCCTGTACAAAGCCAGTGTGAGCTTTTTCCACGAAGTCAAGACTAATTCAATAACAACTTCTTGATAAGCGAATGGATTTTCCTAAAAGCCCAGTCATTCAAGTTAGACCAGTTTTGTTTGCCTCAATTATGGCCTGTAATGTGTTTTCTAAGTAATTTATTATAAAACTTCGCGAGTGCCTCTAAGCTGTTTGATGTTAGAAAATAACGAGGTTTTTATTGACTCTTGTTTGAGAAAAATAAAACACTTTGATTTAAACAATACAATATATACTTAGGTACGTGTCGTAAGTACATCAACACAAAATTCTATGTTGCCAAGTTTTTCAAAAACAAAGAGTGCCAGTTATTGCACCTTATTTCACAGACATCGTCAAAGATGTAAAACTAAATTATTAACGAGAATGTCTCCCTGATTAACATAAGTTAAGTGAACACAGAAGTGAGCCGCGAAATAACATTTAAATAATAAAATAGTTGCTAAAAATTAAAAATAAATTACAAATTTATCTCAAAAAATGTTACCTTCAATCTTCTCAAACCATGACAGACAAACACCACAAACAGTAGTAAGAGAGTCCTGAAAGTATCTATCATGAATGCCACATCCAGCCCCCTTTATCTGCACTCCATGGTCGTCGAATGTGTCCATCTTATGTCATTATATCTACCTGTGTATGTAATGAAAGTTTTTTTCTACAGAGGTACATAATAAGATACCATGAAAGGGTAATTTACTATGCTCGTAAAAAATCCCAAAAAAATAACTGTTTTATATATTTTACAAAATCCAGGTTTACTTGCGGTTGACTACCCGCCGGATCTGTTACACTAAGATATAACTCGTCATAAATAACTCGTTCACAATTGACGAATTTTGTGCAAAGAACAGTTGGATTTTGTTTCCGAAAATATCCGAAAACGAAAATATGGGTTCTGACAGTAAAAAGTTTGACTTGATAAGTTCCTGCAACCCTGTATCAAAAGTTTTTTCTATGAAGGCAACCGGAAAGTTTATCTCGTTAAGGTAGCGCTGACTGACTGACTAATGCATTTGAGACTGATAAGTTTGGGATGTTATGAACTTGTTACAAGTAACAGCATTTTTTTTCGGCAATCCTACTTTAGTAACTTTAAATTATATGACCCTAACGTAAGGGGTATTAGAATAATGTATTAAATACAAAATATTAAAGGAGAGATTGAAAGTGATTGAAAATATACACATCAAAATATTAAAATGATTTCAAGCTTCTTCTTCTTATCGAATGAGAGTGGCCAACTCTGGTGTTGAGAGTTTATCAAGCCGCCCTAAGGGCCTCTGACATGGCTTTACGACTGCCGTACTGGACGAATAGCGGTTACAAGTTAATTCTGTTTTAACATTATGTGAAAGTGTTTACAAATATTTTAGGTAAACAAATTTAATATTACAATTCGACATAAATTTTATCACAAGTTTGTATAATTCTAGCTGAGCATGTAAACATGGATCACTTATGTTTATTTTTATGCCGCTCATAAATATAATTACTCTGTTATAATGTTACTGTCAAAGACAGACATTACTATCAATTTAACGATGTTCATAACCTCAATACATCAAAGCCATACATAATAACAAATAATGGTGAAGCTACAAGATTTCACGAGTGCTACATAGCATATAATGTAAGTTACTTGATTTTCACACTAACTTGATGAAGAATTGGATTTATTTATTCAAATTTAAATGCTACAATTTAAACAAGTCACATTTTTACGTCACCGTTTTTGTTTTAGTATGATATTGAACCTTTTGAAACCAGCAAAGAGTTTCAGGGTCATTCTTCGCCATGAAGGTTACGCTCGTGACGAAGCATTCAGACGCTCAATTTTTTCCATTTATTGGGATCTTGACATCCAAAATCCCAACGATTTTCATCACTTCTATGCAAGTGCGATTTGCACATTAAAACGTGAAAATAATTCTGATCGTAAAACAGATTTTCTATTACGACGCTCTACAAATCAATTTTACTAGCTCAGACATATACATTAGGACAATACATTTGTGTGTGTGAGTATAAAGACGCCATTACGATGGTATACATGACATCATGAGGTTGTTTATATCGCCAATTATTCCACAAAATAACACCTAGATTTATCTCGGGACAAATCTAAGTTACAGAGTAAAAAGCATCGACAGAGACTCAAGTTTTCAATTGAATTTAGAAACTTATTCAATAAGTTTACTAATTGATAAAAAAAAGATTTTATTCATTATTTTAAAATTAAGTTAATCATGCTTATTTTTCAAATATATTCAAAATATGAATATTTGTATTATAAATCACTATTGTATAAAATGATTTGATAACATCAAACTAGTTTTTGTATTTATTAAATATGTGAATAAAATTCAAATCGAGGATTTTTTTTTACTCGAAAGCCAACAACTTTATACATTCTTTCCCACCATTTATTTTACAAGCTTTAAGTTAAAGCCAAATAGTTGAGTATCTGCTGAGATATAGATTTACGACTTGCCGTATCTATGGTCGTATACTCGAAGGTACTTTTATATATCCCGACCTAGAAAAAGTGCGTGAGGCAAACATGTTTTGGCAAAGATGCGAGGTTAATAAATTACCTCCGGCAAAGAAGAGCCCCCTAAATATCAGTAAATGTGTGTGAATAACAAAACGGACGCACACTTTTAGGACGATATACTTTCTTTAGTTCACGCAGATGTGATCAAGATGAGCCCAATAAAGAATTAAAAACTATTTCGACAAAGGTTTTTATTTATGTAAAATAAAGTAATCGCTTAACATATACTATCCAAATATTCATATAAATTAATTGTTATTTTTTACAAAGAAGAACGAGAACCTTGAAACACTAAAAGGAAACTTGGCAAATATGTTGTATATTTTAGTTGAGAATCATACGGAATTATGCCAGTCTTTAGGTACCCTTAAATTATTACAACAAATTATTTTACCAAGTACATTATCAACATTCCTGTCAAACGACAGTAAGTTTATTTGGTACTTCATGCAAAATAGTGACATGATTATTTGGATTGGATGTCACAGAGTAAATAATGTCATGATGTTTACAGTAGAGACACGTGCCGCGCCGGGACAGACCGACTTAAAGCAAACATTATTAAAAGCAATCCTCAATCCTGTGGAGAATGTCTATTGACTGAACATACGGCAGGAAAATAATGATGATATTTATTTAATCATTAGATTTAGGCACAAAGCTAAGAATACATAAGTACATGGGATGTCAATACTTAGTTTGATAATGTTAAAAGTATGTTGGCATTCAAGCATCATGCATTCAATAACCTGTTTACAAAAAAACTGATAATAAAATAATTCAATTGATAAAATGAAGAAACTGACGCCGTCAGAATACTCCTTCCTTTTCCTTATATAGCATTGCATTACGCGAAGCATTCAGATACTAAAATGCCCCGTCAAATTGTGAGCAATCAACAAGTTAGTATTCTATGGCACAACCCTTCTGTTATTGGTACACAACAAACATGCGATTGCTCTAATTCTATTGAAGCGAAAATCAAAGCACCCCTTGTCTCTAATAATTGATTTATTACTATTAAGTATTATAAGTTACATTATTGAATTTTCGAGTGTTGTTGTGATATATGTTTATATTATTATGCGAAGTAGTGGTAGTTATCAGTTTATTTGTAAGTATTAGCTATTTAAAAAAAACATGAACTTTGAAAATGAAACACTTTAACTCATAGACATATTTTATTTATATAATCAATCTATACTAATATGATAAAGCTGAAGAGTTTGTTTGTTTATTTGATTGTTTGTTTGCTTGAACGCGCTAATCTCAGAAACTACTGGTGCGAATAGAAAAAAATATTAGCACAGCTAGTTAATTGATAAAGCCCATGGCTCTCATCCCACAGATGCTATGAGTTTCACGTAGGTAGCGATTTATTGTGTCACAAAAATTCAAAATATTGGCATTTATCGAAAAATACAACTAATAATGTTGCCCAAACTGTGTTGTTGTTAGCAAACACAAAAGCAGAGTAATTTTTCAACCATTATATTTCGCAATCAGCATCACTCTTTTACTTGTGCAATTGCAAAATAAGAGAGACAAAGCAACAAAAATATTTTCACCACACACTCAATGCACATTAATTTTACGGGCACATTCGTTACCGGACAAAAAGATCCAAAGGATTTCGAAGAGGGGTTGTTTTTTTGGTCAGCGATTTAATAAATCGCTGACCAAAAAAACAACAAAACCAAAGAAAAGTGGAAAAGCAATAAATTGTAAGTATACAAATTTAAGTATTCAGTTCAAAATTTAAGAGAATTGTACTTAACTGTACACGAGACTGAAAGATAATAAAAATGAAAAATTGATTCATGTATAGAAAAGGTATTCTGCAGTCACAAATAGCTTCGACCTACATAATTACAAGTTGATACCTACTTACCATATAAACTTGCTGTCAGGCTGTTAAGTACACATATAGTATGTTGTGAACTTCCTTCTTTCCTTGCAGTGCTTAAATTGTATCGCGGCGAACATTTAGGTAGTTTAACAGTTTCATTAACTAATTTATATTGGATTAATATATTATTACGTGAGCCCCAAAAGGCTCATCACTAAACTCAAGTGGTGTTGGGCAAGACACATTGCGAGGCAGAAAGACGGCAGGTGGACCAAAACATTAACAGACTCGAGAGGGACCTATGACTGGCTATAGAAACAGAGGTCGCCCACCAATGCGGTAGGTTGACGACATTAGTATAACCGCAGGAAGCACCTGGATTCAGTCTGCGCAGGGCCGGGGCGAGTGGCATACAAGAAGAGAGGCTTATGCTCAGCATGTAGTGGGCGATAACAAGCTGATGATGATGTTGATGATGAGCCCCAAAATACCAAAAACTTTGCTGACCAATTAGTAAGTACCTATTTGAGAGCGAGCCACAGTGTATTGTGAATAATAGAGCTATTGTGCTCGACGCGCGTTTAATTCGCGGGGTCATTAATATTCTGCTGTGGAGAGATTTGATACTCCAAAGCAGTTTTTTATTGTTTTCTTTATCTCTATTTAATGGAAGAGATATTTTATGAATGAAATTACTATTTTCATATTATAACCAAAATTTCTGTACAAATATAATGTGTTTTGTAAATAGGCGACGACGCAACGGAGCGTCAAAGGTGAAGCTACTAGCCGAAATTTTTTATATTATCTCTTAAATAAAAATTAAGCCCTATCATCTGGTAACTAACTTTAAGAATAAGAATAATAAGAATACAATATATTTATTGTCACATGAAACATAAAATAGACACACAATAAAAACAAGAGTACAAATAAGGAGTTTCATGTCACAATCCGGCCCCAACTCAGCATATGCTGGATGCAAGCATCCAGCGCTGATCTTCCGTTGGGACCGGCGGGTGACGTCACGCACGTAGATATATCATAATTACACGTAATAACATAATACAGCTAAGTAGAAATACACATACAATATAATTAATACAGAAAAATATCACAACAGATAGACAATGAATTATACAATACAATACAATACAATATTACTTTATTATGCACACCAAAAATAAATTACAATATGAGATGCTTAAACTATAAAAGAATGCACAAGTGGGCGGCCTTATCACCTTGAGTGATCTCTTCCAGGCAACCTTAGCAAGAAAACGGTGACAGAAATCAGTTTGGTCGGTGGCGTACAAATAAATACAATACTTAAAAAATAAAAATAAAATTTAAACAAAATTAAACCTATAACTAAATAGAATTATAGTAGGTAACTAACTAAATATTTAGTGCATTAACAAATAAACGTAACAAAACAATAGATTAAAATACGTTAACTAAAGAAAAAAAAACTAATACATTATTATATCTAACTAAACAATCTACAAACTAATTATCCAAGTAATAATAATAATTAACAACTTGAAATTTAGTTCCACAGAATACATTTTACAACTATTAAGTGCAGGATAGGTAGCCAACATGACAACACTCTCGCCATAGTACAAGCATATTGCAATATTATTCAGTAAAAACTATTATATATAACTTAACCAAATAATAATTAACAAATTGTAAAACGAACTCCAAAGAAACACTAAATATTAAGTGCAGATTAGGTAACAAAAATACTGATGTACACACTATAAATAATGTATATTATAGTAGGTATAATACACGATATTATTATGTTCACCAAATAGACTAAAACTAATTACATATGTGCGCTCACGGGACGAGATGTAAATAACATTTTATGTAGTGATACTGCGACGAGCCTACGCACCAAATTATCTTTATAAGATCTAGCTCAGATCGCACGCGCAGAGCAGGAGTCCCAGTGTCCCGGCGAACGAAAATAAGTCCTCGTCGGGTCCACACGTATTTGTACGTTGAGATGGAGCCGCTTCGCGCGCTTTGAAAAATATATATTTGTTGTATCTCGACAAGCGCTCGTGTACGTGGAACTTGACAGGCGGCGAGGCGAGGCCTATGCCATCCGTAGTCAGGCCGCGGCGAACGCGCGCAGCTTGTAGAAGCGAGTCGCGAACCTGCTGGCGGGATACTCTCAATATCAAAGGTCGCGGGCGCGGGCGCATTCCCGCCGCTGATGCTTCCTTCTCGTTCGCGGCGGCGGTGATAGATGGCGCGCGTTTAAAACCAGCTCTTTCCACAGAAATAATATCATGTTCCGCTAACGATACACCTAACTTAGAAGCAATCAATTTGACGAGCCGACCCACGTTCTCACCCTGCTCCTCCGGTACACCCGATAACTCGAGGTCATTTGCATATGACACCTGATCGCGATCATTTAGCTCCAATTTTAGATTATCGACTGTGGCGCGCAGCTGATCTATGATTGTATTATCGCACTGCTCTGAAGTCGGCTTAGCATCCAAAATCTACAACCTGGATTCTACTGCCTCCAAGCGGCTACCAAACGCAGCAAATTCAGCACGTAATGTTTGTGTTTCTGCTCGGTGCAGACGGACCTCCCGCAACACTTCTCTTATCTCCGCCGACACATCGGGGGCTCCAGGTGAATGGATAAAACCCGCCTCGTCCCTTTGCACTGGTTCCTCTGTGTTGTCCTTTCGCGGAGTGTGCACCTTGCACTCGGGGCACTGCCATGACGTTGAAATGTTAGCTTCCTTGGATATGTTGACACAGGCTCGGTGATAAACAGAGGAACATTTTGTACATTTAGCACTATCTTCACTGCTGGTGAAGCGGCGACGGCAGGCTCTGCACTTAACACTCATTTTATCGATTGTAATTAATGGCGCACTAAGTTCAGTGATACGAGGATTGTTTACGTAGAAATGCGAATGATATCTACCCTCTTCTTGCTTTGGAAGTGAAAAAAATTACTGATATACACTACGTATTTTGGGCATGAATTTAAAGAGTTTTATATGCACTAAAACAGCACTATTTATTGACAAAACAATACCACACCATGTCAACAACGTTCTAGTTTACGTGCACTAACTGATCCGGGTATGAAAACAAAGATATAGAATTTAATTGAAGGAGCACAAAAATATGCGTACTACGATATTGTCGTCCGTGACGTCACTCGTGTACATTATCATTTTTGTATGCAACTGTGTTATACAGTAAATATTTATTAAGCAAGTGGAGCATACTTGGCAACAGGCCCGCCTTGTGTCGGGCTATTATTTCAGTTTGTACAAAAACAATACCTTGGAAAACATTGCTTACACCAACTGCAGATTATTGTAAGTTGAGAATCGTGTTTTTAATTTAAAGAATCATTGTAGGTTTTATCATCATTATCGTTTAAGTATGAAATAACCTTAATTTTAGTTCTAAAAATAGTAGCAATTTGACTTACAAAATTCCAATGATATAATAACACAGTTAAAAAAACTCTTAACAATATTTTTAAACCCATATTTGGTTGTTAGTATAATGTTTAAGATCTATTTAATCCCGTTGCAAGAAAAGCATTAGCCCAAACTTAGTACAGCGTTAATAAACTAATAACTGCTCATGCAAGCGCGAAGCCCCATCTGCGCGTAACACGGTAAACTGGTAAATGACTATGAAGACCGTATGTATCAAACTTTGGAATGAACTCACACGCTCCACTTGCCCGCGCACACTACATACTACTCAGACAATAAATGGCGGCGTGTGGAGCTGGAATTAGTTCTGTAGTTAGTGGAAAAGGAGCTGTGGGCAGGATATTATTATGCCGGATGAAAGACGCCGGATCGGTTGAAAGACCCTAAATCTAATGAGAAACATAAGTAACGGCCTGCTGTTCGACGTCTTTTTATGAAACCTTCATATGTATGGAAAACCTTCCCAACGAGCCACATAAATGTATCTGAATGGTGAATTGATGTAATTAATCCAAGAACTAAATCTTTTAGACAATGTAACTTCATCGTGCTTAGAACAAAACATGTTCAGATGGGATTTATTTGTCCCATAAAAAAATATATCAAACATTACATACATCTGATATATGTATTAAAACCAAATCAAATGTTTGGATTACACTTTATGTAAAATAAATACACCGAACGTATAAAAATCAATAAGCAATGGGTACCGCGGGCAATGGATTGAGGTAAACCCGTGGTGAATTATTTGCGTATTCGGCATTTTCATACGATTTCGGGCTATTGGGGCGATAAGATTATACACGGATAGGGTCGGAAATCCGGTTAAATTGTCCGGCCATTTCTTTTGTCAACCGTAAATGCATTAGGTTTATGACGGTTACACATTTTGCTTGTTGGCTACTTTTGGACCGCCATCATGCAGGATTTGAAAAAGTGACACTAAATACGTACTTTGGTAAATTGGTAAATCTGCAATTGTTTATAGTTTCGTATGCTCATGAGAATGTAGAAATAAAATTGAGAATTGTTACTTATGGTGCTCGTATTTAAGAAGCTTCAATCATTGTGATTCAATTGTTTCTCAGTTATTTTCATTCCCGTTTTAGATTTACAATTGCAAATCCTGAAAGAAATTAATATAAACGATTGATTTCTTACCGAAAACAGGTTAACGCAAGAATAATTTGGGGATTTAGAAAATCCTCCCTGAGTCGCGTGTTGAACGTTTTTACGTTCAATTTCGACTCACCACGATGAGATTTTGAAGATCGAAGTGAGAATATAATATTTTTGCTGTTATTATGGTAAGCTTGCTTAAAATTATGTAAAATTAACCGTATGTATGAAAATAATATAAATATTTTCTTTTTCAGATGGTCAAAATTTAGGACTTATAAATGCTAAATAAAAATAAAATCCATTGATATGATTGAAAATTGATTGGTTTATTGCTTTTGTTTGACTTAAATGTTGAGATAAATTTTTCTTTGTAAAACAAAATCTTATTTATTGAACTGATAAAAGGACCAAAAACAATCTGAATAGATGAAGAGAAAATCTCCATGCTTTAGAACTTGAAAACTCCGTTTTTGTCGTCTCGCCTTTTAAAAAGTTTTTCAATCAGGTAAAAGTGAATTATTACCATCACCAAGGAAACTTGGGAAAAATACTGACCTGTTCTTTTACTGAAGAGAAACCGTAGTAAAAACACAAGTCAGTACAGTCTTTTAGAGATCGCATTGTTTTTTGGTAACGCGTATTCTATGAATATTAAATTCAAAATCAATTATAAATGACATAATTACCAGCACAAAGTTATGTGGTATGCAAAAAGGGAAAACGAAGTTATCAAAAATCAGAAATTATGAAACATATTTAGGAACACAATTTTTGGGCACAACCTCATCTATAGTCTAAAATGATTTATAATAATTTCATACCTAGCTACCAAAACTATAAGTAGCTTACCTACATATAAATAGTGTTACAGTCGGAGCGCTGCCTGCCATACGAGGCATACATGTGACAGTAGCTCGGGTCCTCGGCAGCCGTACAAAAGCCTGTCTCCTCCAAACACGGGGTTTTATTTACGCAGAGCCAATTCGTTTATTGAAGATAGGGAGGTAAGAAGCCGACGATAATTGGTTTTTTCCAGCGGCTTTTTGTGCCGTGGCAACATTTACCCGCCGTCAAATCAATTCTGGGTAAATTTATTAGCATATAGAGAGATTTTTCAATGCCCGCCGCCACTTCTGTATTGTTATTTTTAACGAATCAGTTAGATGTTTTTCTATTATAGAGGTGTTTTTGTTTGCACCGAATAATTGATGGCGCGCCTGAAAGAAAATGATAAACGCCTATCGGGATTTTGGACCTTGTGGATGATGAAAATGTCTGACTTTCAAATTGAAATATCTTCGAAGGTATTGGATTGGTTTTTGTATACGTTACATTAAATTTATTGTTCAATAAATGGTGTGTATATTTGTTATTTTCAGATGAAACTTTGCGAAAAATATGAGTAAATAAAATACATAGTTTTGAATTTGTTTTCAATTTACCTACATTTATAATCTTTACGCTCGTCATGATTAATAGCTCATCTACCCAAATATCTTAACAAACTAACTAGCTAATATTACATGATCCGTGACCCGGCGGATAAAATCTATCATAATTAGGTAATACACGCCCGATATTTGACAGGAAAATGCTCCCACCAAATAACATGGAGCGGAGTCTTAAGGGAGTCATTAATCAAAATATTAAGTGAAAAAACCCATACTCGTGCCACGATGCTTTACTCACACTTCACTCCCAGCTGATGTGGGACAGTTTTACGGATGTGGTGAGTGCCAACATACATATTATGGTGTTTAAGGTAATGATACATATGTTTTTTTTATGAGTTTTAGTGAATTTTAGTAATACTACCTATAAATTGGATAGATTTATTTTATATATTGCAATAAAAACATAAAGATTTTAAACTTATCACTATAACACTGATCTGAAAACAGTTTCAATCAAGTTCCTGGTTATTTTTTGCCGCAGCCCTTCGAACTTCGAAAGAACGTTCCGTGATTTTCACTTCATGTCGTAAATTTTTAGAGGTATTAACATAAAGAGTGTTAAACGAGCGTCAAAGAACATTAAAAGAAAATCTCGCAATGTAGAGCGCCATTAGTGTGGAAATAAAATAAGAATTTATTTCAGACAAGGAATTTGGTGAAGTTTGTGGATGTTTCAACTGATTGATTCATTGCAATTTGTGGTTTAAGATAATCGATTTAGTTTTTGTTAATAACACAAATATTAAATATTTCGTGTGTTTATTAGTCTACTTATTCCAAATGTAGCCGCAACAAAACAGCAGTTTATCTTCGTTTTTGGTCGGTACTAAAAATTTCTTGAGGGCTACTTTTGATACCAAAAAATAATGTAGCCTCAGGTTTACTTGTTGAATAAAAACTTTAAGAATTTATAGAATGGATTATTTCAGCAATCCTGGTTTTTGTGTAAATAAAAAAGTTTATGGTTTTTTAAACTTCAATTCAGATACAAAAAAATCATAAAACACGTCAAATATTACACACAATTTACCTATATCCAAAACTCGAACATAGCAAATCCGATATCAGTCGGCGAAAATCTGTAACAAAATAAAATAGTTTTTAACGCCTGTTTTTCCATTTTATACTGGAAAAATGACGTTATTTAAACTACCAAACAGAAAAATATCGTTAAAGTTCTGAAACCAATTAACGATAGCTATCCGTGTAACGGTGGTCGTTAAAAAGTTGAGGTGCAGGTTTAAACGGTTGAAAATAATGTTGAAATAGTTTCCAATCAGTTCGTAGCGGTTGAATGTCTGACGGTTGCTCAATAATTCTACCGACTTCAATAAAAATAATAATAATATGAATGCATGTGATATTATCAAATTGAATATATTTTTGTACATATCTTTCGTCATAAAGTTACACACTCCTAAACCTTTCGGATCATTTTTTAAATACACCACGAAATGTTAAAATATTCACCCTGCTCTGCTGAAAATGATTCATTCGAATTTTAAAACATTGTATTCAGTAACGGCGACACATTTCGTGAAAGTATATTCGGAAAGTAATAATAAAGTTAAAAAGAAAAGACCTTCGAATAGTATAAGAAAGTATTTTCCGATATTCCTCAGCGGATCCGCTGCCAACTTTAAATTTACTTTGTTCGCGGTATCTAGTACAAAGTTTTGTGTACTGTTGCATTTGTGGCGCAGACTTTATAAACAATAGACTGGTTGTTTATTCTGGTTCATCTATAGGCAGTGGCGATGATTGATGGCTCTTAAAGTGGTAGTTATGCTTTGTAAAAATATAAGTTATTAGATAACATCCCCGTAAGTATAAATATGTACCTGTATAAATATGTAAGTAGTGAACTCAGTGAAGTAAAGAATGGCGCTCAGATCAATCGACGTTGGTTGCTACTGTATATGAATACAAATATATTGAATCCTTCAGCTGCATTATTAGGAAGAAATGTACCCTAGTGACTGTATGTTTATATAATTATTATTGCATAAAGATATTTTGAAATTGAATTGACTCATACAACTAACCAAAAAAATTAAGTGTTCGTGGTAATTTAGTAAAAATATTATAGTAACATTATTTTTCTCAAAATAGTCACATAACATAATGAGTCTCTTTACATAGTTGTTATATTTCTGACATAGTTATGACTGAGTAAGTACTAACAAGGTTGCGGTTGTCGTACACTAACAACTCAGTTGTTAAGAAGCCTGAACTCTAACTAAAAGGAAAAGTCCATGAAAATGTCACACGATGTTACCTTATACATACTCCACACATAACAAATGTTATTCATAACTTTGGTTGTAAAAGTAATCATTTTGTCTTTGGTAATTATTTATCTCTGTTTTCTTATGTAATTTGGCATGTCTTTACATATCTTGAGATAATTAGTACAGAAAATGTTCGCGCACCGTAAAAAACGTTTCAATAAAATTATTTTAATCTCTATCTGTTTTTCCAAAACTTGTTTTGTGCGAACGTATTCTATTTCATTTATTTTCCTTGAATTTCATTATTTTTTTATCTGTACTTGACCATAATTAGTACGATGGTTTGGTATGCAATATGTCGAAGACCTTATTTACTCCTTATTTTAATAGCTAAATTTTGATAAACCTACATGGAAAACTTACCCAAAATTTGACAAACTATATTTACCTGTAATATTACAACACACATCCGCGCGACATATCCAATAGCGCGTTGGTCACAGAAACTCACAAAAACCCTATTTACAACAATAAAATGGTTTTTATTCGTGTAAAAAGGCGCTGAAAGTCTGCCGCGAGCTCCGCACAACAATGGCGGCGTTTCCTGCAGGCACCGGAAGGTGGGGCAGACGTTTCTACGAATATCTTTGTTCACAACAATAATGTTGTTTGCTTACCTTCTATTGTGGAGGAATTAGTTATTTTTCTCCCTTTTTTCGGAGGTTACATGCAATCGCAACTTTTGCGTCTTCCCATTGTGCTACTGCCATTTTGTGTTGTGTATTAAGTGTTTATTTTTGGGGGTTAAAAAGTATTTTTAGTTTTGATATCTTATGTTATGGAATCAAAATTACTTTAAATATAGATAGCGATAGAATATGACTACTAATTAGTTGTTATCATCTTTGAAAAAAATCTCAAACATATTTTGTAATCTCTGACATTAACAGCATTTGAAGAATTCTCCAAGAAAATATTCCAAGAAGGATTTAAAAGAAACTGGAGAAACTTTAAAATTTCTCCCGAATCGGTTATACAACTGCGCACGAATCCGAATTTCACATGCCTAGAGATAGAAACTCACTAGGAGGATTTTCAAACTGGAAAATTCACGCCACCTTATCCATTTTTCTGAAGTACTTAAATGGTAAATAGTGTCACTTTACAATAATTACGATACACTTACATGTATGTTCTTCATAATGATATAATAAATTAAATTTGATAGATATGTTTGCAGTAAATTTTTAGTTAAGTTTTTAGTTCTACATTAAAATAACATATGTTTATTATCACTTGTATAACTAATGGGTGCAAATATTTTTTGACGGAAAAGAAATCTTATTATTCTTCATATAAGTTGGAAAATAAAAACTTACGTGAATAACAAAGTGTGCTTTAACCCTTCCTTTAGGGAGTGAATGGAAATCGGCGGAAAAACAGCGCACACTGGAGTGGAAAGGATTTCATTCGTTCTTTTCTTTTTTCCGAGTCACGACAACTTACTCTATAGGTACCTAAACACAAGGTTTTTCACTTAAAATAAATGTATGATATAGTAAGTAATATATGACATATAACACTTGAGAGACATTGGAGCATACCTACTGTGAAGCAATTAAACTCTAGTATATATTCAGTAATAAGTAGTAAATTTTTATCAACTCTTTTCACAAAAGTAACGCCAAATTTGATGATACGGATGTGTGGCTGTGTTATATGTAAAATAATATCTTTAATCCCTCCTTATCAAATGGAAGATTGGTAGAGCATAAAATAGGTATTTACGTATCTCCGAGTAATATTGTCTGTATTTCCAAGTTTGGTTGTTTCGTTTGCCGGGGTTGCCGGATTAAGGAATCTCGAAATTCATTATTGTTTCATAGGCTTTGATTGAAACGCTTCTACGAAACCGTAATACTGCAGATTAATTTACGATCAGTGACTTTGGAGATTTATTGGATTTTCAGAGTTATGATAGTACGTGCTTTTCCGGAGATAGAATACGGATATTAATTATAATTAAGAAGGATATAAATTTAGGTTCCATAACTACCCTGACTTTCAAACAAGCGCCACGTCCTCCATGCAAAGTTTTCATCGATTTACTTTCGCGCTGCATCTATTTCTGTCATCGAAATTATCATGGTTTGTGTCGGTAATAACACACTGAATAGAAATACACAGCTACATTCTATCCATGTTATTAAACTTCTGTTGCATTACAACTACACCATTCAGCGTAACAACAGTAGTAACACATAAAAAATCTACGAGAATATTCTCTGTATTTCACAATCATATATTCACACTGCTATTTCTCCAAACATTTCAAACAATTCAGGCTTGCGTTGAAGTCGTTCATTCGATTAGATAAGCCGCAATGTGACTTCAGTACATTCTTTTTCCGCTGAGTAATTGTATTAATCACCACTCCAGGCTTCAGAGAAGAGTTGGCTCGAAGCAAGCTTGTACAGTGTTTTGTTTATGTCATTGCGGAAGGAGGATTTTTAACTGTCAAGGGAATAATATGTACCTACTTAGTGTTATAACTGCGTGAGTTGCTATGTTGATTTGAGTGCCATTATTTCATCCTAGACCGTAATGATTGTTTACCATCAGGCGAATTACGGTCAAGTGCAAACCCATTTCTTGTAATAAAAAAAAGAGAGAAAGAGTTAAAAGATAAAGATAAAAATGTTTTATTGAGAAACCAAAACTTATTGATAATAATAGTAACTATGCTATACTTACCTATAATTATTAAAAATACAGGTACAATTAATATAGAATAGACTATACATACATATTCATAAAAAAGAATAGACATACACAGATAAAATGTATATAGTAATATTGTAGATAAGTAAACTAAAAATAATATATGAAATAACGACCTCATGTACTTACATGTATTTTTGTTTTTAAAATTGAATATATTTACAAACAGTGGTTTTATTTTTCATTTTGAAATAATAAATTAACGTGACTTGTTCCAATGTCTACTAACAAATCTTGAAGTTTCATTCGTCTTATAAAAACAAACTTACTATCACATTTATACAAAAAAATATGTTCTTGAAGAAAATTTATAGCAATTTGTCGTTCTAGGGAACAAAGAGAAAAAAATAAAGAACACTCACTCCACATTCAGCACATCACGAGAAGAACACTTCAAATATATTAACGCATCGGAAATCGACACCAACCGGAAACAACGCGAGTGCCATTCCGGGGACTACAGGGTTTCATCATTTCCGAGAAGAAGAGAGGAAAGAATACAAATTATTATGATATGGTTATTTTATTTGTTTGAGTGTTGAGAGAGCAAGACGGTTATTTGATTTCAGCTGTCAAATAGTCTATTTTTATCACAGTAGAAAATACACTAAATTAACCTTTTTGTTGCATGCAACCTTGTAACGTATGTTTTCAATTTAAGAAACAAAAATAATAAATATTCCAGGAAAAATCACTCAGCGCCATCTAGCCCCATACTAAGCTAACGCTTGTGTCCTGGTACTCGGTGGCGGATACAATACATACATGTACTTATTATTTTATTTAGTATGTTAGTTATGATAAAGTATTTAATATATCAAAATATTTCACAATTTGTTAAGTCTTTACATTTATGGTGTGGGATATTATACTGAAGAAAAATATTAAGTCAGGGCATGGCATGTTCTTACGCATGTAACGTTCTGCGGTTGTATCTATTACTCATATAAAAAACTACTCCACACTAGTATGTACTTATCTGTCATTCTATATGTCATGGGTCATATTATTCGAGTCTGATTTCACATTATTGACATCTGAGGAGGGAATAGTATTTCCACTTCGAGAGGGATAAAAATAAAACTAGGCAAATGTTTGTTTAACAACACGGAATAAGGGTCTCGAAGATTTATTCCTTTTTATGTTAGAATTGATTCAGCTATTTATAAGAATTCAATATGAACTGGCTAGGTTTTATGTATGTTTAGCACATTTATGTAGGTACAAATTTGTTTGAGAAGTAAAAAGGTTGAAGCTTGCTTTATGTTACTTTAACTTCTTGGTTTTGATGGATAGTGTTGTTAAGGGGTTAAAGCCTAGTTACCAATCGATTTAAAGAACTCTGTAATTTTGATAAAACATGGATATGCAAACAGACGATATTGTACTTTTTAGCGATACTCAAAATCACAGAACGGATGTAAAACTAAACACCAGGTTTATAATCAGTGTTAACTTAGAATAAACCTGGGTTGCTTAAAAGTTTCTTGAGAACTGTCTATTCATAGTTAGAACCACAAAACCCGTCACATTTATTTCCCCTTGACACCAGGGAGCCCTAAAAACGACACCAGTCAGAGTGAAATGCAAATTCGATCTCCCTATACTGTGACATTCTATTAAACGTGTAGTAGGAACACATTTGCCTCGCGCCGAGGAAATTGGTTCAACAGCTTATCTTAGGGAAAAACCTATTTTGTATGTCTCTGGGCTTACGCGTATAATTTAATGTGACTTTTAGCGAGTAACTGGAGGATAGAATAAGTCATTTGATGTATCGTGTTATCTTTAAATTGGGTGAAGTGTCAGATATACAATACGTCGCTGGCTTACGTGGTGGCGGAGATAATATGTAGGCAAATTGAAGGTTGTTACTTTATTTTGCTAAGTATAGACGACGCTGGATTCAGGGATTTTGTTTATTTATAAACACGATTTTATACGATACATTATTTTTTACACACACACATACATACAACGTTACACGTTACATCATATGCAATGTGGTGAATCATTAACAAATAGATGCGAAACATCAGTCAACGATTTATTAAAAGGTTCTTAAACCCTTTTGAAGTGCAACTCTATTTTCATATTATAACACCGATATTCTTTCTTTACGCCTATAAAATGTTCTACGCATAGTATGAGTAGGTACTATATGTAACAAGTTTTTCGCATGATATCTTCAAAATCCGACACGTATGTAATTTTATTACCTCAGAAACTACAAACTCGATATCAAGTAGGTAGGGTCGACCACAAGTTCGTCACTACCTCTACATCCCTCAAGGGCCTAAAATGAAGTGAAATTCAGTTCGCGCGCCGTTTGCTCCATTTGTTCGACAAGCACATTGCCACGGGGTCGTTAAAGATATTGTGGTATTTGGGACATGTCCTTATGGACCGGTATTAGTGCCCGGGGTCAGGGCTTAAAGTATTGGTGGAGGTTGACAGGAGGTTCACATGCAAACATACATATACAATACACAATATAAATGTAAATAAATAAACATGGTTGTGTTTTAAAAAAAAGAAAGTTAATCAACTGGGTGACACGTCATTGTAATGTTTAGTACAAAAGTAGTATAATACTATTATATAGGTATATGGTATCAAACGCACCACACGAACAAAATTATTAACAACCATTTTGGAGGTACTAACTTAAACTTTTGATTAGAAAATGAGCGAAATCTGAATCTGGCTGTAATCAGAAATACGCAGGTTCGAATCTGCCGGTCGTGATTATTTTCGCTCAATTTGAAATAAAAGTTTAAGTTAAACAACCAAAGTGTGGGTTTAGTATTTGACAAAATAACTCATTAGTTTAGGTAAGTAAATACATATACTCATTCTAGTGTATGTAGGACAAAATAACTCATTAGTAGGTGAGTAAATACATATAATCATTCTAGTGTATGTAGGACAAAATAACTCATTAGTAGGTGAGTAAATACATATACTCATTCTAGTGTATGTAGGACAAAATAACTCATTAGTAGGTGAGTAAATACATATACTCATTGTAGTGTATGTAGGACAAAATAACTCATTAGTAGGTGAGTAAATACATATAATCATTCTAGTGTATGTAGGACAAAATAACTCATTAGTAGGTGAGTAAATACATATACTCATTCTAGTGTATGTAGGACAAAATAACTCATTAGTAGGTGAGTAAATACATATACTCATTCTAGTGTATGTAGGACAAAATAACTCATTAGTAGGTGAGTAAATACATATACTCATTCTAGTGTATGTAGGACAAAATAACTCATTAGTAGGTGAGTAAATACATATACTCATTCTAGTGTATGTTGGACAAAATAACTCATTAGTAGGTGAGTAAATACATATACTCATTCTAGTGTATGTAGGACAAAATAACTCATTAGTAGGTGAGTAAATACATATACTCATTCTAGTGTATGTAGGTCGAGATTGATTAGGTGAAGATTCAAACCCAATGAAGCGATAACGCATATAGATATCATTGATATTGATGATGTCAATCAGGAACAACTTAGCTTTAATCTTATGGGATTTATTTTAGAAAAAAGTTTTTGTGTATTAAATATCTTCATCTATGAATTTAGACTTTGTGTATTTATATACAGTTATTTGAGGCAAATACTTCTTGAAAACCCTTTTGAATCATTTTTAAACACCAACATATTTTTCGTGCCATGTTATCAGTTTTGAGTCTTCAAAATAAGAAAGAAATGTTTCATTAACAGTAAAACAGATAGTTTACTGCAAGTTGCCAGCTACATCCAGTGTTCAAACGCTAAAACCTCCGACTAATTATGGAGTTAATGTAACAAATTTCACGAGCAAACAGTCGTATGACCAATCCGCTAAAGCCGCATTATAATTAACATCCTACCATAAAGTGGAATTTAGGGCTGGCCCTAAGTTTATAGTGCAATCGACGTCTAGAGCATAAAGGTAGCCCTAACGTTTACTGCTGTGACTAAATAAATACAGTGTAGGGTCCTTTAACTGCCAGAGCCTTAGTTAATTAATTTAATGGGGACAAACCTGCCTTTCGTGATAATATCAATTTAAGAGCACACTAGCCACTTGGTCGCTAGATGCGGTTCTGTTGTTATATCCGGGAGTTTCGGCTAATGTACAGCGGACACAGTGGCTAACTAAAATATGAACTTATGCAAAGAATTTTAGTTGTCTGTATACCTTACTTGAACGAATAGGTTCATCCATTTCACAGTGCAATAAACACAAACAATCGAATACACATACCGGTTATAAACTATGAAATTTCATAATATTCCTGCTTACTAAAAGCGTATGAATTTTTGTTTAATATTCAATATTCATAATACACATCATAATATCTAATAATAATATTTTTATAAAAAGTATTCTGATAAAGTGTTTGATAGTACCTTAAACGTTTTAGTAAGTGTGAAAATGGAAATTTAACTTTGTAAATCCAAACGAATAATTCAATTTGCATGTTGAATTGCATTCTGTTACAGTAACGGGTACTCACCAAAAAATAAAGGATGGAAAAAAATCAAATATATTATGTACTGTATATTAACTACATTGTATCAACAGAGTGTGTCAGATCAGGGAGGGTTGGGTAATAAATTATTGGAGTGCTTATCTTATCTCACATAGATAGTAATCTGCAGTATTGTCCGGCTTAAAGTAATTATCGTGAGCATACATTACACAAACTCAAGCTGAGCTAAGTTATTAGCTGATATAATGTACCTACTTTTAAGCTAAGGGTGTTTATAACACGTTTGTGACGTTAATAACAGTATCTTTTCTTAATAACGCAGACAAAGACACAATATATTTGACTTTGTGTTCTAACCATATAATCCAGCTAAGCATTGCAATAAAACTGCTTTAAAGACAAATAAACTCGAAATAAACGTACACTATAAAGTTTGTGATGTGACAGTCAAAACAGAAACAGAAAGTTCTAACTTCAGCTAAAAGGTCAGACGAATGATTCAAATAAGTTATTTTATGTCGGCTATAAAACGCTGATGTTACATTTAAGTCCCAAGTTTGTTGACCGCGAAAACCACAATAAAAACGAGAAAACAATCGACAGATCGAGACACATTACATTCGATTTTTATTTTTCTCGAAGCGAAGAGAAACCCTCAAGTTCTTTATTCAAAAACTTTTCTGCGCGATCTTTTATCCTAGGTTTTAACTAAAGCGGGTATTTTAATTAAAAATCGGTTTACTCAGGATTGGCTGTACTTTGCAGTGTTGTAGAGTTTCTTAGACAAGAAAAAGTCTGACAATGGAAGAGAGGAGAGAGGAATCAGCAGGAAGCAGACTGTTTTATTTGATTTATGTCTCGCCACCGAGCTTCAAGGAATATCATTTAGAGCAGGCGCCATCGTCGCAAATGTGAATGAATAGAAATTGTTAATTTCTTAAATTGTCCTTTGTATGTAATTGAGCGCAAATAATCTATACATGTTTTAATGAATCTGAAGATGGTCAAAAATCTGAACATAGAAGATATTACAAAAAGAAATGATGGGTATATAGTACCTACTCGTACTTTAAATCAATTATAAAACACGTTCTAGAAGGTTTTATATTTTTTGTCTTTTTATCTGTGTTTCTGTATGTCTGTTTATTTAAAAGCCATCACGCAATTTTTAACGTAGATAGTACGAGGTCTTAGGAGTGTCATAGGCTTTTTATCCTGAATAAATTAAAGCGATGCCGCGGGCATCCACTAGTAGTTATATAAAATATAACATTATAATAAACAGAATAAGATACATTTATTCTGTGTATCTTCTTAATATTATAACAGAAATGGAGGATTTTATAAAATAAAGATAAATTTGCGTCACAAGCCATGAAATTAGTCCAAAATTACAGCTTGCCAAACAAATAAGTCACAAAAGCTGTCACTATACGGTACCTCCAAAATTGCTTGTAATTCCGGTTGAAATTCGAAATTGCATTTTCCACTCGATCGCAACGCATTTATCCTCGTATTAACGGGACAAAACTGCAGTTTCTCGCAAAAAAGTACAAACGAAGTCAATTAAGCATCGCGAACTGCATTTGTCAGACAAATTGGGAATTTCCGTACGATTGGACCCCTCAAAGAAACCCCACAAGTTGCTTGAAAAGGGAGTTCACACACAAGATGTCAGGACCTCACGCTTTGCTAATCTGCCCCTTATAAAAGAATCTCGGGGGCGCCTAAATCTCTTTTATTTTATTACAAGAGGGAGGGTGAGGGTTGCACTATAGTTATTAGATTAGTTTCTAAGCACCTTTCGATAATAAGTTTCTTTCTGTCACATGGGTTTTGTCTCTGCTCATTGTCACGTTTTCTAGTTAGATTTAGTTAAAGCTTATCATAAGGCCCACCTGCATGTGTACCTACTTATATATATAACTATATATACCTATATATTGTAATATATGTAAGCTGTTACAAAGAAAATAAATCTTCCATCGGGTCAAAATTATGTGGTGTAATACAATACAAAGAACCAACATATAATTTAAATATAATATAATTTATAAAAAAAATACATATAGAAAAAAAGGAATGAGGAGAAATTTATCCTCTGGTTGTCAAAAATAAAACAAGTCAATCCCATCCTTGAATTATTAACGACGCGGAACTATAAAGTGTCATGACGTCACTCATAATATTTACCTTCCTGTCATCTACATGGATAACCCTTGACGTTATAACAACCCCCGTATTCCCTTCCATTTTCCTTCATAAGTATGAATCTAATATAAGCAAAAATTGGGGTTGAAATCCCTTTCTTATAATATTCGATGCATCGGTAATCATACGAAATGAAGACTATTTTGCCACCCTTTTGGGTATATCATCCTGTTAAAGCCTTTGCTTACTGATATTTGTGACGTGTTGTGATTGGAAATTCGTTTCATTTAATATATTTCTTTGATATATTTTTGGGCAAAAATTAAATACTAAGTTTTAAATAATAATGAGAAAAATACCTTGTAATACATCAAGTACTACTTATTCCATTAATTTTACAGAAAACTTTGTGATATACTCAAAAACAGTTCTTAATTTTAATACTTTCGGCAAACTTTAGCAAAATTTCTTCTCAATTTCACGACATCAAAAACTGCGGGCAACTTTAATCTCGGAAGTGGCCGCAAAAAAGCTAATTTTCGCTATAAATTTAATACTGTCAGTCTTGTCTCAAGAAACAAGTTTTCAGTAAAAAAGAAATTAAAATCCATAAATCTCCTCCACTGTCTTGTTAGTTTGTTTGGGTAAATAACCGGAGATTTACGTGACTAATAAATACATTTTGCAGCAAATATAGGGCCTATAGCCCACGTTTTTAAAAACCGCATTGCTAGTTATTGTGCGATTGATTGGAAATAAGACAAATTTGAAGTAGCACTCATAACAAAATAAGTAAGTTCTGTCACAAGTAAAATAAAATCCTTTTTCTCACGTTGGAATAGAAATTATTAAATCTGAAGTATCTAGATTTCTCGTGTAAAAATGGTGGCATTCAGCCACGTTTTAAAACCATTTACTTCCGTTACCTTGTAGCACGTGCAAGCGTTATTTTGAGAGCGCATTAAAGAAATTCTAACCTCTACAAGAAAAGGAGATAAGCTTTATACGAGCAAGTTAGCTTCTAATCTTAAATATATCCACTTTAACTCGGCGTAACATTAACATAAACTGGGGGAATTTAAACGATGAATTAGCCGAGGTTTCTAATTAAGATTCAACCGCTCGAAAAACACATTTTTGCGCGAAGAGTTTTAAGATTTTGGGCTATAATTTCACGCCATTTGCCGTTATGGCGGCCGGGAGGCGGATGTTGCGTCTAATAACTGCTCCAGCAAACTTTGCTTCCAATATAAGTGCTTTAATTGAATAAATTTACACCAAATTTGTGGTGAGCCTGTACCTAAAATCGCTGAAGATATTTTTAAATACCTTATAAAAAAATCTAATATTATATTCTAAATTCTTTCGTATTTACAAAATACGCACTCTATGTTTAATTTCATAAACTAGTGACTGTTTCAAAAGAAAATCCAAATTATTTGTCTCTTACAATCTATCAAATTCATTATATTTTGCTTGTATTATCATACAAGTTAACACAAATGATTTAAAATAATTGTGTAAATTTGAAACAGTTTCTTTACAATACATGTCTGTTATTGTTAAATTAGTAAACAAACCATGCGACTTCTTCCTCACTATTTCCCTACATTTATCAGGCAGTGGCGGAATGAAACGAACCTCTTTTTATTTTCGTGAAGGTTTCAGCAGAATAATAAGTTTTTCCCAACTCTTTTGTTATAGTATGGACAAATTAGCCCTTTTGTTTGGCCCGGTTTCCAATGAAAAGAATCGGAAAGCGTTTTTTTGTGCCAATTCAGGGGTAAAAGGCTAGGAAATGTTCGACTAACGGACAGAACTGAATGGGTGCGGTAACTTTTAAGTTTCATTCAATGGAAAATTAAAGAAAAGATTTGTATTTTAAAGTTTTGGTTTGTTTTTATTAATATGAGGAATTTTGTTTATAAAATCAGTTTAAACATGTTATGTCGTTAACATTAAGACTGGTTGTTATAATAATGAAGTGCGTCAATAATATGTGTGTTTGTAATATATCAAAAGAAATAGTATCGTACTTTTTTTTGTTTGCTATGGTGACATCATCAGCCCGTTATCGCTCACTGCTGAGCATAGGCCTCTCATCTAGTACGCCACTCAATAACCTAAACTTTTTTTGGTTTTTAATAAGCGATAACAAAACAAGATTGTATAAAAACTGACATTATTTTATTATCTCCATTCCATACCTTGATCTGAGTAATCTCAAAAAATCATTAATAATTCATTTATTAACCGTCCTTGGACGAAGAAAGAATTTTTAATGAGACGTTTCCTTCTTTAGAAGAATTCATGTAATAATGGCATAACTCAATATTAATTTCAATACGTGTTAAAAGAGGAGTGCCTGCCTTTAATTTTTTTGTGAAAGACTTAAGGAATTTTTCTTTCAAAATCCTTTCCAAAAATTCAAATTTCTAAGAGTTAAAAATGAAAAAATATACAAAACTCTAATCTACACCTTAATTTTCTTATCAATTTTGATTTGAGCCAAGATTGGAGTAGTAACAAAATAATTTTGTTACTTTTTCTAATCTTGACAAGTAAACACTTGTCAAGATTAGAAAATGGACGTTACTCCAATCTTGGCAAATACAATAAGTTAACATCGGAATAAATTATTTCAATTTGTGGACGCAGGTAATTTCAAATTTATCCTCAAGCCATAAGCAAACAAAAAGAGATATTAATTTCAATATACAATACAAGAAACGTAGGTAGAAGTCAGGAATAGTCTTTAAATAGAACATTAAATGTCAGCCTGGTTATTCAGCCGCAAGAAACACGTCATGTCGTTGTTACCCAGTTTGAGGCACAAGCTGGAATTATAATTATTTTTGGTAGTAGGTTTTTGTTATGCGAGGGATGGCTGGATTATATATACGTCATATTCTAAGTATATCCTGACGCTTAATAAGAATGGAAGGCCTATCATGCGCTGACTATAGACATAAAATAATCGTACCTTGCATGTGCACTAGCCCCATACAAACTGGTGTATAGTTAGACTCAGAAACTAAGAAAGATACACTAATTTTAAATTTTTAATTTAAGTATATATAAAATTGTTGGTATCTTAACAAAGATCTCGCCTCTATAAAACTAAATGTATAGGATTTGAAGTTTAGAAGATTAATTGCAAAAACATTTTGTATGAGACATATTTTTTGATAAAACTAGAAAACTGCAAATGCCTTTGGTTTTCTAGAGACTAGAATTTAATTTAGAAATCATTATACAATATACTTATAAACCATCAGTCCATCTTTTTAGTTTATGAGTGTACAACAGTTTTGTATGGAAATAATTACACGATATGTACATGTGACAAGAAATGTTTAACTAAATAAATGAATACTGAAAATAAATTTTATAAGACTAATATATAGGTACATATATTAATTCGTACAATGTATTTCGATTTTAAAAGATTTGTTTTTGACTTTAAAAAAAGATAATTTCAATCCTGAATGTTATATTGTATGGAGATGACAACTGTCATAATTAATGGACGAGGCCTAATATTAGGCATGGCAAGAATGCTCTAGGACAAATACTCGAGGCCTACAATTTAACTTGTCAATAATAGTATTCAGGCAAAACGCAATAGCCTATATATACTATATCTTCATGAAACATTTATGACTTGCATATATAGGTTTATAGCATGAAGGCATTGTACAGGAATATTTATGCCACGTTGTTTGGGACATAGAGATCTGTGTGTGCGGATGGAATAATTCAGGGTTGTAAAGCCGCAGGTAACGTAGCTATACGTATGTATATTGATCTATCTGTCTAATGGTAGATAATATGACAATATCCACGAATGCTGTCACATAATTACGTCATATAAAATTAATTTGCTCTCAATCGTCTGAGAGTGTGTCACTGGCAGCCTCGTTTAGGAGCCAGTTACTTTTTTCAAGCTTTTTCATGTGGACTCGAAATGATCTGGTAATCAAATGTGTGAATGTCATCACGTGTAAAAAATATGTTTATTATGATGTTTCTGTTTCTTTTATTCCTTTCTGATTAATAGTCAATTATTGTACTTTGAAAAAACTATACAAACTATTCCAATTTAACTTCCTGACTCACACAAATGAATTATTATCTAACTAAAACAACGAACAAAATTGTAATTTTATTCATTCATAGAAAATTCAGTACCTAGGTTACTACCTACTTGTTAGTAGTTTTCATGTATAAAAGGTTTATTTATAATATTATAATATATAATTAAAAGTAACAGTCACTAAATAATCATAACTAAATTGCACAAACAAACAAAAAAACATAAACTCAAAATTCTCACCTATCCAATCCACAACGTCCCAACACCACACAACAATCACGACAAAACAAAATATGGAGAGACTTTCACGATCACGCGCGTTTATTCGCGAGAGAGGAGCGCTATAAAAGACGTCATCTCACCGCAGCGGCTGGAGCCCGACTGAGGACCGAGTCCTGCTCACCCCGTCATCTCGGCTCCCGGATACATCAAAATTAATTGTGTGAAAGGTTCTACTGTTGACGCATAATATACAAAACAGGTCATGGTGTTGGCTGGAGAGACTGTGAAATGTGATTTTCGAGTAATGTTGCGGTTTCCACGAATATGACAATGTTGTTACATGTAAGTCAGGATATTATGTTTCAAATTATTTTTTATGAATTCAGTTAAAAGTTATCGCATTATGATTTTGTATTAATAGTAACAATAACTTAACATAAAAATAACTTACTGGTCATAAAAAAATATACGATTGTAAATTAAACTGACGTGTTCTTCAGTCATATTTTAATACATGAACACAGTCAATATTAACTGAAAATTTCAAGTAATCAGATTAAAAAAAAACAAAATTATCAAAACAACAAGATTTTTTATTGAAATATTTTCTTAGTGCAATATTTTTTTATAGTACCATATTAGAGATACACAAGTACTACAAGTGGGCTAGTTTGCCAGAGTTCCTCGCAGCGCCATCTGGCGTACTAAACTTGCGCATTAAATACACAAAAAGCTTTAAAAACTTTTGTTTGATAGGAAATTTTGAATTTGGATCGCGGACGTCCGCTGTTTGGATGTCTAATTAAAAAGTTTTTTGTTGCGAAATTTTGTATCGGGAAAACGATTTGGGACCCGTGTAGGGCTTCGGGCGTAACGGATCAGATTAAATGGATCAATAGGATATGATTACTGTTTTAAACATAACTGTAGAAACATTCTTACTAACCACACAAATTATATTTTTATTTATTTACGAATTCAAATTTTATTATCTCAAGTACTTACTGAGTTGTCGATATCAACAGCACTGGCATCATCGGAACTGTCTCATCCCTAGCTCAGTAAGGCGCTTATTGTTATGCGCGGGCGCATAACAATAATAAGGCTGCTTGCTCCAACTTTGAGAACAGTCTGCACATAACTTTAGCGAGGAGTGCGTGTGTCTCTTAATCTTCTGTAGTTTTTCGTATGTTGAGTTGTTGCAATCACAGATTAAACCTGTAACATTACTGCAAGTACTCGCTTAGTTTCATAAGACATACGTCATATCTCACAGAACGTATAATATACATATATACTTGTGGTACGCATCATCACTTATTGCACAGATCTGATGACCATCTTTATTTTTCTCTTAACTTGTCCGTATATAGTGATTTTAATCATAATGATATACAATATTCAGAGATTTTCCATGATTTTCCATATTTTTCACTATGATAATTTTAAAAAGTACCTACCTATCTATAGTAATATTATAAAGCTGAAGAGTTTGTTTGTTTGATTGTTTGTTTGTTTGAACGCGCTAATCTCAGGAACTACTGGTCCGATTTGAAAAATTTTAGTGTTGAAGAGACTATTTATCGAGGAAGGCTTTAGGCTATATAACATCACGCTGCAACTAATAGGAGCGAACAAACAATAGAAAATGTAGAAGAAGCGGGAAAATTATTCTCTGAGGGCTTCCGTTGCGAAAACGGTTCAAGATATAAAAAAAATGTGTATGAAAGAATTATTCCTCTTAAAATGATCTAAAAAAATGTCTGCAACAGTATATGTCTATCTTTTAAAGTTAACTCACTAAAACCGTTTTTATGGTAATAACTAGGTATTCCACGCGGACGAAGTCGCGCGCACCAGCTAGTAATAAATAAAAGTCACCCTTATATTGATACTGACCGACCCTTAAACAAATAAACACAATTAGGTACCTCTTCTCGTTACAAGACCCAATTTATAACCTTCATCTAAGTTTCACTGTCAGTATTATATTTATTAGTATTACCCAAAAATCATACATTATCTACTAAACGCGATATGCGACCTTATATGTGGGGCATAGGGGTGAATACGGTAGTAGGTTGGATCAAAGGTCTGAGAAAGTACGTATCCCTTATTTATCAGGATTGACCAAAGAATTAATTAATGAGGCATCCACAAAGGTCATTAGATGGATCCTCAGGATCCTTCCTTTGAAGGGCGGAATTTCACCCTTGAGGCCGATAAGGCCCGATATAGGCCTTCTTTAAGTGCGTTTTTAAAGTAATTGACTATTAAAGCGTAGTAAAAAGTTTTTTCATTATTTCGTAATTGCTTTTATGGGACGGTTTCATGAAAATTTCGGGAATAAAGTCTGTGTTTGCGTGACTGACTAACCTGAGCTGAGTAACGATATTATAATAATGTGACTACTTTGATGTATTGGATACAATGCAATCTATTAGTTAATGTTATCTTACTTATTTTCCTTTACGGTTTAGAATTGTTTCTTATAATAGAAGAACAAAACAGCGTATGGATACTTCCCGCTAAAACTCGCGACATTATCCATTTTTTAACCACACATAGACTCATTTTAAACTAGTTAAAGAACGATAGTGCTCATCATCTGCTATTTTTGTCTTAACGATATTCTTACATGGTTTCTACGAATGAAGAGTAAATAAATATTTTTTCCGGAACATTACACACAACACTGTCTAGCCCCATACTAATCTAATTCTTGTGCTATGGATACTAGATAAAATATAAAACTTTGCTATTTCTTTAATTTATAGGAAAGTTAAGCCGCCAGTATCCAGCGAGCAACTCGCTCTCGTATCGAGCTGTCAGCGCGTCTCTAAATCACGGAAGAAAAAACTCTCATCCTGATATATTTACCCAAATGGGCTCACGAAAACTTTTTGGCAGTCACTCGATCTTCCACCACGTCGACAGACTAACGTAAGTGATGAGCTCTCTTTGACAATTTGTTCGAATAATTTATTTTGCTACCAATGTATTGGCATGTAACTATTTATACAAATTAAATGTCAATAAAATGTGATTTGAACTTTTAAAAATGCATTTGTCAGTATTAATACTAGGACAAAATTAGATTTACACGGTAAAGAATAAAGTTTTATTCACTTTAAGATATCACTCCACATACATAAAATAACGTGTAAACACTTTTTGAAGTTAAAAACATGTTCCTTTAGTTCAGTTTACTCAATTATGAGTTCTTTAACAGCGAGCAAGCAAACTAAGCGTGATAACATACTAACTTCACAATAACAAATCGTTAGTCGCAATTTCCCGTTACTTTTCCCATCTCTACACACTGCTCATTTCTTTCCCCGTAATATTTCCTATGAAAACTTCGCGGAATAGACGGCGACAATTATTTTTTTCACGTCTTGACGTTCTTTGATGGAGCCCTATTAAAAGTTTTGGCCAAGTTCATACCCCCGACTCCAATTCTGAGCTCACACGACTGTCAAAGTGCCTTCATGTCACATTTATTGACAGTTGACTTGCTATTTGTAACTATTTTACTGCAGAAAAAGTCTTCTTGGAAACGAGCCATCACGTAATTCCTAATTTTCAATTTAATAACTATTCATTCAATTTAATTATTGCTAGTATTTTATAAATGCACTTACTTGTTTCTTCATACAAACTTATACACTTATTAATTTTACTACCAAAATCACAATAGAATAGAAAACGGTGCTAATGCTGCGATGCTACGATATCGCGTAGACCTTCTACGTGACATCGTAGTATCTTCGTAGTCAATACGCATATCTGCGTAGTCATAACTAGGTTTGTTGCACAGTACGAACAATACGATTTATGGGATGTTTAATATATCCTAAAAAGCAAGACAATAAATTAGACATTAAGATGCCACATTATAAGTCTCATCATCTGTCATAATCGAAACACTCATAAATAATTTAACTAAAATCTCTTATTTAGTGACTGTACATGACGCATTCAAGGGATATTTTTTTAAAACAAATTATTTTTTTCTCTGCTATTAGCAGTTGATCCTAAATTCAAAAACGGTGTTCTATCCTAACCAAAGAAAAAATGCGGAAATCTCTTATCCGATCACAAATAAACCAGAAGCGCGGTATAGGTACGACCGTAAATCGCCTTTCGTTAGAATTGCGCTGTAAATCATTGCGTTTGCTTTAAAAATGCACCATTTTCCGCTTCTTTTCTGAGTAAACCACCGATTTTCAATTGAAGTGATAAGTGCTATTTTATTTAAAACTCGACCAGAAGTAACTATTTTGTTGAACTAACAAGTTCAAACTTGCAAATTGTTATTTTACAAAACGTAAGTAAGTTTCATTTTGTAGAAATATCAAGGAAAGAAACTGTATCCAGTCCAATCATATTATCACAGTGGTGGTGCCAGCTCCTTGAATGATACACCTTAGAAACTGTATCCAGTCCAATCATATTATCACAGTGGCGGCGCCAGCTCCTTGAATGATTGTAGAAATATCAAGGAAAGAAACTGTATCCAGTCCAATCATATTATCACAGTGGTGGCGCCAGCTCCTTGAATGATACACCTTAAGGTGTTACAAATAGATGCTCTAATTTTTAGTTGGATAAAATGCAATTAGATTTGTGAAAATGGTTAGTAATGTTTAGTGTATGCTATAACCAAATCGAATTCATTATTATATTGTTCAGTATGGTTCAAAGGGTTTTTATAACAAGGTCATCGTAAGCAAATATGATTGGTTTGTCATTAAGAGAACTGCCAACAAAACTAGCATCAAAATCGTAACAATATAAATATTTAAAACGTTCCCTACTAATCCATTTATCCAGAGCAAATCCTCTCAAATCTGGGAGTACTCCACTATATCCAGCGATTTGATTGAAAAACATTACGTCAGGATGATTCTCGTCTAATTCAAGTTTTTTGTTTACAAAAATTACTCACTGTTTGAACAAGAAATCTGCGCAAGATGTTCAGTTTTTGATTGAATGAATAATCAATTGGTGAGTCATGATTTAGCAATTTTTTCGGAATGAATATCTTAAGGTTGCTTATTTTTTGGTACGTTTTTGCGGAAAGTTATAGATTCAGCTGAAATTAATGATGAATTCAGTAATTTTGAGAAGTATTTTATTATTAGCTCTTAAAATAGCGAAGTTGAGCGAAATTGAACGATTTTGGTCCAGTCTTTGTATCAGTTTGTAAAGCATTTTAGAAATATAACTAATATCAGAGTTTATTTTCTAAGCAAGTTAGGTAATCCAATATGGCTTATATACTTTTCATAATCAAATTAATTTTCATACAGATAGTTTATAATTTTACTGCAGAAGTAACCATCCAATTAAAGTGTATGTTATATAAGTCAAACTGGTTCTAATTATCTCGAATATAATTCAACCCATCATGTTCTGAATCAAAGTTAATCCAGCATCACATGTACTTAGAAGATAATTATTTTGACACTTCGGTTAAAGTTTCAACTAAGTGTATTTTATTAAATGAGACGTCACGGTACTCACAAATTATATGAAAACAAATGTTTAATGTTTCATATTTTGTGTTTAAATTACCTGTTATTCTTATATAATTTTTTAAGTAAGCGTAATCAAATGTAACACATATTTGTGTACTGTATGTTTTTCAGTTTAATATAAATACTTATTTTGAATCGGCCATCCCACTGTTCTTCTTCTTATCGAATCAGAGTGGCCAACTCTGGTGTCGAGAGTTAATCTAGCCGCCCAAAAGGCCTCTGACATGGCTTAATGACTGCCGTACTATGAAAACAGCTGGAAACTACAATTTAACGTGTTTTAACTGATCATTTTTATTCTTATTAGGAACGTTAAAGTTTGAATACGTGTAATTATTGTATTTGAAAACATGCCTGCGAGTGACGTAGAATATATAGAATTCCAATGCTTATCTTCACCCATGACAGAGTTAATCCAGTTGGCTAGATATAAAGATATACTCCTGGCACCTGCCGTGGTCGTTCGTATTCCGCACCTAGACTTGCATCTGCTTCGGAGGCTGTCACAGGCCTTACAGGTTAGAGGGACTTTACAATACCAACTTTTTGTTTACCAATTACTTTCCTGTAGTGAAGATACTTTGCCTACAGGTTACTTATAGGTACAAATGTCTAAAGTAGTATTTAGTATGTATTGCCTGGCTTTTATGAATTTATAAAATTAATGTGTTACGTGTTGGATGAGAAAATAGTTTGTATGTAATGATGCAAAGGTCCAAAGTTTTACGTAAAATAAACATTCAGAATCGTCAGAAACTATTCACAAACATTTGGTGTAGCAAAAAAATCTTATAAAAGAAAACGTCTTTTATAAACATTACCTGACATAAATGTTCTTGAAGTCTTAAAAGCCTTCCTCTTATTATTCAATTCAAGTAGCACTCAGTATGACGTATGAATATGCTTCCTAACGGTGCAAGCTAGGAAACGTTCAAGGCACATTTATTCGTGTCGTAACATCCAACGTTCGGGCCGAAAGCCGAAACTTAGCAGAAATATCTGTAGTGATGGACGACACTGTTGTCGATAAAACCAGCAGCACATGTCACACTTTATTTTATGTTAAAAACATAACCAAAACGTATTTTTCTGATTACAAGTAAGTAAAAACTATACCCGTACAAGCTATTTTCAGACAGAAAATGGAAAAAATATAGTAATTCGTATTGGGTTGAATCATTTTTTAACTTTGTAACAATTTATTTTATAAGTTACGTTATTTGAAAGCCAAATATATCTTTAAAACAAACAATAAGAACTATTTTCATTCACGAAACTTCTTCAGTTTGTATAACATTGGTTTTTGGAAACACAATCGATATTGATGTGTCGACATTTCTCCTACCTATATATCACTGACTTACACTTTATTGTAGGCGAACACTCAAAGGCTTTTGCATAGTGCAGTGCTTGCTTGGAGAACTTGTATTTTTTAAACATGCGTGTGAAAAGTTATCTCTATGAACTTTACACTCGCATACTGGTAGCTTTGTTGTTTGAAAGCTTGAATAAACATTCTGGAAAAAACATTGCGGTTGTGGTATATATAAACATGATGTGGTTCATTATGGTGAGTCTGTTCTAAGCTTGTATTCTGATTCCACAGTAAAGTAACAATTTACTATTTTTCCAATAAACAATATTCTTACCTATTATTATTTTTAAAGATAATATGTGAAATTTTCTAACAAAATCAGCGGGTCGGATGTTTTACATTGCAGGAAGCCACATATCTTCGGCCTATCACAGTTTGGTCATGATATTTGTTACAAACAATTATTTTATGTTTCCACATTCGACTTTATCATTTACAAGCTGTGCCTGCGACTTCGTCCGCGTGGAATAAGTAATTTTGGGCATTAATTCTTTCATATATATTTTTTTGATATCTTGAACCGTTTTCGCAACGCATGCAATAGAAGCCCATAAAGATGAAAAATTTTCCTCGTTTTTTCCACATTTTCCATTGTTTCTTCGCTCCAATTAGTTACAGCGTGATGTTATATTGCCTAAAGCCTTTCTCGATATATGGTCAATTCAACACAAAAAGTTTTTTTTCAATTCGCACCAGTAGTTCCTGAGATTAGCGCGTTCAAACAAACAAACAAACTCTTCAGCTTTATAATATTAGTATAGATATTATCCGCAACAAGATAAATCGCAATGTCAGTCAGTTGCAATTCACTAAAATTATAATATCCTTATTTTTACAAAATAATAACTTAAGCATAACTACAGGTGTAAAAGTTATTAATTTGACGCAAAAGGTCTGTCTACACCGTATGACTGCTCCATCACAACAATTCTCTCTAGAAAACCAATTAGCTATCACGTATCTCTATTTCCCAGCCGCTATACTAACTCGGCGTCTTACCACCTGCAAATAGTGATGTGAGTTCGTGTATCACGTTGAATCCAACTCCCGGACACGGTGAACCAGCCAGGCTCGTCACAAAGCACTTTGTATGAGCTAAGTTTGAATTGCAAATACACAGACAAAGAAAACAAGACAATTAATTCTGAAACAGTGGTGGCTGTTTAATCAGCTAAGTAGATACGTAGCGAGCTGAGATAGTAGAGAAGGAGCGTGTGGCCGGACAGGTTGGCCGGATAGATTTTAGATATTATGTATAAGTACTTTTCGTAAAATTAACTATTTAGTTTAGCACAAGTCGGTTATAACTTACGACTGTTTAGAAACACTTTTTTTTCTAATAATAAGGTTCCTTCTTTTGTTGTTAATTTTTGTTAGTACGAAACTATTAGGTTTTTTTATTAAATTGTAAGCGGAAATTATTTCATTAAATTCCGTCCAATATTTCACGGTCGTTTGATTTATTTTTGAGAATTATCTGTATAATTCTCATTTGTTAAAAAAAAAAATGTCAGGTTATAGTCGGATAAATCATGGCTTCTCCACATGTTTGTTAGGTATGTTACTGTCACACGTTCATGTGTCGCTGAATGTTGCCTTTCTAAATAGAGATGTGGTTCCAGATCGCAAATAATTAGATATTTACCGAATAATTCGAGCACTAATTGCAAAAGATAAGAACTTGCATATATGACACAAATTCACACAAATATTTAGTTTGGGAAAAAAGTAGTTTTAGATAAAAAAAAACAATAGATAAAAGAAAAGAGTTATAGAATTTAGATTTCGTTTTCAAAGTTTTAGTAATACTCACGAAATACAACCCAATAGTAATGACTTAAAAAATAATAAAATTAACTACTACACGTTGCTTTTGCTTTTCTTTATATTATCGCCAAAACTTGCAATCCCAAATCTCAGTTAATCATAACAAAGCACCATCCTTTCAAAACAGTTTCTTTGTATTACTTCCAAAATTCAGAAGACATTTCACCAGTAAATATATCTTATCTTGTGTAACTTTTCACAGGTACAACAAAACAATAACCTATAAAGTATTTTAATTAAGTGTAAACAATTGTTCCACTGATTACGGAGTAAACAATTAGGACTGTATTAATAAAGATTTATTATCTTTATGGAACACCAATGAATAAAGATAGCAGTCGATGGCTTGTGAAGCCCACGGGAACCAATCTTTGACTTGGACTGTATAATAACCAATTTTGACCTACTCATGATGTAGTTATTCTATTAGTAGTTGTCTGTATCTAGCTTGCTATTGGCGTTTTATATCAGATAGGTTCTTTGTCCACCCCAAAATGCATGCTAGAAGTATATAATTTTACAAAAAATGTACAAAAGGATCACGCTGTAATTAAATTTTACAGACAATATTTTCAATAAAGCCATCGACAATGTAATAACATGAATTGGGCAACATTGTTCCACACCGGGCAGTAATCATACGAAAATCGAATGGCATCCGAAAAACGCATTAACCTCCCGAATTCGACGGACTCCGGAATACGGCCGCGAAAATTTGCAATTCTGATTTGACCATTTTCAATTTACAATCAACAGAATAAAATTAATTCAATAAGCTTTAAAGAACGTTACTTGAATTAACACAAAGGAAACGTTTTCGGTTGGAGTGATGAATTTTTAATAGTCAGCGATTTGTGTGAGGATTTATTTGAGGATCGAGGCTGTCGTTTGTCGCCTGTCAGGAAACAGATATTCAAATAAAAAGCTTGCGAATGGTGGAAGCGGTTTGCTTTAATTTCGACTTGTTTCCTTGTATTTATGTTGCTTTTAATTGTTGCTGTAAGAGACAAATTTGTGAAGTATGTATTTTATTTATTGTGAACGGAACGAATAATTTTTGTAGTATGCGTTATATGTATGCGTTTTCGTTATATATTTAGTAACATTATGTATAAAGTAGCTATATCCAATGTTTGTAAAGTAACATGAAACTAGTATTTTTTTTATTATCGCAAGTAATTTTTTTTGCTTAAAATCAAATGTATGTGTTATCCCCTCAAACGACTTGATAATAACTAAATAATGTTTGTTGAAATATGACGCAGTGACATTTCCAAGGCTTAGAAACGTGGGCTAAAGTTCCGCCGCTCGCCTTGCCTGGGGCAAAATCGAAATAAACTAAATAGGGTTGCTTCATCGGAGGCTGTTGGATAAATTGGAAGAGTAATTCATTTTTCCGCTCGATGGCACATGAAAGAGGACACAGCAGCGCCCCCGGCGCGGCGGCGGCGGGAACGTACGGGAACGGATTGCGGGAGACTAACTAACTGCCTATATTCAGAGTATAGCGTCTGTTTGCTTCTACTAAAGATGTCAACGAGAAGACGGGGAAGCCCACTCTGAATAAGTTTTGGTGCTCAGGTTAGCCATCGCAAATCAACGTTGCAACGCGCCGTAATGGACACCTTTGCACCGTGAGTGATCCGGGTGACTTCGAATATTTTTATTTGTTTATATGTGTGATATATGTAGATATCTTTGATTTTATGTTACGGTTAAGACTTGTAAATAAATGAAATTAAATAAATTATAAGAACATCAAAAAAGTAAAGAAGTTGAAAAGAAATTTGATAAGCATATTGCTGAAAATAATAGCATATCTTACGATTATTGTACTTACAAATAAGTGATCGAATACCACCGTGACATATTTTATTAAGTAATTGACTAGCATAATAATATGATTTGTAACATATTATTAATACATGCAACGTTAGAATGAAAAGCGATAAATACAGCAATTCCAATGCAATGTCCTACATTTTTACATTCTTTATCGAAATCAGCATTGCTAAATATATCGTTAAATCAGGTTCATTTGCTCATCAGAAGTCATCAATGCATTAAATTTTGATAGCAGCTATCCCTTTCTAAAGACATGGTCCCTTCGCTGTAACTTTTTATGGTGGTCACTAGATATCATAAAATAAGGCAGTAAAATGTATATAAGTATATCTTTGATGAAGTAACGGGGGGTTTTTTACAAAGTCCTGCCTTAAATATTGCTAAAGAACAACAAGACCGTAGGTATAGAGCGAGATGCAATATAACCCCGTATGTATCCTCTAACCGATTGATTGTTCTAAAATCAAAACCGAACCGTTTGTTTGTTATTGGTTTTTCATCATACTGAATGAAGCTAATTGGAATTCAATAACAACATTCAATTAAGTTACCTGCGGGGCTACTACTTTACAGAAAAAAACTCATACATTTGGGAATTTGGGTTTTGGGAATATCAATACAATCGATCATAAAAGTAATATTGATCCCGTCATGTTACTAACATCAGCGTAACCTCTGTGGACAGGTTGTTATTCATTTTGATTATAAGGAATGTCGCATTTGTTGGAGAATTTCATATAATATTATAAACGATATTATTATCACAAGTATTGCTGGAATTTTAATACTTCAATATTATAATAAATTACGTATACACATTTCATACTTTCAGACTTAACCATGGTTATTGATTTGAAAAGCTGCTTTAGCCATTGATTTTATTTAAAGTTACCATAAACTATATCTTTTTAACACGCTTTAGTCATATATGTGATTTGTTTTTTGGTTAAAAGGGGTGAAATAGATGCTGACTGCAAAAACCTACCCCATGAAAATACAAACAACGTGTTTTTTTTTATAAAAACAATGTTAACAAACTGACATCATCACTACCTACCTTTAAAAACTAACCCTCTCACTCATCATTTCAGAAACGACAATCACTCTCTAAAACCCTATAAAATGGTGGGCAAATTAAGCAACTTTGGCCATACTTCGCCCAATTCAAGTTGGCAACATTACGCCCTCGGCTCGAGATCTCGTGTCGTTCAAAGTCAATTTTTATTAAAGTCTTTAAACGAATTCCTGGGAAAGCACATAATCTTGACGTTAAAACCGACCGACTTAGCAGTTTAGTGATACCAGTATGTTGACGCTTCTCGGGGATCCCTGGCTTGCTAGCTACAAGATTTTGAGATAAATTAGCTAGACTAGATGAAAAGTTTCAAATAGAGAACAAGTTTTTATATTGAGAATGAAATACATTATGTATATTATTATTTGTATTCAATATACTTGGTGAACTCTGTTACAACGTCTTCTAATAGTTCGAATACTACGTATAAAAATAGAAAGTTAAATAAACACCGATGTTATTTTAGCAAAGTACAAATCATGTAAAAATATATTTATGCAAATGTATACAGAACCCGTCATCAAGCCACGACAAGTTTCAGTCACCATTTAATAATTTCCACGCTCGAATCTTTCAGAACCAGACCATAATCCAAGCAAACTTTCCGAGCGTCAATTCGGACGAAATGACACTTGCCCTTTAAAAGTAACCGCTTCTATTCACACCGAGCCCAATCGAAATTGGTTCGTGTGGTAGGTACTAATAAGATTCAAAGTGTTAAAACAATCTTTACGTACAAAATTTTCCGATACTATTTCATTGTGATGAAAATATAATTATTCCGGGGTTTAGTTGCTTTTTTGTGTATAAAGCCGGGTATTAATGGATATAGGGTGACCCCGATTGACTCCTGAGTCGCGCCTGTAATAACTTGGGAGGCGATATCTGTGGCCCAATTACATCGCGGCGCGCTCGTAGCCAGATAGCCTAGGTACGCTAGTTACAGTCTGTTGATTATATTGAGGCCTAATTAGGTACGTCAATATGGAATATTCACTACTTTTTTTAAATTACTTCAATGATAGCGTTTAAATAGATAATCAGCATAGTGAAATTATTTTTTAATTAGCTTTAACAATAACGCAGTTATACACGTTTTTAGTTTACGATTAGACAGAGAGAACCGACATGCCATGTGACGTCACATGGCACTAACGCCACACATAATGCATAGAAAATTCTATTTTTTAAGAAGGAGATGGAATGAAATCTTCAATTCGTCATAACTTCTTTATTTTTCAGTGGATATAAAAAGAAAAAAAAGTGAAAAAAGAAAAAGTGGGGTAAAAGCACTAAGTCTTTTATAAAAAAATTAAATAAAATGTTGATTGACATCACTAGAGACAAGAACGCTGGCTGGTTCCTTGCGCAAAGGATTTCTATAGCAATCTAGCGTGGGAATGCAGCCAGCGTTCTTGGTTTCATACCACATGTAGATTGTTTAAATTTAGTTTAGATGTAAATACTCTTTTTTAGTTCTATTACATTTAATATGTGTAAATATTGTTTCTTATTATTGAATAAATAGTATTTTATTAATTAATTAATTAATATAATGGAGTATTTTGGTATATATATATATTTATAGTTCAAATTTCAGTTCCATGCATATACCCCATTACCTAATTACAGCCAAAATTATTATTATTTAAAATATGTAGGTACTTCTATTTGAATAAAAAATATGTATTAAGTAATTTATAAGCATTCAGCAACATTATTACGACTTACTTTTACGCCGCACACTACCGACGATAAACGACGCAAAGTGTTTCCATTACTATCCACACATTATACGAGTATGTTATTGTATGTTTTACAAAAGCAAGGTAATCGTTTTGAAGGTAACATTTTATTAAGCTTACTATAATCCTTATACTCATTATTGACAATGGTTTATGCGTAGCATATATTCAACATACGAAATCATTAGCATAAAAGTAACTCAAGCGTATAAAATCTTTGAAAAAGAACTATTCTCATAAAAAGGTTTCGTTTCCATTGTGAAATTGACACATTTGGTGTTTGAACATCTCCGCTCTAAGAAAGGAAATTATTTTTCCGTATCGTTTCACTCGTTCCTACGTATGGATGTTATAGACGTGTATTGCAGTACTCGAACTTGCCCTTGTTTTGCGATTGCTTGCCTTGCGATTAACTTAAAAACTTGAAATATTCTTAATATGATCAGTTCTTCTTTACAGAAAAAAATAAGGAAAGAAATATGTACAGACAATATTGGCTCAAACTTGACTGACTCGATGAAATCCATGAATTAAATGGTGCGTACATGAAATAAATGATTTTTTGTTTTGAAACATAATAATATATGTAATGTCGGACAAAATCTTCAAAAGTAAGAATTATAAATTAAATAAGAAAGAGTACAGGTATGTGAAAACAGGACTAAGACAAAAAAATATGAAATAAAAATATGATTCACAAATAAGCTTGACTACTGCAGCACATAGATGAAATGCCTCGCGGCTATAGTGTCTCGATCGAACAATGTTTTGTAAGGTTTTATGAGATTTCAGCCTCTAAGTGAAATCTTTTCCGAGTGTTGTTTGTAATAAGTCAATAACCTTTATAAGTTAACGTATTTGAAAAGGTTCACGTGCTAAAACTGCTAAATATACCCAGTAATTTCTGTTGATTTTTTTGTTTTTTACAATCAGCTTGTTGTAACTGAATCAAGCAATTTTAAGTACATTTTATTCCATCCAGTAATCAACATAATTTAATGCGACATTTAATTATTCTTAGAAAATGTGCTGCTGTTTAATTAGAACTTGTTCAAAACCCTTAACAATATTAACATACGAAACCTTACGTAACTCTCGTCAGAAATTTATGTTATTATAGTAGCGTTAAGTTATTTTTTTTATATAAATATAGATTTTATTTAGCTAAACGACATCTAGTTTTATTTTCAGTTGCTTACCTAATAGAACTAAAAGGTAAACAAGATCCCGAGGCGAAGAGGATGGCTAACGCAGAGACTTTGAATTTTAAATAAAAAAATAAACATAGTAATGTTACAAATAAAATATTTTAAATATAAAATCCTCACACGTGGTTGGTGTGCCCTCAAACATTGGTATAAAAATGGGTTATTTCTTTTATGAATCGATTAAGTTTTAATAAAAAAAAATAGCAAGTTTTATAAGAATTCAAACAAAATCAAAATCAGTCCATCCGTTGTTATAGTGCTAAAGACAAAATTAAATGTCTATAAAATCTTTGTGCAACGAATCAATACTAATAATTATCTGTTTTTGTTCTGGGTTAAAAAAATATCTGAAAATAAATAATTTTTTCCACTTGCTCATACAAATAATTAATTTTCTAACAATTCTGTGTAAAGTTAAATTCAGTGCAGACTATAGTTTGTCAGTGTGTCGGGTGTGTTTGTTTAGGACGTCAAACGAAAGCCGCAAATCAGATGACAGCGCTGATTTACCTCGAACTAAAGTATGTCCTTTAGTGAATACGCTTTATTTGTCTACTGTCCTATTAGATGCCTGTTTGGTGTTTAGATTTTTAAAACATATTTCTGTTTACTGGCTATTTCTAAGTCGACGTTAGTTGTGTTTATAAAATATTGTCAAATTTAAAGTTCTACGAGACTTTCAATATAAGCTTATTACAGTTTTTAAGTCATTTATGTAAACACACTTTATAGTAATATTTGTTAAAGAATGAGAGTGCCGCGTTTTTTATTCTGAGAGCACACACGTCGTTGTCTTTGCCTGAATTATTGAGAAGAAGCTTTTAAAAAAACATAGGATTTGTTAATGATTTATTTTCAGTACACTTTTACGGATCGCAGCCTTTCAACTTGTCTTGTTATCGCGCCGTACCTAGGTCGCCCAGTGACTGTATGTGACCCGAGTAGATAGAATACTTACCTACCATTCGACGTAAGTACCTATTTAGAAACACAAAAAAATCGGCCTCGAATTACCTCCGACACAGTGACTATAGAATCAGGAATTTCATATAAAAGTTATAACGCCATATTTCTCAGAGGACTGAAGTTTTCATGGATTCTTAAAAGAAGTCATTGCGTAAAGATTGTATTTGGTAAAGTTTCTTGTGAAGATAAGTCAAGTAGAAAATCTATATACTTGAATGAAAGCATTTTATCAGCTTCAAAGTTAGTCATAAGTTAAGGTAGAACGTTTGACTTGGTTTGTATCAACTTAACAAAGAATCTTTATAATATTTTTTACTGTAATAAATAGTATAAGCTTTTAATAGATTTGTAATTTTGAGATAATTTTGTCTAATAAAAACACTGAAGTTAATAAAATAGATCTGATTACTGCTGTAACACATGCAACTTACATAACTAGTTAAATATACAAGGAAATAAATTACATCAAATTTTTATTGGAAAATGAGCGAAAATAATCACGACCGGCAGGATTCGAACGTGCGTATTTCCGATCACCGTCCGGAACGCCTTAACCACTAGGCTACGGTCTACTAACTGCCAGGCGTGAAAATCTACACTCATTTCCATACACTTCAGACTGAGCGGTAACCATAGTGTAGGTCTAGCACTTAATAAATTAACTCATAGGAAATAAATTGTTAGAATGAAAAGTAATAAATTGAATGACAAGTCGTCGTCTATTATGTTAACACTAAACAAATAATAATAAAGCTATGGTAGCCGAGGCGAGGAACGCCGCGGGCGGAGCTCAGTCAATAGGAGAGGTTATTCAATATGCAGTAACACCTAACAAATAATATCGGGGAGACCCTCAGTAAAGGGATTTGTTAAGGGGATATATTGTTTAACTATTCTGTAATATCAAACTTTAAGATATGCGGCAGTTTTAATTCATTTGTGCCGTAATTAGAAGACTACGAGTATGTCTATGGGACTATAGTGTGTATGTATTTATGTATTGTCGTTACATGTACGTACGTAAATTTGTTGAAAATTTAACCCGTTTTTTAAGAATGAAAGAAGTAATATAAAGTACTATAATGTCGCAAAAATTGTGTCACAAATATTAATCGAATATTGAAAAACATGGTAGTCTTAGTTATTATAACATTTAGTTTTTGTTATTACCTATATTGAAGAGAAAAATTAATACAAAAAGCGGCCAGTATAGTCATAGTCATAGTCATAGTAATTTATTAATATCAAATATTTGATACACGTCACAGAAATACTCTAAAAATAATAATCAAATTAAAATAATAGTACAATAAAATAAAATACAATAATTATTGCAAAACAAAAAATATTAAATTAAATTATTGTACAACTCAATTCTAGAAAAAAAAAATAATAATAATTCAAACTACATAAAAAGTAGTGGGTAAATTTATATAAAAATACATTTGTTATAGGTATTTTATACCACCTTCATTTTCATAAAGTCATCAAAATTATAAAATGCCTGCTCGATAAGCCAACACTTTAGTTTTCTTTTGTAAATAGATCTGGAGGGCGCGTCCCTTATCTCAAGCGGCAGTCGGTTGTAGACGTGCGGCGCGGTCGCATACATGAGTCGGGTCGTCTTCGCGAGCCGGCAGCGCGTGACACACAGGCGTCGCGCGTGGCGAACCTCACCCGGACGGTTATCGCCGATGTGAGAATAATCATCTATATGATCCCACGCATACAGTGCTGCTTGGAGGCACACTAGGCTTGGAGTTGTTAATATACCCAAGGATTTAAAATAGGGCTGTGCTGTACTGTCCTGCGGCACTCTAACGATCGCACGTATGGCTCTTTTTTGCATTTTAAGTATGCGCTCCCAATCTGCGGCGCGTCCCCATAGCTCGATGCCATACTGTAACGTTGAGTGTACCGAAGCGAAGTAGCACTGCCTAACCATGTGGTGTGGCAATATTTCTGACACACGCCACAGTGCAAAGCATGCGCGCGCTATCTTGTCACACATTTTATCAATATGTTCTTGCCACATTAGAGCACTGTCTATTGTCAATCCCAGAAATGGTGTCGATTTGACTTGACACATTTCTTGACTATCTATACATACTCTCAACGGTTTATACGTGCGGCCGGATAAATTAAAATGGATGAACTGAGTTTTGTTTACATTTAACATCAACCCATTCACCTTGAACCAATTGTTAAGGTCACGTGCTACATTGTTCAATTTGATTTCAAGGTCATCTATTGTGTTAGAGGTCACTATCCCCGCCACGTCATCTGCATACATATATATATCAGCATCAGACACGCTTTCTGGCAGATCATTCAGAAGGAGGCTGAACATGATGTTGGATAGAGACGATCCCTGCGCTACACCGATTACAGTTTTTTGGGGGCTTGATGTAACTCCTCCTCCCGCTACAACCTGGTATCGGTCATCCATGAAATCTGTAAGTAATTTCAGCGCAGATTCATTAATGCCATAGTGTCCCATCTTTGCACATAAGACCTTTCGGTCTGCGACGTCGAATGCTTTGGACAAATCGCAGAAAATAACTGCGACTTGTCGTTTAGCTTCGCGTGCTTCAAGAACTCTCCGGACTACTTTCTCGGACATTGCTGTAGTGGACCTTCCCTTGCGATATGCGTACTGCCTATCACTAAGAGCGGAACATTCCGATAAGTATTTGGTTAATCTCTCACTCAATCCAAACTCAAACATTTTGGCCGCTGCTGGTATGATCGATACAGGTCTGTAATTGTTAAGAGCTTCTTGTGTACCTTTTCCTTTATACAGCGGGGAAACTTTAACTGTTTTTAGGGCTGCTGGATAACTACCTTCTTCAAGACATCTGTTGTATATCTTTGAGAGAACCGGTGCAATTTGTTCCGCGACCAAGTGTAGCAATGAGACTGATATTTCGAAGGCATCTTTTGACTGCTTTCGTGCTACCCCGTGTGTAAGAATGCGATATACTTCAAGTGCCGTAAATGCCTTAAGCCTAAGTGATCGATCGCTCGGCGGGCGCGCCGCACGTAACGCTCGCATCGCTTCCGACACGTCAGCGGCAGGCGCTCCGCACGAACTGGCTGCGTTCACAAAGAAAGAGTTCGTCGCGTTCACTGCATCCTCTTTCGTGAGGAACTTTGACCCATCCGGTCGTCTCAACATATCCGTGAAGTCGCAGTTTCTCCGAGTTTTACCGGTTTCAGCGTTAACCACTTCCCACATTGACTTGACAACATTGTCCGAAGAATTTATATGATTTAAATAGTAATTACTACGTTCTTCATGTAATAAGTCTTCATATCTATTCTGAAATTCATTATATCTATTTACTAAATGTATATTATCCGGAAATTTCAATTTTAAATTATAAATGTCAATTAGTAGCAAATTCATATTCACAATCTCATCAGTGGCCCAAATCATTTGTTTAGTCTTAGCACTAATTCGCTTCATGGGAAAGCTAATCTCATTTGCATGGCGTAAAATATTCACAAACGATTGAGCTAACTCATCTGAAGATTTATGCTTTTTGTGAAACTCAATCCAATCAATCGCATTTAATGCGCCTATAAAGTTGCATTTATTCGGCCGTGTGTATCTCCGCGCGGACCGCGGCGGCGGCGGGCCGGGGCTCGCGGGGCACGGCACCACCGCGCGCACAGCGAAGTGGTCAGATATCATGGAGACGACGGGCCTCACGCGCGTCACGGCTGCAATCTCGTGCCCGACGTAAACATGGTCTAAACACGTGCGCGAGTCACCATCAATCCTCGTAGGGAAGTCTACAATATTATTTAAGTTATATGTCAATAATATATCGAGCAATTGTCTATTCTCAGAGTTCATAGGGCAAATAGTGTCAACATTGAGATCACCTACGATTACAAAATCCCTGTTATCGCTACTTAGCTTATCGAACAGGCATTCTAACACAGGAAAACATAATAGTACGCTGGTAACATTCGATCTATAAACGCATACTACAGTCAATTTATATTCTAATAATTCAATAGCTGATATTTCACATACTTGCTCCACTGAGAGCTTATTGTAACACTGTAAATTTTTATATTTAATACAACTTTTAACAAATATACAGGAACCACCGTTACGTACAGTTGGTCTACAGTATGACGAGGCCAGTACATAGTTTGAAATGTTAATACTATGTATCTCGTGATTTTTTAAGTAATGCTCAGTTAAACATAAAATCTCGCATTTCATACTACTCAACAAATTTATTTCTAGCTTGCCAACTTTTCTAGGAGTTCGTAATGACCTCACATTTTGATGACATATCGTAATAAAATCATTACCGTAGTCGTTCGTGTCCATACTGTCCATACTTGAAGTAGCTGTGTGCGCGGGCGCAGGCTCGTCGCCGCACTGTGGCGCTCGCTGCCTCTTGCTCTGAGTCAGTGCAGTGGAGTCTCGCATACTCGCTTCTACTTGGGCGTCGGTAGCAGGAGCGAGGGAGCGCGAAAAAACCAATTCGCGAACCTCACACCCTGCGGCCACGCTGTTGATGATGCGACTTGTGGCTTGATATCAGTAGGCATGCCAATTATAAATGAAGCGTGTCTGGTCGTTCTTATTTGTCTTTTCTCGACGTAATATTCAGCTTGCACGATTCTATTTAAGTATTCCTTAATCTCTTCGACGGTTGTAGCGGCCTTAAAGTATGCTGGGCACACTGCCCTCTTGCCTCTGGGAGTAGGCTGGAGCACTTGGATTATCTTTAGGCTTTTCTAAAGATTTTCTAAGTGCCCCTTTTTTGTAGTAGTTAGAAATTGTATGTTTAGTTTTTCTTCCCTTGTTTTTATATTTTATTATTGTAAATAAAGTTACATTATTTTATACGAAAAAAAATGCAGAAAGTGTAATGTTTGCACATATTACAGAGACAAGGATTAGGAAGGAAATAATAACTTAAATTTTATTAACAATAATCATTTATATACAACTAAAACCTAACTACTTACGAGTAAATTTCAACTCAATTCTGCACCGACCTCGCCTTAACAAGGCGGTACGATATCCGAGAAAAAATAAAGCCCGGACCTCCCTAACTCAGTAAACCCTATTATGCTATATTTTACCATTATATACGTATATTATCCGAATTATTATGTATTAAGGTATACCTTGCGTAATTCTTTATTCTTGTTTCGTAAGCACAGGGTATTATTAGGGTAGGTTTTGATATTTTGAGAATTTCATCTTATTTTGGGACGTTATAAAAGGTCATGCATATTTTAAGATGGTGCGCCTGCATAAAACATTGTTATGAAATTATCAAAACATGTTTGGTTAATGATTCTTTCACGAAAAGAGCATCAATATGCGTCTATTATTGAACATTCGTCATTTTTGTCCGTCGAAGGTTATCATGAGAAAGAAAGATTCAGTTTTAACACATTTCCAGTTAATTAGTGAAAGTGCTACAAGTTTGTCTTTTATTTTCAGCCAACACCCACAGAAGTCTTAGGGCTTATTGAATAATTCCTATTCTAAAGTTAATCTCGACTGACTTCGATGAATTTACATGCAAATTGGGTTTTCGAACCGATCTAACCGAACGCTCATAGAGTTAATACTGATACAAACATAGCACTGCTATCTGCTAAATAACCTAGAGCTTTATCTCATCAAATATAAAGTTTAATTTGGAATAGCTTTACTAATTTGCTACGTAAAACACACTGGTCTCAGAATTAGTCGCACCAGCTTACGACTGCGACTCGGGCCCAAAGATTTTCTCCTCTAAATTAATCAAGTTAAAGTTGAAATTTGTCTGGCAAGAGGATGTGTTAAGAGCAAGTTATTCGCTAGGAGTACAACTTTTCAAGTAATCTAATATGTGACAAAGTGATTATGTGACGTGTTTGCATGTACTCGGTGCTGGAGCCACTTTAGTAGTTGTTTCTACGCGGCGGGTGCTCTGCTTTGATGTGAACTTTCATTTAAAAAATATTATAATATATAGATAACTACACTAAGTTTATTAACGGAATTGGTAATAGATTTTTTATAAAATCTTTCATGTCGTTTGCCAGACAGAATTACATACAATATATGTACAAAAGAAAACATTAACCATTGTAAACAATGTATCACTTGTTTAACCACTTTTATATAAAAGTTTCTCTCTTTTAACATTAATATAATAATGAATTTATAAAAACCACTGCAGCCAATAAACTTTTTCCACTTATTTAATTGACGAATATTTTTTGTAATCTCCGAAATACAATCTTATATTAATGCTCTCTGTTCACTTGGCTCAGCATGAATTTGTAATCACTGTATAGGCACCATTAACTACTATCGGCTACTTTAATAAAATCTATGGATGATTTAGTCAAGTATTAACTTTGAAATCGTTGTGCAGCCCTCTCACTCATTAAAATATTATTATTTACAGTTGAAAAATTATTAACGGCTGAGAGCAAGTTTTATCTCTCTCTCTCTGTCTCTCTTGCGTAGGTATTAAAAACGTTTTGACGTTAAAAACATATTATACATGTCACACTAACGGAAAATTTGAAAAACAAATTTAAGATAGAAAAACATCTACATATTATGTATATCTAACGCTAAAAATGACATATCATGACCCTCGGTAATGAAGAACATGATGAACTTCTAGAAGAAGGGCTTGAAAAAACTGATGATACCTACTTTGCTAAGATTATACTCATAATATGTTAGAATAACCACACAATCACTAGATTGTGCCGAATTGGGTCTAGACTTAACATTGAATTTATTATGAAGTTATGATAATGAACAACTGGAATCTTCTCGTTTCCAAGATACCATTTACATGACGCTAATTTATACGATTCTATAGTTTTAGTTATAGCGGTGATGGATAATTAAATGTAAATAAATTTATGAGATTGATCTGATTTCTCTATTATTTACAAATTCTGTATTTTTACTAAAAGTAATAGAACTTGCAAAGAGCCCTGAGTTATATTATGTTCTATGGAAATTTTGGTAAGGTATTGGTGAGATATTTCAGGAATTTCATTTGCCCAAGAATCAAATTGAAATTGGAAAAAATATGTGAATGAGTTATTTTCAGCAGAACTCACATTCTTGGAAGGGTTCTTCTTTGTTTTATTTCATTTCTTTGTTTTAGCTTAAATTGGCTATATATTAGGTAGCACGGGGTGGCATTAATAAGTTTTAAAATTATTATACTTATATTGAACATAGCACAAAACTCTTCATTTTCTACTTCGAATAAATGAATAAAATAAGGTAACATTTCTTTTAGCAGAAGATGTTACATAAGATTACTTGAACAAATGTTAGTTAAATAATTAGAACGCGTTTATATTCTAGAATATGATTATGTTATTTTGTTAACTTCTTCTTCTTGCGCAAAGGATTTCTATAGCAATCCAGCGAGGGAATGCAGCCAGCGTTCTTGGTTCCATACCACATGTAGATTGTTTAAATTTAGTTTAGATGTAAATACTCTTTTTTAGTTCTCTGTTTATATTACATGTATTATTGCCAAAATTTAAAATACTCATATGCTGATTATAATAACTCATAAGGATGTTGTGGTTCTAACATATTTGAAACACAAAATTGGTTTGATTGATTTGTGTGATTAAATACGAATGTGACTTTATAATATATTCATAGAAAATACCTACTTCTGTCCACATATTGTTTTGATGTTTACTGACCTACATATTATGTAGTTTTGCCACATTCGACTTAGTTCTGAGTTCACAATAGTCACTGAGCAATAACTCCCTCTCAAACTTCATCAAACAAAAAAAACCTTTCCAGCGCAAGAAAACCATATCTTAAAAGTAAACAAACACACTGACATCCGAAAGCGGTCCCAAAAGTTACTTCAAACTTTTATTTCCGCCCTATTAACCCCCACCAATACAACCCCTTTAAGCCAGCGGGGTTACAGAAGTAACAAAAACAAGACGGAAAACACACTGTTTTCTTTACATGTTATACTAAAACAGAGCTAAAGTAATATTACACACATAACTATCTCTTGGTCACAGTTCCGTCGTAACCTCTCCGTGCTACATTGTTATAGAACCTCCTTGTTGTCCTTATTTCTGTTCCGTGAAAGTTTTCATTGGCTTTATTATGCTTAAATTATTTGGAACACTGTTTGGGGTTTGTCAAAATCTTTTGGAGGTTTTTGGTTACGTAGTTTTACTCGTAGTGTATCTATATATTTATATATTATTTGATATCATTTTCTAGTTTAATTAAAATTATTTGTGAAGACTATTTAAGTGTTCCATTAAGCATATTTTTTTATGAGGTGATTTTATAGGATTCCTAAAATATTTATAATTAGGTACTTCATTTAAAATCAAAGGTGTAACAATTAATGGAACCAACCCCATATTAGATAATAAATTATTAGAAAAAAGAAACTAAGTATAAATAACAAGCCCTCCGTTGTCTCACACAAGTTAAGTCCGCCTCACAACTTTGCTCTCAACTGTATCAGGCGATCGCTTGCTCTCAGAACAGATGACTGGAGTCACGACTTTCATTTACCTAAATCGAGTTAAGGGTCCAAGAAAACAAGGCGAGTAAGAGCTCCCAAATGTTGCCATCCGTCAACGGGCAGCCACTTCCTACTAACAATCTTAAATTTCCATTTGAACAATGGAAAACCGTCTCTATATCATTTGATGTAAAGTTCTCGACAACTTATCAGATCGCTTGTGAACAGCCCACATTAACCATACAATCGGTCTGTTCCATTTTAATCCCTATTTCAGTTGTAATAGGGAAGGTTACTTGTGAGTAGATTGAAGCTTGAGGTCACATCCTGTAGAAGAGAGATAAGAAGGGAAGACAAACGGCTCTTTTCGTGGTAAAGTATAGATTTGCAAAAAGCCGCAGGATAGATAGAAAATGTTGATAATGAGCCTATTATCAAAAGGACAATGTGTAATAGAATTACCAGTAAACCGATGGTCAAATGAAACGTTATCAATATTTCAATGAAATAAATGGAATGTACCTCTACATCAAGAAAATAGCATAATACACATAATGTACTTACAATCTTCCAGTCAAATAATGGCATATTCATATGTTGGTACCTACATTGTAATAAATTGCAGTTTGCTATTGTGTCATTAAAGATATCAACTATATACCTATGTTTTCAGAAATCATATGAATGTGAAATCGGAACAGGCATAAATATTTCACTTCCAATATGAAACGGAAATTACACTAAAAACCTATTGATGTCCAAAAAACTTTCCTACCTCAGAGGTAAAAGTAAAAGAGCCCTGAGAAATACCGTTTCAAAGACCATCCAAATAAATTTGCAAAACGTTGAATAGGGAAATTTTCTGTAAATAAACACACAAGGGCTTAGGACCCTTGTCGTGTCATCTTGACGTTTGCTTTAAATCTAGGACGCGACCAACCTAGGCCCAGCGATGAATTGCCGACGTGGATGTTTCGGGTTTTGGAACATTTTGAAATATGATATCATTAATTTCTTCGTTTGTCCAGTTTTCTCAAAGATCTGAGCCTGATATAATTATTTTAAAGATAAAATATATGGAAACATATAACTATAAAAAGTCATGATAAAAACTGATGATAAGCAAAAAGTATGGTATAAGATGGAGCATGCTTATTGGTTATCCGATAAGAACCTTATCACTCTTACACTATTACTATTATATTCATACGTGGCTTTAATAAGCACAATAAACGGGCGATGATGATGATGATGACAGTTTGTTCCGTAAATTGAACCTTAGGGTACGGATATGAATGAATGTATAGATAGTAGGAAACAACACAAATGTACATAGACACGTCCGTAGACAGATGGCGTCGATTTGTTTCCTCTATGAGAGATCTGAGACAAACTATACCACTATGCATTGGCGTACAAACCATCTTGCAGCTATGATGTTATTGTGTTTTGTTGAAGTAGGTACTTAAAATTACACATTTTAATCGGGTGCTTACCAAATATATGGATAATTTTATGCTGGGTATAATTGGATTTAATTAGTAAAAATATTGGATTCTATTTTATGGTTGAGAAACTGCTTATAAAATTTGATTCCAATACCTTAATTTATATTGACATGACCAACTTTTCCTTAACAATTTGATGAATAAAATTCATAAAACATCTCCGAAGCACTATTTGGCAAGACAAGCTTGGCCGGCCATAACTTTATTCAAGCGAACGTAAGCAATATTTTAACCAAATCTATTCTCAATAAAAGGAAAATATTCTCGGATTTAACGAATCCGTCCCCAATTTGCGTGGAAGATGTCACCGTGGCTAGTGTCGCCATCAGACTTGCAAATATTCCGCTAAATTTACAAAGAATACACGAAAATTATGCGGGACCCACGGTTACGAGGGTTTTATTTCTGTGACATACGGATCCCTGTTAAGGGTCGGAAATTTAAAATTGAAAACGTATTTGATAGTGTTTCTATTTACAACGCGGAACGCTCTATCCGACTTGTATCTCGTACGTGAGTGCCAATTTATAGCTGCATTTACATTGCTGAATTATGCTAACGCCCAAAAGAAAACAAAAGACAAACCCAGCAGTGGGCCTATACCCAGCAGTGGGCCTATACCCAGCAGTGGCTCGACAAGGGCTGAAGATGATGATGAATATTGAAATCATAATGATCCGTTCCCCCGTTTTTGCGAGATGCGCGATTTAAATAAACAGACAATTATTTTATAAATTGATGGAACGAGTACTGCAATACATTTTTATTATTCGCATTTTTTTTGTCGAATGTCTTCATTGTACTTTCTCTTTAGCTTTATTACAAGTAAAATTTCAACTGTGTTACCATCGAGAAGCTAAGAACATAAAATATCTACGTACTTACTTAACTTAGAAAACAAGTCTTAAATAAAACCGCAAATTATCTTGATTAGGTATACTTTATTTAATTAACTTTACAAACAGAACTACATAATATATTTTTAAAAGGATGAAGTATTTAAATTACCAGTCATTTAAGATTGTTATACATCATGAAAGCCTGCGTCCTTTACAACGTAATAAAATTGACATATAATACATGGTTTATAATTTACCCATGTACTTATTAATTACCAACGAATTCTGGTCAAAACCATTACGGTGCCATTTTAGGTACCTATCTTTCAATTACAATTATTTTGTTATTGTACTTACTTGGACGAGATTGGCACACCACCTAGACTGTTGGCATGACAAGAGAGAGGCCTCTACCAAGCAGTGGGAAAAAACTAGCTGTAGTTGATGATGATGGATGTGCTCACTCAAACTAATACAAATCATTGGTGAAATAACTAACTGAATACCATTTCTTGCAAATTTTGTACTAGTGTTAACAATTTTACATTGTCATTTTAATCAATTGCTCTCAAGGGGCTCGAATTCAAATGTTAATGCTTACGGCGCTTCGTTATAGGCAGTTAGTGAATATCATTGTTCTTACTTTACCTCTGACATATAATTCTGTCTCCCTCTTTACAACGCTACAGATAGCCAGTGGAAAAGAGATGGTGAATAGTAAGGTCTATAGTCATATCTTAGTTGGCGAAATGGTAATGTTGTGTAACTAGGTGCCTAATGCTGGGGTTACATCTCGCATTACGTGTTTCATAGCTGAAGGGAAGGGACAGTATCGATAGAAATCTAATTAAGGTCTATTGAATAAAAAAATATGAGAATCATAGGTACTAATTTGTAATCTATACCCGCCAAAAATTGGTTATAAAACGATTTTTTGGGATATCTTTGTATTTATTTTTAACGGATACGGGTTTGCACTTGGCTTTAGTTACATTATAATAAACAAATAAGTCTCCACTCACTTGCGGACTAGTTAGTTATTTCAGTTATTTCATATGGGTACATAAGTAGACCCTTTTTATCCCAAAGCTAAGAATATAATAAGACTCTGTCCAGACACTGTCAGTATTTGCACATTACATATCTATCGACTGTTTTCCCATCCCTAATGTGTGTCCATTCGAATGAACAGCATCCCGTTATTGCTATTGGTGGCTGTTATTGCTCTCCCATCGGTCCACTGAGGCAGCTCTAAAATTTGGAATAAATTATCGTGCTTTGCTAAGCGGAACCTTATTTAAAGGCCCAATGAGGCGATATTCCATTAGCAGCATTAGCATAATGGACTGAGTGCTAAAAGTGGTTTAGTCTTCAGTTCAAAAAGTTAATTTATTTATACATTTCCAAGTTTAAAAGAAAGGTAAAAGTGGTCGTTAGATATACATATATTATTATGATATATGGCTGCGACCTGGAAAACAAGCCTCCAGTACAACAACAGTGCAATCTTTAGTTGTTTTGGGTTTCCTCTTGCCAGCCTACATGTAACTTGAAGAACATTAATGGACTGGTGTAAGCGCATGAATGTATAAAATGTGTCATTCCCGTCACCCGATAGATTTAATCACATCAATACATACAATTATTGTTTGGGGAAAATAATACCTACGTATACTGACAAGATCTGTCTGTCATCTCCTGTAGTATGTCTGCTTATAGTATGGTGCACGGTCCAGATGAACTTGACCTTCTTTGAGCATTTCTCAAATCAATTTCCAACTGTATCTTGTCTTGCTCGATCTTTGCTTTCTCGTTAGCGAGGTTTGCCAAATGTATCTCCATTTCTCTTTTCTCTTGAGCAGCTATGGCCTCTCTTTGCGCGGCCTCGTTCTTTTGTTGTTGAATTCTCTGTTCTTCTTGTTCTCGGCGAGTTTTTTCTTGTTCTATTTTGCGAAGGTTTATTTTCTGGAGGCGCCAGAAAGTATCGTTGATTGTCTGCAATCATAGTTATGTACATGTGTAAGAATTATGTCACTTATGTTATTTGATTATTTTAATTTTTAATTAATACAGATTTAGTAAAAAGCCCATTTAGATTTGCAGTTATACAAATACATATATATGTTTATTTTAATAATAAGTATAAATCCATACTCTATCAATTATAAAAAAAACAAACACACTAATTAAACACTATAATTCAGGTAACATTGATTTACGGTTTACGATAATTTGAAACAGTTGAGTTTACGCAGTTTTGTTCAAATTAATAGTTATTATTAGCCCACTGGTTCCGGTGAAAATAGCGTTAAAAACAATAGTATCTAATGAAACGCACCTTAGTCAATTCATCCTTGTAAATATCACTTGGCGAATTAAAAGATCTGTTCCTTTTCACGGAGAACTTTGTAATAGCTGATCTGAGAGCACTTTCATGAGCTGCTCTGAACTCCTGGTCAGAGATTGGAGGATTCACTGACTTGCTCTCCAAGAACCTCCAGTACTCAGTGTGGATGTCTCTGATGGCGTCTTTATTGTTCTTGTCGTTAGTCAACCGCATCTGAATAATTCGTGATTCGGTACTCTGAAAAATATATGTAATTTTTTTTTACTACTTACGATATTTTAATTGAGCTTGCATGTCACCAAAGTTAATAATAGTAATCATTGCGAATGGGATAACACGTAACAAGATAATATCATATCCTTGTAAATAAATTATAAATTTCGTTTTACATTGTTTCAAGAATTGCAATCAACTTGCCAGGCTAGATACCTGCAATAACATCGGCGCAAGTACTGCGGTCAAAGGTGAGTTTTAAACCTACTGGAATAAATCTAGCTCTCATTATAAACTGTTAGAAAAAAAGGTAATGAAATGAAAAGCCATTTTACCTGTAACAATTCAGCACGTTTCTCGTCTGGTTTTTGTGAAATCTTCCTCACACGTAAGTCATAATCTTGCATTACCCTTGCGACTCCTTCTTTGTGAATGGTTTCTAGGTCTGCTGGATGGACACACAGCGGCGCACCCTTGTGTACAAAATCAAACACCTTGTCGTACATGGGAGCAGCATTCTTTATAACTTTCTGAAGCTTCGACAAGTTGATTTGCTCCAACAGTGGAAGGCGTGCTTCTAAATCCTAAAAACACATAAATTATCTATTTTTTTACTATCAGCAAGTTAATCAAACAAAATTTTCAATTTTCTTTCGAGCATATAGTGCTTCTAAATTGGTACGCTAATTGTGTAACATACTCATTCATACAGAAAAAAATGTTCAGGTTTCTTCCTTGTACTTTTTAAAAACTAAATTATTTTGCGAATGTATTTTTAACAATAAAATTCAAAGATAGTTTACCTTCTCAAGTTGATTCAAGCATTTGCTAATGTCTGCGTCTGTGGCCATCGTCCGTTTGGCCGTGAATGCCTTTTTGGCAGCCGCCAAGTATTTTTTATGCAAGTCTAGTAGATCTACTGGAGACAGGGCTGTTTGTATTAATTTAACTCCCGCTGGTACATCGAGGCCTAACTCTGTCGCCATGCCTTTCTCATACGTCTCGCGAGCTGCGTTCATGGATGTAAGGAGACTAGCTTCGATCGTCGCCTGCAAAATATTTAAAAAAGTACTTGATACATGGACAACGATATCATTACGCCTAAAAGTTTAATAGGAGAAATGATGTGAGGAACTGTGATCAATTTTTTCCAATGATATATCTGATAACTATGACGAACAGCATGCTCTATTATTGGTGTTCTTGGCTTATCGAAAAGAAAATTAAAAGCGTCTAAGGAGTTTTAGCACGCGCTATACGAATTTGTGAGTGTATTTACCTGCATAATATTAGTCGGACTCGGTATCTCGTCGCTGTTAAACAAGTTCAGGTAAGCCTTGAAGTAGTTGAACAACTCTCCCGCTTTTACTTTTTGATGATTTATCAGTTTAGGGGTCAAGTTCTCTGGACTAAGCAATGATGAAACCAGAGTCTTCAGATGTGACTTAAATTCTGGATCGATGTCTGGAACAAAGACAAAGAATAACTTTTCTATATTTTATACATATAGATAATAAAACTGAAGAGGGTCAAAAAACTGAACATAGAAAATATTATAAAAAAAATTCAGTATACTTCAAATCCATAACAGAGCACGATTCAGAAGGTTTTAGAATGTTTGTCTGTTTATCTATTTACTTAAACGCTCATAACGCAAAAACGGCTGAACCTGGATCATTATGATATTTGGTATGTAGGTAGTATGAGGTCTTAAGTGTCATAGGCTACTTTTTATCTTAAAATAATACGAGCGAAGTCGCGGGCGTCCACTTGCAGATACAATACAGACATACAGTATTGACAGTATGCTAACAATCTAACAGCCTATCAGCTACAGACACAACAAATTTCGTCGTTTTACCTCATTGAGCATATTTAACAATAATTCTTAGATCCTATTATAATAATCTATTATATCTTACCACCCATGTTCCCTTTGAATGCGGGATTCTGGACTTTGAATCCAGGATGTGGCATCAAGAAACAGGACACCTTTTCAAAACTAGTCCTAATGTGAGTTCTCAGCTCCTTCAACTCCTTCGGCATGTCTGGAGTGATCTGAAATCACATGGGAAATATTACATTATTAATGAAACATAATATAATTTTTAGTATGCATTTTTGTAGTAGTGCTGTTCTTAGTAATTGAAATAAATTAAATAATTTACAAGTAAAATAAATATTACACACATTTTACACAAATTAAGTAAATAACATATACTTCTGAGACTCTACTTGACTTTTAGTCTTCAAATGGGTGAATTCAATATAATTAAGAGACTTAATTATTTTCCACTGTTGTATCAATTACAACAAAGGTTAAGGCGAAGCCACTCACATCGGTTAAGATTAGAATCGATGGCACAAGATCACGCCAGCGATGACACGAGGCGAGTCGCAAAGCTGAGCGATAAGAAAAACGACGTGAGGAGGAAGAGGAGAAATTACAACGAAAACTTTTAATTTTTTTTTCAGTGGATATAACACTTCTCATAGCTTACTAGTGGGTGCTCGCGGCTTCGCTCGTATTAAGAAGTAAAACTTGCAACCCCCATTTCACCACTTAAAAAAAATATTATTTAAAAAGCGGCATTTCCAAAAATCCTTTCTTAGCGGATGCCTACGTCATAACATCTACCTTCATTCCAAATTTCAGCCCAATCCATCCAGTGTTGTGTATTGATAGATCACTATATCAGTCAGTCAGTCAGTCACCTTTGTATATATATATAGATTTATCAGTATGTAGTGATGGAAACTCCTCCCCTCAATGGCAAGTGCCTACCTCGAGTCTCTCTTGCAACAGTCCTCGCCCGCCTTCCTCTCCGTACGCGTAGTCGTAGAAATAAGGCCAGTCCCGGATAAGAAACTCTAGTGTCTGGAACGCCTTGCCGCCGTGGTCTTTCTCTTGAACCATTTTACCGTACATTGTGAAGAGCTATAAAAGGAAATAATAACAAACATACATATTACATAATTTCATTATTATTTATTTAGCAAAGCTTAATATATTCATAATCACAATATTACATGCAAAGAAATTAAAACAGACAATTTAGGTTAATAGTAGATTGTGTCACATGTTTGAACATGCTGAGCACAGCTGCTTGCATTGCAACATTATACACATTTAATACATCTCGATTGCAATTAATATTACATAAAAAAGTTTGGGTGTATTTTTGTTAAGTATTTGTTCAAACGGCTATACAGGCTTTATATTGTACAGGTATATTTTTTGGCTCAGCAATACTACAACACATAGCTGTATTTGGCAGCAAGTTCTTTTCCATAACAAATATGCTCCATCTTTACTAATTTACTACACGTACATAATAGTAGATAGTTAAAACGTACCTGAAGATGTTGCAAGTCATCTTCTTGAATGTTCATAGAAATGTTGTATATCTGCACTGACGATATCAAAGTTGAGAGTGCAAATATTGTGGAGTTATCGCGTACTGTACTCCTGCTGTCGAAGTTTCCCTGAGTGTCCATCAGGAGAACCGCCACCTGAAATACCAACACAGTGTTATTACTTTGAATTATACTAGTATTTTTAATGTTAAAACTACACAAGAGCAGCATCGGATGGTATTAAATAAGTCTTTACTTAACTTATAAAAAACTACTTTCAATAAACTAACTACATCAGAACATTAGCAAACTTTTTTTGAACCAAAATAATAATGATAGGTTTATTAGTTCATGTTGAGCTTCTTTTCTATTCCAGCATTTTTCAAAAAAACGGAGCTTATGCTAAATCACCTTTTCTCCGCTAGGCAAAGTATTGATGAAGGGCTCGGACCAGAGCAGGATGCCGGTGGTGTTCCTTTTGGAGCCTCCTCGCCAGTTAAAGCCGAGCAGCGGCGAGCTGTCTGCTCCCAGCCAGCTCCCGTCCTTGCGAGCTGATAGCTGAAATATAGAAGATAAGTCATGTTTTAAAATAACTAGCGGATGCTCGCGGTTTCGCTCGCATTAAGAATTAAAACTTGAATCCCATATTTCACCCGTTTAAAATTAAAAGTGGCATTTCCAAAAATCCTTTCTAAGCGGATGCCTATGTATGCTATAACATCTACCTGAATGCCAAATTTTAGCCCGATCCGTCCAGGGGTTTGGGCTGTGCGATGATAGATCACTATTTCGATCACCTTTGAGTTTTATATAATATTTAGATAAAGTAACACAGTGCAAGGGATTCTCAAATGAGGGCTAGGAGGAGCAAGATTTTATATAACAGATGATAATGTTGCAATATCAATTAAACAAATAACGTAACTGACGCTTGATCTTATCATCATCACTATGATTTCAGCCCGTATCTAGCGTATACCCTCCGCTTCAGCGTACAGTCAGTAGCCTAATGAATCTGAAAGTGTTAACAATGTTACCGGGCTGTTAGTCTACTTTTGAGTGGGTTACTGTTCTTCAGATGCCGGTCAGTGCTCACTTTTTATCAAATATAACTATATGAATCAAATCAAAATTCATTTATTTGCACGATTATTGTCTTACATAGTAGTTGTTAAAAGATAAACTTACCGGCGAGGAGAGGTATCTGATGAAGAAGTTGAGTAGGAAGGACTTCCCCCCGCGGTATGCGCCGGCCACGCTCACCACCACCACCGGCAGGTCTTTTATTTCCGGCTTTAATAACACCTCCTCTAGTAACTTCTCATCCAGTTTGTACGAATGATCGTTGGCCACTTGAACTACTTGCATGCCTTTTCCACTGACTGCCATTTTGGTTTCTTGTCTCCTTGTTGCCTAAAACCATGAATAAAATATGTGATAATTTTAATGATGCTTATGGCAGATATGACTTATAATATAAACAAACAATCTGTTTTAGTTCTTGTACAAAATTTGATGTTATGACAATGTAGAGATAATTTGTCGAAAAACGGTCAGCATACAATTATTTTAGGAGATTGAAAATATCGATGTACATAGATCTATGTGATGTACCTAATTATTTTAATTTTAAGCAATGTTATTCAATAAAACAATTTACCTTCAAAGTAATCCTGACTATACAAACACTTGCTTTGATTTACGACACAAAAATCACCGAAACTTAATTTATATAATTATGTTATCACAAAATACAGTTCTATCTATTTGTGCGGCCAACCATCTATGGGGCTCGGGGAATTACTGTCTCACCACCAGTAGGTAGTCTATAAAATTGTTCCCATAGAATGCCTAAGTTTTATCTAATGGTCTGTGTGGTTTTGTTTCCGAAACCTACTGTGATAATAATATTATGTGGGTGGTCTGAAAATTTCCCAACCTTAACGCGAAGAACTCGAAAATAAAAGTATGTGAATTTCTTTTGAAATATGTGAACAGTTATTCACCCAAGTTCCAGCCATTACAAACACGCAGTTGTGAAATAACAACAATTTGACTGAGTTGATGAAAGTTTTTCTGTGAAAATATTGATCAATGACGAAAGTCGAATATCATGCTGTCATGAAATAGTTAAGCTGGGTTACGTTTTGAAGGACTCTGCACCATCATAATTATGCTAATTACAGTGACATTATGGGCAGCTGAAATTTAATGCGACCATAAGAGCTTTGGAGACGATGAATGTTGGAAACGTTCAAAAACTGCAACTACCGCCGAAAAAAGCAGTCTCTGATTATGATTTTACCTGAAACGAACACTTTTCCGTTTATTTGTTTAACCTAAACGTACAAACTGTGATAAGTACTATACCTACAATCTACATATTAATAACACTAACAAACCTGACTGACCACAAATGTGATAAAGCAACAGTAGATAATGCCATTTGCTATAAAACATTCATCAGTCACTTTATGTACCAGTGTGACAGTGAACAGACAAATACAATCCGGTAAATTAATTTAAATCTATCTGTTCAACATATCGCAAAATGTACTAGTTTATTTACTAATTGGTTTGATGTCTTGTTTGTTAGCCAGTTTCTTTGTTTAACTATATGTGAGTAGGTAAAACGGTAATAAGCCCTTTCAAGCCACAATGAAAGAAATCATAATGATATTTGCCACGAGAGCTTAGAATCTAAAGAGTATCAGAGGTTACTTGTATAGTCAATAAAATATATGCATATTTAGCAGGCTGTCGCTATTTCATTAATATTGTCTACCTTTTTGAATGTTTTGGGTTTAATTAAATACTAAAAGCTAGCTTAATTTTTTACTCCAGTCTCAAAAATGGAAGGCGCATACGGGGCTCAAATTGTCCAAGTATCAGGAGAGCATGCATACGAACTAAACGAGGAGTTACTAGAGGAGGTGTTATTGAAGCCGGAGATCAGAGACCTGCCTGTGGTGGTGGTGAGCGTGGTCGGCGCATACCGCGGGGGGAAGTCCTTCCTACTAAACTTCTTCATCAGATACCTCGCTTATTCGGTAAGTTTTACACATTTGGTATCGTAAGTTAATGTAAAACAAAATTTGTTCCCTCATTCTTAACACAGTTATGAAAGCAACAATATTCTAGTTTTGTCTACCAGAATATTATCGTATTTTGCAAACACGATTTTGAGGATTAACTTTCTCTATTAAAGATAAAATACCTATTGCAGGTTCTTTGAGATTACGTCACAAAAAAAATATGATACTTGTACTCATACTAGCTAATTCTTTGACATTTAACCTTCAGTAATTAAAAATAGCTTACGAGAATTTAGCTAATAATAATTTAGTAAATATGGTGTTTTCTAGAAATCCAGTCGGCTAGATGGCACTTGGCTTGGAGAAGACGGCGATCCCCTCCTGGGATTTGACTGGCGGGGAGGGAGCCAGAGGGCCACTTCGGGAATCCTCCTTTGGTCGGAACCCTTCATCACCAGACTTCGCACTGGGGAGAAGGTAAACCTACAAGACACGTTGTAAATTCCTGTACAAAATATAAATCTGTACCAATTGTACCTATTCTCGCATAGTAAACAATTTGTATTTGTTTTAACAAATCAAGCTAAAAATAAAAACTGTTTTGCTGGTGTTGGAGCTTGGATTTTTTGAGAAGAATGCATTTAGTTTAAGCTTACCCCTATATATCTACATTTTATGTGTGTTTTTTAAATCTCTTTTGCAATTCTTAGCTGATAAAGTTCGTGTATGCTTGTAACATATTGTATATTATTTCAAATAAATGATGACCATATTTTGTTTTACATATTTCAGGCTGTTGTACTCTTGATGGACACGCAAGGAACCTTTGATAGCACGAGCACTTTCCGTGACAACTCTACAGTGTTCGCTCTGTCGACCCTGATGTCATCGGTGCAGATTTATAACTTGTCGCGAAATATTCAGGAAAATGATTTGCAGTATCTTGAGGTAAATATAGTAATACGTATTAAATATAAATTAGCAGCCCCGCGTGTATTACCTGCGTTAATGTATGAAAGTCCATCTAAATCTGTTCAATTGTTTGAGGGTGGAGAAATAATAAATTTATATGTCACGCAAGGACAATCAATTAACTTTGGTTTGTATAATATTGATGGGATGGTAGGATTTAACGTAAGAAAATTTAAAAGTTTTCATGAGAGTGACCAATATACTCTGATGATACTCTGATACCGTTTGCTGAAGATTTTGAATGGCAATGGATAAATGTTAGCCTTTATAAGATTCGAGATAGTAATGTTTATACATATGTTTCAATTTACATTTCAGCTGTTTACTTCATATGGCAAGATTGTTCACGAAAAGCATCATGCGGGGAAGCCATTTCAAACGTTAGAGTTCCTTGTGAGAGACTGGCCTTATCCAGAAGATTATGGGTTTGGAGCCGCCGGGGGTCAGCGGCTGTTGCAAGAGAGACTTGAGGTAAAACTTATTTAATTTAAGACGGCGGTTATAATGTTTTGGAAGCCATGAATGGCTTTAAACTATATGTAATACGGGAATTGACTCTTAAATCACAATAAATGTAAGTTACTTTCTTTCCACTTAGTAGAACCTATCTTGTCATTGTATCTCATATATTATTATTTTTATATAAGTACGTCCTATATTGCCTACTAGTGCATGTATACGGTTTTGTTCGCGTTGTATAGAAATAAATATTCAAGCAACATCAAAAAATCACGGTGATGTGTCGATTGCTGCGGCGTGAATGAGGAACAAACATACCAAGAAAAACACAATTTTTTCATAATTTACTTCCAATTTTTTCACATGTTTCAGATTCATCCGGATCAAGCCAGTGAACTACAAGAGCTGCGTTCTAACATCCGATCCTGCTTTGAGAGCGTCCGATGCTACCTGATGCCTCACCCTGGACTTAAAGTACGGGACCCCACTTTCAAGGGGCAAATTAATGGTAATCTTGTACTCTAGCTCTCTTATCACTACAAAACAGGTTTTATGTGCTAAAAATATTCACTTCATTGAGAATTTGAAAGAAAACTATAATTGTGATCTAATGTAAAATGAAGCTTCTTTGCTTTGATGAAACTTTTCTCCTTTAGATTATTCATGATACTAAAAAATTACAAACTACTTAAAAAGCAGGTTAAACCTTAAAAAAACTCTAGAATTGAGAACATTCTTCATTTAAAGTTAAGAAGAAAGTATAAATAGTAAATATATAGAAATTAAATAACAAACTTAATGTTTTTTTTTTACAATTGCAGACATTGATCCTGAATTTAAATTCCACCTGAAGCAGTTAATACCATCATTGCTTAATTCTGACAAACTGCTTCCAAAGATAATAAATGGGCAGAGAGTGACCGCTGCTGACTTTTACCACTACTTGAAGGCTTACATGACAATATTCAACAGTGATGAGATACCGACCTCACGCAGTATTGTTCAAGTAAGTACCCAAACGCGTCTTCCTTTCCACTGAAACCAATACGAAAATAGTAATTAAAAATTTTTTTTAAATATTTGTGAAAAAATTAAATCCATATAGCAACAAAATTAGAGTTTATTTACGGATAGAGAACATCTTCATCTTTAGCACTGTAGCATAGAGATTTAAATAATTTGAGTGAGTCAGATGATTCGAGGATCGAGTTTAAGTTCGGATGAGTGAAACATGCTACCATAAGCCATTGCTTCAACTGAGCAAGACAAAAATATTAAGATCCATATGATCATATTTCGATTCGAGTCAATCGCAACAGGTGTAATACTCTGAACGACTTAACTTATTAAAAGAAGTAGTCCATTTAAATGATTCATTTCTGAACGTACGTATGGATAACATTATTTGTAAAAGATAGTTCCAATATTGTCTTCCTACGATTTCTAATAAGTGCGTGTATGTGTGTGTGTGAAAAGTGGAATGTTGCTCATAAGTTTCGTGAAAGACAACGCAAATCAGTACCTGCCGGCATTTGTGATGACTTTTACTTCCCCCCTGTGTGTGCTACTCCTAGTTTGCAGCTTTTTACAGGTATTTGGAGTCTTTTCTTATTATTTTCGTATCAGAAAACCGACAAATGTCCTTCCCCAACAAGTCACACACACACACACACACACACACTCGCTAATGTGGCTTACCGTCCATATTATCAATTTAAATTACCTAAAACTACTCATATAATTTACAGGTAACCGCCGAAGCAAGCCTACTATCAGCTGTAAAGAAGTCTCGGAATGTGTACGAGAATGGAATGAACTCAGAATGTGGACCAGATAAACCTGCACTACCTACAGTTGTCATCACAGAGCTACATCACAAATATCTGAACGCAGCAAAAACGGCCTTCACAAAACAACGCACGATGGCAAATCAAGAAGACATCGATAAAAACTACGAGAAACTCACTGAGGTACATAATGAGTTTAACCAACTTAGTAAATTATTTAACAGTATTGGAATTAAACAAAGATTTTGCCATGACATGCAACTCCAACAGACAGCAAATTGACACATTCTGCACATCAGGAAACCAGTGATATTTTATAATATTGAAATTGATGATTATTGAATATTTTCAGGAACTAAATGATCAGCTTCCGCAGTTTGAGAAGAGTAACCTATCAAAACTCAATGCTGTGTTGGAGCAAGCAATCGAGGTCTTTGAAGAGAAGATACTAAATGCGCGAAGACATCAAACACTATGTCTTCATCCTACAGTCCTTGAGAATGTTCATAAAGAAGCTTCTAAAGCCGCTATGGACTATTATGATGGACATGTCAAAAACATGAAATCAAAACCAGATGATAAAAAATCGGAACTAGAACATGTATGGACTTTTGATTTAATAGCTTATTTATGATAGCTGAATTTTTGGTTGAAAATATAGTACCAATACACAAGTTAATTTAGCATATTACTTTTTATCAAATTATGATATTCAATGCAAAAGAGAATCTATCTTAGCAAATAATTAATAACATACATTTTTAATAACCGTATTTATTATTAAAAAATTAGGATTATTAAGTAGTATTATACACGCATGTGTATAACACAGATAATGAACTATTCTTTTTTACAGTATTTATCTTCTCGTTTCGTCCAACTGAAAGTTACCAACGATATCAACAATAAAGACATTGTGAACGAGTTGAAGGAGAAATACTGGCAGTACATGGACACCCAGGCCACAGATCCACCACTATCCGACGCCGACTTCAAACTCGCGCATGAAACTGGACTTACACATGCTACTAATGGACTATTAGCTAGAAGAAACATATACATGACCTACCCATCAGATATTTTTGTAGATGAACTGGTTGAGGTAACAAATAAAAAAAAACTAAACCTTAAAATTAAGTGAATGTATAAAATTTATAAATGGAAAATCTTATTGTGTTTTCAGCTTATCAACTATGTATTTGTGCGCTTAGAAACCATCAACCATAGTAAAATTGAACAATTAAAAACGAAACAACTACTGGAACAAAGAAGAATTGAACAAGAACAAATAAATGCTCAACTGGAACAAAGCAGAGAAGAGCAGCAAAGAAAAGAATTTGATCTTGAACAGCAAAGAGTGAATCTTGAAATAGAAAGATTAAAGATTGAATCCAGAAGATTGGAAATGGAAAGAATAAGGGTCGAGCGAGAAAACGCAGAGCATAGACATCGAGGATCGGGCTTGTAAGCATCCATTGTTACTTCTAGTTTCTGTAGTTCCATTACACATACAGGAGTAGCGTACAAGAAGAAGGGCCTATGCGGGGGGGGAGTAGTGGGCGATAATAGGCTGATGATGATGAAGATGATTACATATACATCGTTACTTGTAACTAGCGCACAACCTTAAACCAGGTACAGTACGTCATATGTACGTACATACGTGATGCGAAGTGCTTAGAAAAATCGCTCTAATAGTACGAAGATGAAAGATTGGGTGTATGTATATTTGTTATAACCTTGACGCTCAGACGGTTGAAGCGATTTTGATGTTATTTGGAATAAAAATAGATTGGGCACTAAATTAAGTAGATTAACGCGCAGTTTACTTTTTATCCCGGACTAACGCAAGTGAAACCGCGGGTGCCGTTATAACTTTATTCATGTGCAATGACCATTTTGCTTACAATCTGTCTGTCAAAAAAATTACATTATAGTAATATGTTTCATATACTTTATGAGATATCAATTTCAAATTAACTTTGTATTTTTATAAGTGTCCTTGAGTTTAATTTGTCGTAAATTTGCGCCGTCGAATCATATCCCTTTAAGAAATAACTCGGGTGACCATAATATCCCAAAAATTAAACTTTATCAATTTATGATGAAACTTATTGTTTCCTAAGTTGAAACATAAAACCTACAAAATAATATAAATATTACTAGAGTGAAACTTTGTAAATTTACATAAATCATGTTCGTGAAATGCTTAAAAGTGCATTATATTGTCTAAAAGATAAGCATTAATATTTTCGTTTCTCCTTGACAGATTCGGAGTGATTACAAATGTGGCCACCGCCGTCCTTTCCAGATACCTACCATTGTAACATTGTGGCAGTCAGCATTCATCTGGGACTACCATCACTACTGTTCAAATGTATCTGATGATATAAATAAGAAACTATAAAACATTTTGTACTTGTGTTTAATGTTACTTAATTATTTGCACATTATTACAGTGGCATAATTAACGTCTCGATTGTAACATTTTTGTTTTATTTTGATCCATTGATATTATTATACCTACAAATTATAAAAGAAAGAATACATTAATATTTATTGAAATCGTTGATTACTTACCAGCATAGAACCTGTTAAGTGAAACTGTAAAGTTGTATATTTTTTGTGTATTTTTTTAATATTTTATAAGCATATTGATAACATGTTATATTATATAGGTTTGTAAGTAGTGATAGTAGAAATATAAATAACTAATAAAAAATACCTATACAGAAAAAATATACATCAACAGACAGGTTAACGAGAAAGAGATAGTTTGATAAGGTGTAGCATAATGAAATCATATCCATTCAAATTAAATATTCAGATGAGAAACATAACTCCATAAGAGTTACCTTTTCCATCAGACGCCGGACCAGCCATAAACACTTACCCGTGTATTTACAATTCTTGACCAGCCTAACTTAGTCCAAGGACATGTGTCTTTCGTGGAAGGACTTGGGCGCCCACCATGATTTATCTGCGCAAAAGTATTCCCCTAAAGAATTAATTCTGCAAGAGAGTCACGAAGCTCAAGTCATAGAGAGAAAGACTTTTATACTCAATCATTTTCGTTTTATTGTAGATATGCACCTTAAGTCATATGCCGCTTCAGGTTATTTCTAACATTAGAAATAAAAATAGAAATACTATAGTGTGGCTCACTCGCATGCACATACTGATTTAAACAGTGCATATTATTATTTTATAATTTAATTTAAAGTTTAAATTGACAGCAAATAACGTAGTTGTCCACAAGACAAGGAAATCCAGCGTCGTATCCATAATTCTTGGAAGAGCTACTGGTTCATGAGAGACTTAATGAAAGGCGACCTTTCAATATCATTTAAACGCCGCCGCCGGCTCATCGATATGTGTGTTCTGCCAGTAGGGTACCCAAACCTGGTCATTGGCTGATTCACAAAAATCCAAACAAAGCGAAACGAGGTTCTGCTTTCCATTACAGATGTCTTTGATGTTGGCCAAAAAGCTGCCAAGCTAAAATGGGATTGGCCAGATCACGTGGTTAGCATGCAACCTGAATGCTGGGCTGGGATCGTAACTCAGTGGGAACCTAGTCGAGGAAAGCCCAGGCCCCCTAGCGAAGAGGCGTATTTTAGTGAGCGTACTGACGCATACTCATGGATTAGAAATACCAATGTATGGAAGTGACGTAACAATTCCCCCCGCGGAGCGCATCTTAATGTCAATCCCATACAGTTGGTCTTTCTATTCCAAAAGTATGTGTCAGTACGCTCACTAAAATAATTGGTTACTTGTCTCAGGGGGCAAGACCTGCTGGCAGCGCGATCTCAACCAGTTTCGGAGTTATTGGTGTGAGGCGGATATCGACCGATATTCATGGAGGGAGTTAGGGGAAACCTTTGCCCAGGGGTCGGACAGCATAGGTTGATTTGATAAAATATTGATAGGAAATTAGTTCTCACTCAGTACTTGTGTCAATATACACTTGCATCATGTTTTTTAAGCTCAGCGTAAGACTTATTGTGGACCAAAACTTGAAATTAGTTAAATTTATTATTCAGCACTTACTTAAGTTCATATCCATTTTAAATAAAACTCAATTCCAAATATTCATTTAATGCCACAGCATAATAACAACTTTTAATGCAACACTCTTTGCCTAATCTTAAGCTTCGCATAATATGCAATCAAATAGCAAATGCTAGAATTTACTAGTGGAACATGACAACACTTTTTTTAATGTTTCATTTTTGAACTGATCGATGGACATGGAAGCTAACTGAGAAAAAAAGTTTGAGGGTGTTTATCAATAAATTAGAATAGGAGACAGGCATTTTAGATTTTTTGTCTGTTTATATACCTTTGCTAATCTCAGTATGAACGAAATCAATGATTATATCAAAGACATCGCAAGTACAACCATGTCTTCATCTGAAAGGCAGTCAGATTGAAAATGTTAGCAAATTTAAATATCTTGGGCGTATCTTTACATCCAACCTTTGTCACTTAGAAGAAGTAAAGTGTAGGATTGGACAAGCAAAAGCTGCTTTCCACAAAATGACCAGAGTTCTATGCGACCCCAAAATTAATTTCAAACAAAGACACCGAATCATGAGATGCTACGTTTGGTCCACCCTCTTATATGGATGCGAAACCTGGGTCCTGCTAAAAGAAATTTGTGACCGGATACAGGCGTTTGAAATGTGGACTTTACGTAAGATGTTCAAGATTCCTTGGACTAGCTTCACTTCAAACGTCAAAGTACTGCAGAAAGCCAATCGCAAGAGAGAGTTAATGTCGATTGTCATGAGACGTAAGGTCGCTTTCTTTGGACATATGCAAAGAGGATCCCTGTATGAATTCCCACGGTAGATCCTCGAAGGCAAGATTCCGGGAAAAAGAAGCTCTGGCCGTCAAAGGATAAAATGGCTAGACGACATCAAGAAATGGACAAAGCTAAGCTACCCGCATCTAAAAGAAGCAGCATGTGATCGCAAGAAGTTTTGCCAACTGACCTCCGAACTTCAATATGAAGATGGCATCCGATGATGATGAATCTCAGTAGTAATGAGAAGTAATATATTTCTTAACATTTAGTATTTGTTTTATTTCAATCAGTTCATAAATAAAAGTTATTGCTATTTAAACCCCATAAGGCGTAACCAATGCAGAGTTCGATTTTACTGAGAGACTATTTTATGGTTAAGCGACCAACGCGGCGATCATCCACTATTAAATAATGAACATGGCGATAAATTTAGATTGGGATTTTAAATCTTTTCAAATGTAAGTAACTTTTTATACTCATGACTCATAGGAAAGAATGCTGAATCTTAGGTTCAGTAATTAGTCATTTATCTTACCTTCACGGTACTCTATCATTAAACAAAACGCGACACGCTATCGAAATACGTTCGCAGCGGACGTTCGTAGCCCACGCGCAAGCCGAATTGATATAATTAGGTACCTACAGTTCATATTTCACTGCATACAGTTCGATTCTGTCAAAGTTATCATGGTTGCCATTATGAATGTGGATTTAGTACAACAATAAAATTGTATTATTTTAGTGTTATACTTAATCAACGGTGAATTATGTATTGATAAATTAATTGTTTTGTATGTGTTATTATAACAAAATATTTACAAACCTTTTTCTTAGATTTTTACTAAATTAAGCCTGTTTCTCTCGAATTCGACTCTAAATTGCTTAGTTAAGTAGCTAGATATAGTTACTGATATAATTCGAATTAATTTTTATACTTACTTAGGCGACACGGTCAGCGAATGAGTGATGTGCCGTTTGACACACGACTGTCGAGCGTACTTTACTATGGCCTCCGCTCGCTGCTGGCTATATCAAATCAATCAAAATCAAACGTAAGCCTATTTAATGTAAAAAATAGGGAGATAGGTTTCTGTTGTATTATGTATTCTGTGTTTTTACTCCCTTTTGTATACCGATGTTAAAACTAGTATCTTATTTAACCACTTTGCCTATAATTCTAATTCAGTGAAATGGTCTTTTAAATTTTATGTATCTTGTAGGTACGTATCATAACCCCACGACATAGGGTTGTCTAGTGTGGGTAAAACATATTTGCAAATAGCTGACAACACATTGAATATATTTTGTTTAATTTATTTTATCAAACCAAGTAACTGCACTTTCGCAGGAATCAAACTTTTTCTCAACCCCCGATTTGCTCGGCAAACGCGACCACTGTGCTATTGTGGGATTTCAAGGGGAAAAGCGATGATAAGCTGTTACAAGTATTGTCCGGGGAAATACTAGAGGAATCAGATAATACAATCATTTGGTTGTGCATAACCACAACCACAAATTGTCAGAATGTATCATGGTGATAATAAAAAAAAACAGTTTTGGCCAAAAGTTCTTCTACGCTGAAGATGTAGGTTCAGTCCCGTAAGTTTCTAAGAAATATTTGTTTCTTTCTTGCGTCGTGTCTTGGCAGATAGCAGTTGTAGGAGTTTAAATATATTTTTAAAGCATGTTGCATAGATAGACCTATCTATCAACTAATGGTTAACCTAATAGTAACGTCATTGCCATAGATAACAACGAAGTATTTCTATCAATAGCGTGACCCTGAGTAAAAGACCTAGGGCGTACTGAGGGAATAACATAAATATACACATATTATTCATCGTGGTTACCCGAGATAGGAGATAATAAACCACCATAAACTACAAAACGTGTTGCATTTGTGTATAAAACACATGACAGTCCAAATAAGGTCATTAATATCAATTTTGAGTTTGGAAACAGTACCATCCATACAAGGAGTTACAAATTGATTCATTTTATTTGTTGTTTTTAAAATAAAACAGTAAAGAAAATGGCTGGAACAGGACATGGAATGCAAGTGGTGAAAGTCTTACCAGACCATTCGTATCAACTAGATGAGAAGTTGTTAGAACAGGTGCTTCTGAAGCCGGAGATCAAAGACCTGCCGGTGGTGGTGGTGAGCGTGGCCGGCGCATACCGCGGGGGGAAGTCCTTCCTACTCAACTTCTTCATCAGATACCTTTCCTCACTAGTAAGAATTCTGGAGTTCTTTTATATTTCTATCTCACTCGCTCCTCGAGTCGTATTATTCATTACTCCGAGAATGACAGTCATTAAAACTTTTGGCAGCATTGTTGTGAAACATAAACGAAATTAGTAAGTAACACTTCCAACCCTAAATTTAACCTGTTTTATCCCTTACTTACTCGCTCATGTAATTTCCTTTCAGCAAGCAGCGAAGGCAGATGGATCCTGGTTGGGAGAGAATAGCGCTCCGCTGGTTGGCTTCAACTGGCGAGGAGGTGTTCAAAGAAACACCACGGGCATCTTACTTTGGTCGAATCCTTTTGTCACTACACTGCCTTCAGGAGAAAAGGTGTGGCTTAACTATTTATTAATAACGGTACCTAGATCCTACTTGGGAACTTATCACAATATATTTGCTCAAAAAAATGTTGCAAGTACACATACATTGTGATAAATTGTGCGGAGTTATCACAATCTTCACTAATGAGGAATACGACTCGAGATAAACCATCATCTTTTTACTATTACTTTTATATTTGTAGCAAATTTCAGGTGGCAGTCCTACTAATGGACACTCAAGGTACCTTCGACAGCAAGAGTACAGTACGAGACAATTCTACAATCTTTGCGCTCTCCACTCTGATATCTTCGGTACAGATCTACAACTTGTCTATGAACATTCAAGAAGACGATTTACAGCATCTTCAGGTACATTTGATGAAATAGAACTAATTGTCTTGCTTTGCTCTTTCTTTATATATTTTTTTATATTAAAATGCTATGCCCACGACTTCACATTTTACCGGGTTAATATTTAGCCTATACCACCCTCAGGATTCCATACTAATATTAACACCATTAAATCAAAATCACGATGATCTGTCATTTCAATGTAGCGTGGTAGAGGAATTAACAGACCATCAAACACATTTTCACTCTCATAATTTAATGATACATTTTCATTTTTAGCTCTTTACCAGCTATGGCAAAATGGTTCAAGAAAAAAATCACGTTGGAAAAGCTTTCCAAACGCTGGAATTTCTAGTGCGGGACTGGCCTTATCCTTTTGACTACCAATTTGGGGCTGAAGGTGGAAACAGACTTCTGCAAGAGAGACTTTCGGTATGTTTATATTAACTTAAGCTATTTATGTGATATCCGTGAGAGCATATTAGTGTTTAAGTTAATGAGCGCGCCACTGGTAGGGACTTGTTCAGATTATTTTCCTGATGATTACACTGTTATGATGCAAAGCCTCTAAAACAATTTGTGCTAAATTAATTTTTCCTGTTAGTCAGAAATTAAAATTAACGCAAGAAGTTGAAATAATGTTATTAAGCTTTTTCAATGTTAACATTGTTTGATTAAAATATTTTTTCCAGATTACTCCAGAACTGCCTAAGGAGTTGCGTGATCTTCGTACGCATATTAACGCGTGTTTTGAAAAAGTACTCTGCTATCTAATGCCTCATCCAGGTTTTAAGGTTCAAGATCCTAACTTTAAAGGAAATATCAGCGGTAGGTATTGTAACATGTTTCAAGTGGCCTTTAATAAAATTTTATACGAATTCTGCAAGGCGCTATATGCTCAAAAAGATTACACGGGTAAAAAATACTACAATATATGATGAAAACTTGATTCCTTCGGACATTTTTTATTATATATTATATCATACAATTTTTACATGCGTTTTAATACCTATATATTTAAAAAAATATATATATATATTTTATTTATTATTTTCAGACATTGAACCTAACTTTAAACTCCACTTGAAGCCATTGGTCTCATCTGTACTCGGCAATGACAAACTCACCCCTAAAGTGATTAACGGACAGAAAGTAAAGGCTGGAGACTTGTTCAACTATTTCAAAGCTTACATGCACCTCTTCAACAGCGACCAGATCCCTAACCCAAGATCAATTATGCAGGTATTTAAAGGTTTTTCTTTATTTGACTTAATTTTAGTGCAATTAAAAGTTGACCATTACTCTTCTATGTATAGAATGACATATTGAAATAAAAATAGCCAATGCATAGGTATCATAAATAATTTTAAGTATTTTATTTTTTTTTATTGTAAAAATCGTATTATATTTTATATAAACATGCGTATTCAAATTTTTAGGCTACCGTTGAAGCAGGTCTTCTGTCAGCCATAAACGAAGCTCGCTCCGTGTATGAAAAGGGTATGAATGCAGACTGCGGTCCCACACAACCTGCGGTCCCTCCTGGTGATGTCGCTGATCTGCATCAGAAGAACTTGGCAGCCGCTACAGCTGTGTTCAACAGCAAGCGGACGATGGCCAGCCAGGAGGAGCTTAACAAGAATTTGCAGAAACTCAATAGTGTAAGAAAGAGTTTAAACATGTTTAAGAAAGGATAGCTAAAAAATAAATTCATTTGAGATAACTGTTTCTGTTCAGCTTAAAATTGTAGCATTACAAATAATTGCAACACGACGATTTCATTCTCGCCTAACATATCACCATAAACTCTTATTACTTACTATTTAATATACTATTATCTACACTAATGTTGTAACATTCTATTTATGTTTCCAATACTTGACTTATAATTACCACTGTTATAGCACAGACAACAAAACACTCAATTTAAGCAATTTCACATGATGGTATAATATCCACATCGATATCGTAATAGCTCAATATAACATCAATAAAACGCAACCAACCTGATTGCAGGGCCAATCAGGTTGGTCGCGCTTTATAGATGGTTAGATTTTAATGGCGGCAAAATCACTGTGACAATACACCTACCTACCTACGCGTGAATTTAATGTTTCGCAATGTGTTTTGTTTTTTTAATAAAAATTAAAAGTTAAAAATGGATAGCGACGATGATATTTGTACGCCTCCGGATATTCAGTTGTTGATGTTGATTGAGTTGATGACAGTTGCATAAACTACTATTATTACTTTTCTTCATTATGTGATTATTTTAATACCCAATAATTTAAGGGGCCTAATATCTTTATGATTAGTAATATGTTATTAGAAATTTATCTCCGTAGTTATTTCTTATGACATTTTCAGGAGTTAAATGTCCGTCTGCCCCAATTTGTGCAAAGCAACATGTCTAAACTTCAAACTGCGGCGAAGCAAGCGGCCGAAGCGTACGAACAAGTTATACGTAACACCAGCAAAGGTCAGCCTCTTTGTCTACATCCTACTGACTTGGAGGCAGTACATCAACAAGCCGTGCAAGCTGCTATGAAGAGCTACGATGAACACGTGAAGAAAGTTTCACAGAAACCTGATCAGAAGAGAGCTGAACTTGCTCAGGTACGTAAAAGTAATGCACTCTGACGAAATATTTTAAACATTTTGAAAACTGAGTATTTCTCAAAATAAATGTACTTCGTGGAAAAAAAAGTGTGCCTCGAATAATAGTTAAAAATCTACACGTTATTAATTAATTATACAAAAAACTAACTAGTAATAATGAACAATTTACAATATAATCGTATTATTTACCAATTATATGGTTTTTTTTAATAGCAGATTCTGTTTTGTAGATACTGGGTTCCACCGCGATGTAATTGCTCTAGAGAACATTCTCAATGAACTAATTCTGCAAATCACGATAGACTCAAAGAGACAGAGTACTTATGAATATATTTTTACAGAATTTGGAGAACCGGCACGTGCAATTGAAAATAGACAACGACAAGAACAACAAAACCGTAGTGTCTGAGCTGAATGCTGAATACTGGGCGTTCATGGGATCCAAATCTGTGAATCCCCCACTTGCTGATGCTGCTTTCAGAAGCGCTCATGACGGAGCATTCAATCAAGCTATAGCCAAGTTTCAAGCTAGAAGAACTCGTCCCAGCTCTCATCCTAGTGATAGCTACAAAGAAGAATTAGTGAAGGTGCGAAAACTTTTTTTTTTATTCATAACCTCATGTGTAATTTGAATTTGATAGAACGATTTGATGTTTTTATATATTTTTCTACTTCGTAAATATTGTTAGTTTTTATCAAATCCAATTTAAGAAAACAGAAAACATAGTATTGAAACAGGAAAAAGACACAGTTATCTATGATTGAAATTTAAATTAATACTTTGTTATTTTTCTGATTGACGCTAGACATTGGTTTTAGTTTGATATGAAATAATCCACTTATATTTTTTCCCCTTTTAGTCCATGAACGACACTTTCAACCGCCTTAACGCCGTCAATCATGGCAAGATCGAACAAGAAAGAGTGAGACAGGAACAAGAAAGACAAAGGATTGAACAAGAACGGATCAAAGCGGAACAAGAACGCGTGAGACTGGAACAAGAAAGAATTGCCCGAGAACAAGAAATGGTAAGACTCCAACAAGAAAAAGAGAAACTTGAACAAGAGAGGCAACGATTGGAGTTAGAGAGACAACGCGTTGAAGAAGAGAACAGGAGACGTAGACATAAGAAGCGGAGGTGTTCTATTCAGTGATTCAATGCTATCGACTAACAAAGTGCGTCCTCGTTGGTAAATAATTCAAAACTTTTAAATATAACTTTATTCGTAGCACATTGAAAATAAAAGATTTGCACGAGTACAAATTCACAAAACTTAAATATTTGTCACACTTTTGGTAAAATTTTGCATAAGCTACAAGCGCCCCTGTATAATATGTTTTTTATCAACTTTAATACGTCTATTTATATAAATAAATGATTAAAACGGATACAAAATGATATCATTTATTTTCAAATAACTACTTGCGTTCTAAAAGTAAATCTTTTTACCATTTTATTGCTACCTACATATATGCGGATATCACTATCACTGATAAGGATTTTATCATTTCAATAGGAATTATACGGTACTTTTGCAAATACTTATTTATACTTAGTATGTACATTTAACAATAAGGTATACTTCTTAAACTGACAAGCTATATTAGAAGTAAGGCAATATAAGTAACCTTTCGAATTTCTAGTAAAATGGCACAAAGCACATACATTTTAGTTTAGACAAAGAACGGAAATCATGAATTACTCAGTCTCTCATCATGATCTATTTTGGCCTCCGGTTCTTTTGCCAAAGTGGTTACTCATTTCAAGGAAACCAGTAGGGGAGTCCCCGTTGTTTATCAATGCACACTACGGCTTATACAAGTGTCGGTCGGTTATGAGATAATTCGCAGCCTATAAATAACTCGACTTGCAATCCTGAATCATCAATTGTGAAATTGTCCGAGCAGAATATACACGTACCTAATTCTTGTGCAATGGTTGCAAAATGTTTGTGAATTATTTCTAAAATCATACTCATAGGCATAAAGCTGTGTCAGACCTTAAAAATTTGAGAACAGCGAACAAGATAAAACTAAACTAGTGAAGAAAATAAAACAGTTTCAAAATTCTTTGTTATCAGGTAGGTACTCTTAAGATTGAAAATTATTGTGCAAATGTGATAGTGTTTTGTTACTGTAAAAAAGAAAAGCATTAAAATGTCTTCGGGTCAAGGAATGCAAGTGGTACAAGTTCTGGAAGATCATTCGTATCAACTGGATGAGAAGTTGTTAGAACAGGTGCTCCTGAAGCCGGAGATCAGAGACCTGCCGGTGGTGGTGGTGAGCGTGGCCGGTGCATACCGCGGGGGGAAGTCCTTCCTACTCAACTTTTTCATCAGATACCTCTCTGCATCAGTGAGTTCTCCAAACATTATTTTTGATAAAGATAAGAGTGATATGTACAACGCGGAACGTCAAATACTTATAGGTATACACTATTTTACCTTTACGATATTAGATTATAATTTAGCAAACATGCGTATTGCTATTATATATCAAGCAGTAGAATTACCAAATAATAATAAGTGTCGCTCTTTGCGATAAGGTAAGAATATTTGAGTGCATTTCTTTGTTTAATTTCTTGTAAGCTTATGTTCCAATAACTTATATTTTATGATGTCTATTATTATCTTTTGGACTGGAAACCCATGACTGGCCATAGAAACAGAGGTCGCCCACCAATGTGGTGGGTTGACGACATTAGAACAACCGCAGGGAGCACCTAGATTCAATCTGCGCAAGACCAGGGCAAGTGGCGTACAAGAAGAGAGGCCTATGCTCAGCAGTGGGCGATAGCAGGCTGATGATGATGATTATCTTTCCAGGAGTTATCACAGCAGGATGGCTCCTGGCTGGGTGCGGACAGCGCGCCCCTGGTCGGCTTCAACTGGCGAGGAGGAGTGGCTCGGAACACCACCGGCATCTTGATGTGGTCGGAACCTTTCATCACCACTGCACCTACTGGAGAAAAGGTACAATATGATAGTATTTTATTTATTTAATGCAAAACACATACTATGTTACAAGTTTCGAGCGATCGTATGCCTTTGATTGTAGTGTTAGGATAGGTGAACTAAGTAAAATTAACATTTCTTCATCTGAAAATAAGGCATAATATACATATTCACTCACACATTTCAAATACTTTCACCGTTTAAATTTCCTTTTCATTCACTAAAAAATGTATGTACTAAATGTATCACGTAATTTTTTTTTTCTTCAATATTCCAGGTGGCATTTCTTCTGATGGACACACAAGGGACTTTTGACAGCGAGAGTACGGTTCGGGACAACTCTACGATCTTCGCTCTCTCCACTCTCCTGTCATCGGTGCAGATCTATAACTTGTCTAAGAACATTCAAGAAGACCATTTACAACATCTTCAGGTAAGATGGTTATAATGGCGAAAGTTGACGGTCTCACGCATACGGCTACGGCTGATCCAATATCGATCAAATGAGATATGGAGGTAGATTATGACTTTCGATTAACACAGAGGATACTTTTTATCCCGGATTAACACGGGTAACAACCCGTGTTAATCCGGGATAAAAAGTTAAGCGCGGAGCGCTGCTAAATAAAGTTTATCAAAATAAAAATATTTGTTCCAGCTTTTCACAATGTACGGTAAAATGGTACAAGAGATGGCTAATGGAGAGAAAGCATTCCAGACTCTTGGCTTCTTAGTAAGAGACTGGCCTTACCCATATGACTTCCCATTCGGATTGGAAGGTGGTGAGGGACTTCTACAGGAAAGACTCAAGGTAATTTCAATTGGAAATACGTGATAGTTACCATAGTAAAAAAACATATATTGGCAGTATGACTCAATATTTTACAGTGGTGATTATGAAATGCATATTAGCATACGCACTGCTTCTTATAACTAATTATTAATACAAACTATTATTGGTTATTTTTTTAG